>VWYP01026921.1:100686-148322 GCA_013400435.1 Pycnonotus jocosus | reverse complement strand
AAAAAAAAAGCTGCTCTTAAGTGGTCTTCCTGATGTTTCTATGGAAACACTACAGTGTCAGGAGAGAAAGTTAAAATTGGGTTTTAAGCTTTTCATGGCTTTTCTCCCCTTCCGCTCCCCCAGCCAGATCCCTACTTTCTATAAAATATGATAAAGAGAATTTCAGGGAAAAGCAGATCCTCTGCTTAGCACTGACAGTGCCTGCATGAGGATTCCCTGTTTTCCATCGCCCACCCAATGCTGTTTGTTTTTCGAGGGAAGTCAGGGTTTTGTTGCCTCCTTTTCAGTGACCCTTCAGCCATTCCCGAACGTTCGCGCTCTGGGAGCCTTTCCCACAGCTCGCACCGGATCCGCTTCCCAACGCTGCTTTTCCTTTGCCCAGGGTAATGATTGCATCCAAGTGCATCGCACTGGTGTCAGGGAAACCACAGCTGCCAGTGCCAAGGGGTTAATAAACCAGCTACTGCAGATTATTAAGGGCTGCGATTCTTTTTTTTTTCCCTTTTTTTTTTTTAGCAGTCCAGCGTAAGCAAACAAGTCTTGGAAGGCAACAGAGGCAGAAACTACTGCAAGGCAGGAAAATAACCTGATTTTCTCGGTGCTGTGTCCTGTTCAGAGAGGTAAACTGGGGTTAGAGTGATGAAAGATGTGCCAGTGCCTTAAATACCTGATTGCATTTCGTACCACGCTTGAACATTCAGCTCCACAGGAAGGATGTGTGGTGGCTGTAACTGTGGCGTTGGCAATGTGCTGTTGATTTTATAAAGTCTCATTTTAGAAATAGTCATGAAGTAGGGCTGAGGAAAGAGTGCCCCTGTCCCAAAGCTGCCAACTGAAGGAGAACTCAAGAAGAGTTGAAGGAACTTAGGCATCACCTGTGTTGGCAGAATCCAGAGGCTGAAATACTGGAGCAGTCAGTGACCAAGGCCAGGTTGGATAGAGCTTGGAGCAACCTGGGATCCTGGAGGGTGTCCCTGCCCACAGCAGGGGGTGCAATGAGATGGTCTTGCAGCTCCCTTCCAACCATTGTGTGATTCTGGGGTTAAAAATAAAGGTTCAGTAACAGCAGACACTAAGTCTGTTCTTCCCATTACCTTTGTCCTTAGTGCTGCTGTTCCTTGCAGGAATTTGGTGGCTGTCCTTTGCTGGAGGTGGCAATCTTTGTTGCTGGTGCTGTGATGACCTGTAAGAGTTGCTTAATCAGCATTGAGGGTTTTTTCAGTACACCTTTCTAATTTTCTTTCGTAGCTTGTGTGCAGAGAGCTTGGCAAATAACGAGTTGCAGGTTGATTGTCCTTCAAGTTTAAGCAAAGCCATTATCTTTTGCTCCCCAAGTCAGGTGTTAGATGCTGTCTGTTCTTTGTCTTCAGATGGAAATCATGGCTGATCAGCCCCAGCATTAGGTAACCATTCATGGAGTAATTACCTGCTGCACAGTCACTGCCTCGTGTTTAGGGAGTGTTAGGAGAGAATTGAGTGCAATGTTCTGATTTCATTTTCTTGTAAAGGCACATAACATAAATTTGAATAGTTTCTGCAATGTGGGAGCATCTTTGTAGCAAAACTCTGCTGCTGCTGTGCCAGTTTTTAAGGGAGGTAGGAGGGGTTTTCCATGTGCACATCTCTAGTAAGAACATACAGGGTTTTGGGGGTGGTTTTTTGCAATGTCATTGTTAGATACCGAAGCTGGAGAATGTTTGACCTCTCCTGTTTTCAGAACTCTTCAGAACCACTCCAGGCTCTTGTAGCCTTTTGGTTCTTGTTGTTGTGGTGCAGTTGGTCCCCAACTGTGCTCCTGGACTGTAAGAGGCCATAGAATCCCAAAATAGTTTTGAGTGGAAGGGACCTTAAAGCCCATCCCATTCCACCACCTGCCATGGGCAGGGACATCCTCCACTGTCCCAGGCTGCTCCAAGCCCCAGGGTCCAACCTGGCCTTGGGCAGTGCCAAGGATCCAGGGGCAGCCACAGCTGCTCTGGGCACCCTGTGCCAAGGCCTGCCCACCCTTACAGGAAGAATTCCTTCCCAATATCCCATCTAACCCAATTTCCCTCTGGCACTGTGAATCCATTCCCCCTTGTCCTGTCCCTCCAGGCCCTTCTCCAAAGTCCCTCTCCCTCTTTTTTTATGAGCCCCCTTTAGGTATGAGAAGGGAGAGGGAAGTTTGCTACAGGTTTCCAAGTGAAAAAACTTAAATCAGCTTCATGTCTCATTGACCAGAAGACCAAGCAGCATTCCTTTAAACTCCTGGGGGAAAAAAGACTTAAGTCTGGGAAACCGAGAAAACAAGTTACATTTTTATGGAAGGATTCGCAGTACATTGGGCATCTTCAGCCGTTCATTCCCTAGAGGATTTTAGGACTAAAGAGAGAACAACCTGGGCTAGTGGAAGGTGTCTCTGCCCATGGCAGGGAGTGGAGTGAGATGAGCTTTAAGGTCCCTCCCGACCCAAACCATTCTGGGATTCTCTGGCTCTCTGTGGATCAGTGATTCAGTCATTACCAAAAGCTTCCTTGGCATGCAGGTATTGTTTGGAGGTGGAACAGTTTGAGCCTGTGTCTGCCATGTGCTGGAAGAATGGACTTTAACATCAGAAACCTGTTACAGATAAATCTTCTGGAAGCAAACAATATTGCTGAAGAATTAATCTCTTGTTTATTATCAGAGGGTCCCAGTGCTGAAGGACAGACTATGCAGAGTTGGCTGGTCATTGAATCCTGGGGGTTTCACGAGCATTTCTTCTCCAGGTTAATAGATTTACAGGAAGTGGGTGGTTATTGACCAGAGTTTGTGTGTAACAATTAGTTTGTGATCCTGACTGAGTGGCTGCCTTCAGAGTTGTTTGAAGGAAGAGGTTTTTCATGACTGAGAGCTTTTCTTTTCTGAACAGGATGCACAGGAGCTGTAGAAAATTCCTAACAGTGCTGGCTGCTAATCATGGCTGTGGGGACTACAGACCTGAGTGGAGCATCAGGAATTTGTGTTGCTAATGATGAAGTGTGAGATTACCTCTGTCATTCTGTCAGAACAGCATCAGGGAAACAATACAAGGTTGGCTAAAAACTAGGCAGGGGAAGAAACAAAAGGCTGGCAGAAGGTTGCACCTCAGCCATGGCAGTGGGGTAAATTTCTGAAAGAAAATCAAAACCAAAGTGGAATCATGGAATGGTTTGGGTTGGATGGGAGCCTGAAGTTCATTTGGTTCCAGCCCCTGCCTTGTAGGTACCATATTTCCTTTCCCAGAAGGTCCAGCCTTGGCTCTGCTGATTCCAAAGACCATGTTTAAGGCTTCTCACCTGCCAGCATCTTCAATGCAGCATTAAGCAACTTCAGGGGGTCACTCTGTGAAACACTGATAATTTGCTATTTAAAACATAAAATATTTCTACAGAACAAATTGATGATTGCTTGGCTGCCGAGTCATTATTTAAGCAGGCAAGGTTTGGAGCTCACAGAAGGCACCCAGAGCAGGCAGAGTTTGCTGGTTGCTGTGTATTCAGGTGGACTGGGTGTATTACATGCCCTGGTCCCTTGACCAGTGCTGGCTGTGTTGGTTTTTTTCCACCTTAGCTCCAATCAATCCGAGGCTGGCGGCTTTTCATTAGCTGCTCCTGCTCCCACGGTAATGTTGGGATTGCAGAGCCTGCTGGCAGTCTGTAACTTCCCCAGGTGCCCTGGAGCTCAGCAGCCTAAGCTGATTGACTCAGTTAGGGCCCCAGTCCCTAACAGCAAATGCAATCAATAAATCTTTGTTGGTAAATAATTGCTATCGAACAGAGTTTTAATATAAATTTATGAGTGGTGTTTTATCACAGCTTGAGGCTACAGCAAGCCACTGAGTGATGGATTTCAGATCACACTTGCATTCATTACATTAACTTTGTAAGTTATTTAAAGCTTGTACACTTAACATTGCTTTTGGCTTGCAATGACCTCCTGGGAGTAGACGTAGCACACACATTACTAATGGAGAGCCGGCTCCGTTCGCTCCGTGGATCCTCCAGCAAAACCCAGGGACTGAGCTCCGTGCACTCCACTTGGAGCCTTTTTACTCCAGCTCCTTAAAAGCACGAGCTGGAGGACTCCCCATTCCTCCCTTAAACACGGGAGCTGCAGTTTTGGAGGGAAGGTGGTAAAAAAAGAAAAAGAAGCGATTTGAGGTGTGAAGTTCTTCGCGGTTTGTGTGGAAATCGGAGGTGTGAAATCCTTAGTGTTGAGTCTGGAGCCTTCGGGTCAGCTGCACCCAACTGCCCATGGAGGGCTGTAAGAAATGAAAGATTTCATACAAATTAGGGAAAATAGCATTGCCCAATTCATAATGATTTGAGACAGGGATTATTTAGACAAAAAAAATTGGGTTTTGGAGTAGAAGATTGACTTGGGTTCTTACTGCATAGCTTGGGGACTCAATGGGATTTTTCCAGCATGCTGTGTGTACATGGGGACCTGTTTGGCAGTGACTGGGGACATGCCCAAGCTGCCTCTGAATTGCCTTGGAGGTACCAGGGGTCAGCAGGAACCCCTGGATCTCATTTCCTTGGCACAGGACCTGATGTGACTTAAATGCAGCCATAATGTGACTGAAGCAAGGGGCTTGCTGCTTTTTTCTTTTTTTTTTTTCCCTGTTAAATAACATTTCCTGTCATATGTGGACCATTTATTTTATTTAGGTGTAACTAACGTTAAAGTGCATTTAGAACTGGTCTAAACTCTGATTCTAAGACCATTTCTAAGACCATTCTGTGAAATTACTACAAAGTGGCGGCCTTGGGAATAAAAACTGTGGTTTATATGGGCTGCCTTGTTTTATAGCACTTTAAGTTAGCTCCTTGTATTCAGAGCAGTTTGCTCTCCAGGTACTTCAAGATGCTTTTAATTATCACATAATGTGAAAATGATTCTGTTTGCCAAAGGAATGCCTGAAGAAAATGGTTTGGGAAGTCTGGTTTGTTAGTTAGGCACAAATAGGTCCATCATCCATATTCAGTTCTCAGCTGGGCAGGTTGGGTTTTGGTTGCTTCTTTTACATCGAAGCACAGAGTTCTGCCTTAAAACCATGGTAAAACCTCATTTTGAATAATTTTCTTTATTCATTTAGATCCAAAACCAGAATGCCATAATTCATATTTAGATAGTAGCAAAACTTTAAATAGTAAAAATCATGACCATGTTAAATTTTTACTCTTTATTGAGATTATAATTGGCATTAATTGAAAATTATGTAAGTAATGACATGTTTTCTGTATAGCAAAGGGGCAGTTAAAAGGTTATGAAATATATACATTTTATTGGCTTCAAAACTTGGGCAAAAAAAAAAGGGGAAAAGAAGAATCACCATTGTGATCCTTACTGCTTTTTCCCCATTAGAAGGTCTGAAGAACAAACCAGTGCAGGGAAGCAGTAATTTTTGATCCCCTCAGCACTGCAGTAACTAGAATTGGGTCCCCCTAAACACCAGCACCATGCTGCAGGTGAGGTATAAAAGATGGGAAAGGTGAAGAGACAGATCACCTCCCATAGACAAACAGGAAAGTCAAAGGCAGAAATAAGCTTTCATTTTTTAATAGAAGAAAACAACGTCTCCAGGCGCTGGCAGGCGGTAATTGGGATGAGCAGGAGCTTTTGTGAGGAGGCGTTTCAGAAGCCCCATGCTCCTTGAAAAAGTTTGAGTTCTGGCAAGGAGCAGCACAAAAAAAAAATACAGACACGTGACCCCCAGACAGGCAGAAAGTTGTGAGTTTGGATCACTGTGCTTTCAGGTGTCCAGCACAAGCTTTGCTTTTTTCACGGTCCCATCCGCAGAGTGCGTTGAATTTGGGAAGGGTTCTTCTCTGAAGTTCTGTCCCAGCTGTGTGGCCAGGAGCAGGACTTCTGCTTGGGTAGAGCTGAGCCCTGTGCCTTCCTGGCTTTGGGATAGGGTCTGCAGATGGATCGCTTCATAAAGCTGCAGGTTTAATGGGAAAATGAAGAGTGGAGCTTGTTTTCAAGGTTTAAACCATTTTTAACAGGAACAACTCCATGGGTGTTGGAAACACCATGCTTGGTAGGGCATCTTTCTACGTTCTGTTTTCCTCTTACTTTAATTGCCTTGTACAGTGAGAAAGGAAAAACTAGTTTCATAGGAATTAGGGAGCTGGAGTTTGTGTTGGGAGGATTCCTGGTTGTGATTTATTGGAATGGACGAGTGTCCACTGTGATTGTAGCTTGCTCTGTGACACCAGCGTGTCCTTGTGGTAGGTACTGACCATGGGATCTACTATTACTATTACTAATAATCACTATCACTATCACTATTTTATTTTAATACATTTTTATTGTATGGTGTTATTTATTTATATATCTTAATATACTTATTATAAATACTAAATATTTATATTTTAATAAATTACTATTACTGGACATCCCAGTAAGGCTTTGCACAACCATAATACTGTCTGGATCCATTAGGAACTGCCTTCTGACTTGGGTTTGGAAATTAGAATTTCCTAAGGAAGCGCATTCTTCATCTAGTGCCTTGAGTGTTCTACAGCATGTGGTGTGTTATTTTCCCAAGTGAATTTCTGTTTTGCAGCTGGGAACAAGTTAATGTACAGTAGCAGTTCCTGTCTGTTGGAACACAGTGACGACTTTTAATCTTTGCTGTTGAAGAGAGGTTATGGCTGCCCCATCCCTGGAAGTGTTCCAGGAGGACAGGCTGGACAGGGCTTGGAGCAGCCTGGTCCAGTGGAAGGTGTCCCTGTCCATGGCAGGGCATTGAAACTGGCTGCATTTTAGTGTCCCTTCAACCCAGACCATTCTGGGGTTCTGTGATTGTTGGCATTCATCCCTGACTGACTGACTGTGGTGGAAAGGTGATTCCCCTTGCCCAGCTCTGTTCCTCTCCAGTCACACCTCTGCCATTAAATTATCCAGGATTTACTTGAAACACTTGGCATTTGCTGTGGTTTTGTTCTGCTGCTTTTGCCTGGGATTGGGGTTTCTTTTGCTGGAATGAGTAGCCAGGAGGGGTTTCCGTGGTGGTGTCCCCTTTGTGCAGAGGTAGTGAGAACACAGATGTGTGCTCTTGTGTGGGCAGGGAATCCCCAGGAGCGTGCTGCAGGGAGGCCACACAGCAGGATCCTCCCTCAACCTGAGGCTCATCCTTTATTTTAGAGAGTAAGGAAAGGCATGGTGTCTTCATCAGCTAGGAATCCATGTGGGTCACACTAAAATGTGCTTTCCTGAGGCGTGGAATTCAGTGAAAAAGGGGGGTTTTCTACTCATTGGACAAAGCCAATGGAGGGAATGTGCACTGTGAGAGAGGCAGAATTAAGAGTGTAACTTGCAGGAGAAAGCCTCTCTGAAAATGCTGACAGTTACTCTTCTCTCTGTCGGTGTCTTAGGCAGTTGTGTTGTCTGGAGGGTGTTTCACCTTTTCTCTCTCTCTGTCCCCACCAGGGGATGCTGCTGAAGCGGAGTGGCAAGTCCCTCAACAAGGAGTGGAAGAAGAAGTACGTGACCCTGTGTGACAACGGCGTGCTGACCTACCATCCCAGCCTGCATGTGAGTACCCCTGCCCCATACCCAGGGAATGCCCAGCCCTGCAAAGCTGTGCCCTGCTGAGACCACTCCAGTGGGGCAGCTGCTTCCTCTCCCTTCATTGCCTTCCCTCTCAAAGAATCACCATCTGAAATAAAACTCCCTGCTGCAGGTCTGAGGGCACTCCAGATCCTCTGAATACGCTGGGCCTGGGGCATCCTTGCATCCCAAGAGGCTGCTGGAACTGTTTGAACCTTTATTTCCTGCTAATTCTTTTATGGACTTGCTGTTGATCCCAGGGTTAAAAAACAAGCGTTTTACAAGAAAAAGTTTCCTGGAGGTGGTAAAGAGGGAGGAGAGGGCTTTGTCAGTGTTCAAGGCTTGTGGTTTATTTAGGAGTAATTCTGAGCAGCTTTCCGGAAATGGCATAGCCATTAAAAAATATTCCATACAACTTTCCCATGTTGAGGCATCTGTCCCTGTCCCAAGGATGCTGTCTGTCCCTCAGAGTGCATGGCACAATTCCTAGTATGGATTCGGGGGTGGAAGGAGCACAGAGAGCCCACTCAGGACTAGCCCACCCCAGAAATCATGGTGTGACCCTCACCAAGGTTAAATAATATAGATGAGATATATATATATATATATATGTGAGATATAGATACATGAGATACAGATACAAGATAGATAGATAAATATGGTTTTGTATACTATCTGATCTTGTATTTTATCATCATCCCACATAGGAAAATCAGAGAGTTGCCACTTGTAATATTTTTAGGGCCAGTTGTTTCTAAATCTGTTGGTGGCATCTTGAGCTCTCCCAGGCACTTTTACATTAAGGAGTGAAAATCATGATGCATTTTCTATAAATTCTGGGGTTTATAGACCTGCACCTGGAACTGGCAGGAAGCTTCTGCTTTAGATGGGTGTTATCTGAGGAACATGGAACCCTAGAATCATTAAGGTTGAAAAGCACTCTACAATCATCAAGCCCAGCTGTAGCCCACCACTAAAGCACATCCCCAGGTGCCACATCCATGTCTGGGCACACTGATGCTGTGCTTGCCCCCACTTGCTGCTCTCTCTCTGCGGAATATTAGCACTTTTTCTCTGCCTTGACACAAGGTTTTATAGTTTCAGGTCCTGCCATAATGATGCTTTGCTCTGGTTTCTGATATGATGTCCATGTCTCTTAAAAATTACGTGGTAAATTAGATGACAAGTAGCTTCAAGGCATTGCTGCTTCCCATCAGAAACCTTGTCCCTCAGCCCTGTGTTCTGGAGCGGGGTTTTCACTGCTCCTTTGTGTGATGTACTTCACGTCTTTCTGCCCAATTTGGTCACTTTTGACTAATTCTGCTGTGAAGTAGCCCTGAAATAGCCAAATCTGAGCGTTGGTATTGCTCCCAGAAGGGGAGCACGGATACTGTGTGTGCCCCCGTGGAGCTGCCACCTGAGTCTGCCTTAGGCTGTGCTGGTCATCAAGCAAGGAGGAGGCTGCTGTGTATGCCCTGGCCCTTTCCTGGCTGCTGGAAGAGGCTCTATTGTTTCTGGCAGGGCCGTGCATGTGTGTTTTTCATTGCTCTGGCAGACAATGGAGAAACTTCTCCTCTGCAGGCTCCCCCGGAGCTGCAGCGTCGCCCCCAGAGTAAGAATCCATTGAGGTTACACGTAATTACTTTGAGATTAGAGGTAAATCCATCGGAGATTAGAGAGAATCCATTTAAAGAAGAAGTAATTACCAGCCTGTAATTGTTTCCCTCTGTCCCCCACCGTGCCCCCCCATCCCAAGAAGAAGGTGCTGGGCTCAGTGTCGCCGTTTTCTCCTTGCGTGGATCAGAGGGGTTTGTGAGGGAACCACAGCTATTTTCAGTCAGTCACACTCCCAGTACACTCTGTGCTAAACTTTGTTGGCAGGAATGTCACAATTTCTTCTTGGGCATTGCCAGGTGAGAGCAGCTTCCCCCAAACAGAGCTATGATACTGTGTTTCTGGTTTGGTTTCACTGGGTTTTGTTTGTCAGTAATTTTTTGTTCCTTTTTTTCACAACAAAGTGATGAATTTTTAATGCTGTGCTTGCATTGCTGGGATGATTGCTTACGTTGTTTTGAAAAATCAGGGCCTTATTCCTACAGAGTTTCCCATTAAGCAGCAGTGAAGAAAAGAGCTTTTGTTAGTCATTTAAAGTCAGTTTCCTAAGCTTGTGTAAAGCCTGGCTCTAGTCAGATTTAGGTTGTTTCAAATGTGCAGGTCATTTCAGCTAATCAAAATGTTGCCCTTTTAATTCTGGAGTGAATTTTTAATTGCAGTGAAAGGTGGGCTGGCCTCTAGTGGTGGCAGAAGAAGGAAATTTAGGAGATCATTTGGTCTGTCCAGCCTGGGGTTTGAGTCAGAGCCTAACGTGTTGGAAGGACCAGTTACAGTGTTTAGTGGCTGAGAGTGAGCACTGTGTTAAATATTGCTCAGGTTTGGCTGCTGGTGGATCAGCTGTCTCTGCCAGATGCATTTTGGTGGCAGCTCAGGCACAAAGCAGTGGCTTTAATGTAGAAAACAGGTATTGCAGAATCCAGCCCTGCCATCCTCCTTGAAAGCATTGCCTGCAGAATGAAAGGTGTGGAGGTGGGGAGGGAGAAGATCAGCTGAGGCCCTTTCTTGCAGAGGAGGTGTCCCTGGGAGGGTCAGGAGTGTTTGGCAGGGCAGCGTGCTGAAAGGAGCATGGCATTGTGCCAGCCTCGGGAGGGACTCCCGGTGCCACCAGGCTGATGTGGGACACAATAGCAAAATCCCTCTCCTTTCTTTGCAGGGAAGTGGGGGGAGAGGAAAACGGGGAAAGAAAAAAAATACGTGTACATAAGCACCCTACTGTTTCCTGACTTGGTCATGTCAGGTTTTTTCAAGATCCTCAAACCTTCCCGTCCCTTGGGATGCCGAGGAGCTCCGCCAATAGAAAATGGTTGGGGATAATGAGAGAGAACTTTGACCCTCAGGCTTCAAAGTTCACCAGAGCTCCCTATTCATCTTGGGCTTCTGGAGCAGAGCCGTGGAGTGGATCGCTACAATTCTGGCCGGCAAATTTCATGTCAGCCTCCCCAAAGGGCCCCGGGGGAATTTGTCAAGGCAGCTCGTGGCTTTTTAATGGTGGGATGCTGGAATGCATCCACCAGGATACCTGCTGGGCAGCACTGAGCCAGTGCTGAGCCTTGTCCTCATGAATAGCTGATGGGTCTCAGCACTGGCTGCCTGCCACGGGGCTGCCAGCATGCCACAGGTCAGCCCGTGACAAAGCTTTAGCTGGGGATGGCCAGTCTCTGCTCTCGTCTCTTCACCATCGCTGCGCCTCGTTTGTGAAGAGAAGAAAAGGGAGAGAAAAGGCTGAAAACAGCTCTTTTTTGGTAAGGGCAGTTTCCCCCTTTTATGTTTAGTTTGGTCTAGATTTGATTTCAAATAAAAGCACAATGCTGGGCACCTTAGAGGGAAAGAAGAGCTTCTCAAATACGTGAGAAGAAAGGTGCGATGCCCATCTAGGACACACCTGGTACACAAACCCCAGGTACCTACACAGCAAGGTTGGTGTTTGCTTGCTGCAACCTTTAACCTTCATCTTCACTAGTCTAGTGTGATGACCTGGGGGTTGTAAACGTGATGGGGGGAATATCTGGCTTTATCTCCATGAGGGAGGTGTGGATTCACCTGATTTGCTCAATTCATCTGACAGTAGCCATGGTTCCAAATTCTCCCCTAAATACAGTGCTGGCTGGGTGAGCAGCCCACATAAGCTTAGCAGTGTTGTTCTATCCTTAAATAAATTGTATGGGTTTTTTTAAAAAGGCAACATTTCAGGCTGGTAAGGAGTCAGATCCAACACTGAGCTAAACCTGGCACAAGAGCTTCAGCAGTACGTTGTATGGGCACATACTCTCACAGGACCCTACAGATGCTGTAAAATCCCTTAAGACTTGAGGTGTCATTTCAGCTTTCTCTGCTTGGCCATTTCCTCCAGAAAAAGCAGATGGTGAGAAGCAGGAAGCTTTTGAGAATGTCCTCTGTGTTGGTATCTGGAAGTGTTGTAGCTCCATGCACTTTTTTCAGGTCCCAGCATTTCCGTCTCTCAGAGCTGCAGATGAAATTTCTGTTACCAGCTCTTGTGGTTTTCCTGAATGGTTTGGAAACAGAAAGCCTGCTTGCAAATGCAGGATCCCCTCATCCTTGAGAGCAGTGTGGTGTCCCATGTGGCCAGTCCTGCTCTAAATGTAAAGCTGGATATTGGCTGGCTCTGAGGGGCGTTTTAACTGGCATTTGCTATCAACAACTAATCCTCAAAGCAGCCTTTGGTAAACAGAGACTTGGACTGACAAAAGGACCCTGGAAGTGCTCAAGGCTGAGCTGGAGAGGGTTTGGAGCAGCCTGGGATAGTGGAAGGTCCCTGTCCATGGCAGGGGGTGGAACAGGATGGGCTTTAAGGTCCCTTCCAACCCAAACCATTCTGGAGTTCTGTGTTGCTTTTCACATGTGATGGAGTTCTCCCTCCTGAGAGAGCAGTGATCAAAACAAATCCTGCAATTTGAGTATTGATGAAGATAAATCTGAAGCTTGTGTAAGCTTTTTTTTGTAGTTACTCTTGCATCCACTAGCATACCTAAATCATTGGTTAGGATAGAAGAAAATGAACGACAGGAACAGTTAAATGTTAAGAGTATATAATATATATAGCATATAATAGTATATAATATATAGTGTATAATATATATAGTATATAACAATATATTGTTATAAAGTGCTGTAGTTATACAGATCACTTCAGTCCCTTTCGAGCTTCCTGGGAAACTTCTTCACTGTCTTAATCTGAAAGAGGTAATGGAGTGAAGATAAATTTGGAAGAAAAATATAAAACTGAAGATTAAAAAGCCACAGAATATCCTGAGTGGGAAGGGACCCACAGGGATCTGTCCACACCTCTGTGCCCTTGAGGGAGTGGACACTCAGAAGTGGGGCAAACACAACTGTGCTTTGGCAGAGCTGCACAGGCTGGAGCAAACACACATATCTGTCTGCTCCTTCTTCAGAAAGTCAAGGAAAATTCTGAGGATCAGAATGAGTTGCAATTTAAGAGGCAAAAGCCAAGCTATTAATTAATCAGGGGGGGTTTATAAAATTAGACCTTCCTGTCCAGCCGACCTAACTGCTGTGGGTATAAATGCTTCATAAATTACTCAGGATGGTAAAACTCTGGTTTGTCTTTTACAGCAGCTCTCGTTACAAAGGCTGAATGAGAAGTGAAGTGCAAGGGGAGGAATTTTCTTAAAATTTTATGCAAATAAGGGATCCATTTGCAAAAAGAGCAACATTTTGTTGCTGTTGTGTTCCAAGTGTTCCCTGACTTCTGAGGAATACTGATGGAGCTGGTTAACACCACGGTATAGATATAGCCAGTGCTTTTTATTACTGAAATTTAATGTTCTTGATTCCCAACGTGAAGCAAACAGATTTGTGATGACCTTCCTTTTGTCAGGACCCAGCACTTTAGGATGATCAGTGTTTTCCAGAATGCCTTCCCACTCCTCTGTTCTCCTCAGAAAATAACATTTCGTGGCTTTCCTTCAGATTAACTGTGTATTACGAAGCTGAGTGATCTTATGGCCGTGTTTATGTGCGAGAGGGGGGCACAGCTAATTCCCCAGGAGCGTTTGATGAATACATCCCACTGTGGCTCATATCCAGTCCATCCACGGCTCCTGGGAAAAGCGGTGAGGGCGAGAGGAGTTGGGGAGGCCTTTCCCTTCCTCGTCGTTGTTGTTGCTCCTTCTTAGGTGTGCCTGTGGCCCCACACAGAACCCAATCAAAGGGCGATTTATGTTCATTAAGGGCTTGTCAAAACTGAAAAATTTTCTAATCAGCGGCGGCGTGGCGGCGGCCCCTCCATGGCTGGGAGTGTCGCCTCGGCGGCCGCGGCTCCACGCCTCTTACAACTCTAGGCTAGGAGTGCGCTGATGATTACATTAGGCTAAGCTGCGAAGTAAATGAACCATGGCTTATTTAGGTGCAACTAGCTCCAGTGTAGTCCTGCCCCGCAGGGCACTTTATAGCGTTTTATGGCTTTAAAATTAGTGTAGCTTCCCATTTGCTGCAGGGTGCTGCATGTTATGCCTTTGAACTCAATAAGCAAAGGGAAGGGGGCCTTTTGTTTTTTTTCTTCTTTCCACCCCCCCGCCCTTTTCTTCTTTCTGCAGTTTAGCAATTTTGTTTTGCATCTTTTCCAGACGGCGTTCTGCAATAAAAATGTCTGACTGCCACAGAGAGGCACAAAAGTCAGGGCTCCATCCAATTTCCCGGGTTTGGGGGAGAAGAGGATTTGGTTGTTGCTGAGGGTGAACAATAGGTTTTGTGGATCCAATAGGTCAGCTCACAAAATTGGAATTGTCTTTAAAAAAATATGCTGCACGCGGTCTTTAAAATGCCATCCAGAGGTGCAACCATAAACTTCCTTTTCCATAATAATTTTTATTATGCCTCAGATCAGGAAACACTATTTCAACCTCAGTAAGTGGAGCCTTAGGAGTGTTAATGTCCAGTTGAACAGTGGGGGGAAACTGCCACAAAATGAAGGTGTTTTTTACAGAATGACAGAATGGTCTGGGTTGGAAAGGACCTTGAAGCTTATTTCATTCCACCTCCCTGCCATGGGCAGGAGCACCTTCCACTATCCCAGGTTTCTCCAAGCCCCATCCAACCTGGCCTTGGACACTACTAGGGATAGGTTAGTAGCTCATCATCTCTCAGTGGGAACCAGGCACAGATCTGGGGAGGATTCTTAGCCTGGACCTGTTCCTAGTGATGGAAAAAACAGGCTTTTGAGAGATTGGAATAGCAGAAAAGGAACAAAAAGTTTGATATTCATACCTGTGCACCATTATAGCCTTGGAAAGTCACTGCTCTTGGAGAGTCTCTCATTTCATATGTGGCGCATTGGCAAAGGGTGGCAGTGACACAGATGGAAGAAACATGGGGAGACCTCTAAGAAGGAGCAAATACTTCTTTACATTTTAGTGTTGTGACACGTGGCTTATCCCAATGTGAGCTTGGAAACCCCTTTGCCCAGTGTAAAACTACAACCTTGGTGAAGGGCTTTCTCCCTATCCACCACTCTTGTATTATTTGAAAACCCTCAAACTCCATAACGTTTTTTTATATCCATGTTTTTGATCATCTGAGCCACGTCTTTAATTTAAGGATGGCTCTAGAGCACAACCATGCATAGGACAAGGGGGAACAGCTTTAAGCTGAAGGAGAGTGGGTTCAGATTGGATATTGGGAAGGAACTGGATATTGTTCCCTGTGAGGGTGTGCAGGCTCTGGCACAGGGTGCCCAGAGCAGCTGTGGCTGCCCCGGGAGCCCTGGAGGTGCTCAGGGCCAGCTTGGACATTGGCATCTAGCTGGAGCCACCACACACGCTGGGTTCAGCCTGTGGCCCTTGATGGAGTGTCTTCTCCAGCTGTGAGGACCATCAGAAATCCGTGTGATGCACAGCTGTAAATTCAACAACTGCTGCCATTCAGAAAACAAAGGGACCCCCAAAACGGCGGTGTCTCTTTTTGGGAGGCCTGTTTAGAACACACGATCATGCCCCTTTGCTCAGTTTGCATGTCTGAAAGGCTCCTGCTCAGTTAATTGGTTAAATTAATTTCTGCTGTTGTAAACAGAGAGCTGCTGCATTAAGAGCAGAACTAAAGTAATTTTACTTTACATTATTCTGTGTCGTGGTGCATCGTTCCTTTCTTTTACTCAAGGCAATTCATTTTGTGAGGCTGTCAAGTAATATTTGGTGTGATCTTCAGTCAATGCAGCTTTTTTTTTATTTTCCCCTGATATTTTAACAGTTTATTTAGTCCTGTAGATAATGGTCAATGGCCTTGAGTAGTCAAATTAACACCTCGTAGCGGAGAGGTAACCCGGGGAGGAAAAGGGATGAGAATCGACGCGGGGAGCGCGTTTTGGGGGATTTATGGATTGATGGATGCGGAGGCAGCCTCTGACTAAGATGGAGCTGCCGGTTAGTGAGCGCTGACTGCAGGCCATCATCACCTGCCCCGTGCCCCGGCACCTCGGAGACCTCGGCGAGACCTCGGGGAGCCCTGGGAGCCCAGGATCAGCGGGACCGGAGACGGCGCCGATTGCATTCCGTCCTGCGATTCCTGTAGGGATCTCTCTGGGACCACGGAGGCACTGATGGCTGGTGTTCCCCTGCCCCGGGAGGAGGGGGAGCCGTGTTAAGCCGTGCTGCTGCCAGCCCCAGGTCCCCCACCACAACTCTCAATTGCTGGCAGGTTTCTCTCACTGCACCTCATTTGCATCTGGGACATCAATTAGCATGTTTGTTGAGGCTAATTGAATGAAACTCAATCATAGCTCTTAATTGCTTGACTATGTGAAAAGAAATCACATTAATGCAGCTAATTAAGTGTATGGCAATAGATGCAACATAATTAGGAGCGAAATGTAAAAAACAAGCGACGGCGGAGGTGCGGGGGATCGGGGCGCCCGCGTCTCCTCTGCGCCACGTGTTTGGGGAGGGGTCCCTCTGCTTCGCTGCTGGCTTTAATTCTATTTTTTTATTTTTTTTCCCCCTGCCTTGCCGAATGATGAACGCGGACAAGTTGAGAAGGAAAATGCAAATGGATTTGCAATTACTACTTTTTCAAGCTGTTGAGGGGCAAAAGATGGCACGTCTGGGGTGGCCCACTGTTGAGTGGGCTCTAGGGACTTGTTAAGTGCTGTTTAAAAGTACTTGGCTTTGAATTACCCTCATGCCTTGTTAAAGGGTTTTTTCCCCTTTTTTCTCGGATCAGCATTTTCTACAACTAACATCTCGGGGAGTTATCCCTGTACCATTTGCATATCAAAATCCAGCTTGCTGTCTTCTCTTTAACGCAGCATATTCCAGATGACAGCAAGACCCTCATCTGTTCTAATCTGATCAAACCCTCCGTTGTGCCTCTGAAGCCCCGGCGTCATTTTGTAGTTTGAACTTTGGTTGCCCGAGCGGGGATCTGACGGGGCTGGGAGCGAGGTCCTTGCCCTTCCCTCCTCGGGGAGACCCGTGTGCGTCCTGCACACGATGAAAGGGCCTCCATTATTTACATTTGATAGATCCCCATAAATATTTAAGCTGACATTAATACCTAACGGGGCATCTGGTGTTGTTTGGGTGCTTCGCTCTGGCGGCGGCTGCGGCGCTGCGCGTTTGTGTTTGCCAACACTGCCTGGCTTCCTTCTTCAAGTGGTTTTGTGACTCACCTCAGCGTGGCTTACACCCAGTTAAAAGACCTTTAATAACACCCTGCCACATCTCAAGTTGTGAGATCACACCCACCCTTCACCCAAATTGGATCCAAAACCCCCTCCTCCAGTTTAAGTTTCTTGTACACGTGCTGAGGTTTAGTCACTCTCTGATTAAACCTCACTTTGGAGCCCACAAGCAATAAATGCTCAATTATCTCCTGCTTATTGTATTTTCATTTGTGAAGAAGTGACACCTAAACAAGAAAGCTCCGCCAAGTTCATAATTTATGGATGAAAGGTGTTTGTTCTCCAACACCTAGTAAAGGAATTTTCCTCCGGGATTGCCTTCGTTTTTCTCTTGGCAGCAGAGCTCTGTCTCCTCTCCCCACAAATTGTTCAGACCCCACCTTTTCCTGTTAACAATTCTGAGACAGCTTGGGAAAAATAAGCGGCCATGATGGCTCAGTGTGAGGGTTTTATCACTGATTTATGTTAACTATGAAGAAATCATTTCTGGTACAGATTTTTGATGGGTTTTGAGCAGAATAAATAATTTGTGTTGTAAAAACTGCCAAAGGTGAAGGAATCTTGATGAGGGAGCAATCAGCCCCCTGGATTGTGGCAGCAGTGTTACAGATTTGGGGTAAATTCAGGAGATTTCTTGGGAAGTGGGAGCCCAGATCTCCTCCCAGCCACCTCAAATCGCTGTTTTCCTCTTGGAGTCCTTAATCCCAGAGTCCTGGAGTGGTTTGGGTTGGAGGGATGTTGAAGTTCAGCCCATCCCATTCCCTGACATGGGCAGGGACACCTTCCACTATCCCAGGCTGCTCCAAGCCCCATCCAGCCTGACCTTGGACACTGCCAGGGATCCAGGGGCAGCCCCAGCTCCTCTGGGCAGCCCAGGTATCTTTTGTGCAATGCTCTTGCTCCTTTTCACCCCTGATTTTACTTTCCTGTGCTGCCCCTCTTGCATGTACTCTTTAAGAGAGTGTCTCTTTCATTGCTTTTCATGTCCTAATAGTTGTTCCAGTTTCAATTCTTTTTTTCTGGAATGTGAGTGACCACAGCCCTGTGTACCAGGACATGAGAACTTTGGTGTCTTGTGTGCTGGCTTTGACAGTTCCCATCTCTCCTGGAAATATCTGTGCTGGTGTATCCCGGGATCAGTTTGCCCTCTGATAAAAACACCCATGTCTGTTTGCTTTTCTTTTTATTTCCTTTTGTGAGCTTTCCAAGCAAGAATCAGCAAAAGCCTTTTCCACTTGTGGCTCCCTGTGTTTGCTCTACTCAGATGCAATTTGCATGGGGTTTTTTCCACTTTAATGATGTTTTGTGTAGGTGCAGGAAGGGTCATATTCTAAGGAAACAACATTGGAATTGCTGGAACCTGACCTGCTGGTGCCCTTTGGTAACTTTGGTGGCTGCTGACCCATTCCAGCCAAATTTGAGGGAGAAAGAGATGAGAGCATAAAACACTGGCAGAGAGGAGACACAAGTAAATGTGCTCAAGGAGGGACACTCAGCCTTGTCTTCTCCTTCTGTTTGGGGACCTTTAGCTGGTGAATTCCCACACATGGCTGTGTTGTGAATCACCTCTTATCCAGCTGGTAGTTGGAGGATCCATGAGAAAGCTCCAGACTTTTGGGGTTAATTGTGAGAAGTGTGAAAGGGATTATCAGGAACATGGAAGGAAGGGGGAAAACCATATGGTGGGTGCTGGCAGAGGATGTAGGGCTAAAGCCTTGTGAAACCAGCTTTATTGATTCAGTCGCTTACAGAGCTCCCTGTCTGATGTTGGATTTGGGGATTTTCCCTCTCTCTGCAGGATTACATGCAGAATGTTCACGGAAAGGAGATCGACCTGCTGAGAACCACTGTGAAGGTCCCTGGGAAGAGGCCACCCCGAGCCACATCAGCCTGTGCCCCCATCTCCAGCCCCAAAACCAACGGCCTCTCCAAAGACATGAGCAGTTTACACATCTCGCCAAATTCAGGTGAGAGGAGACCTTGCTAGGGGGGAAAAACTGGGAGGAAACCTGCATTTCCTGTCTCTCGGGAATTACCATGAACAACTGGGATAGAGGTGGATACCTCTAAGTAACTGGAAGTGTTCCAGGCCAGGCTGGTGGTGCTCAGAGCAGCCTGGTGTCGTGGAAGGTCTCCCTGCCCATGGTAGGGTGTGGAATTAGTTGAACTTTAGGATCTCTTCCAGCCCAGACCATTCAGGGATTCACAAACCCACTGATGTGGAAGTTTTTAAGCCCTGACTGCTGATCTGTCCCCCAGGAGAGATTCAGGGTTTCTGAGTAGCCTTCAGTGTCTGCCTTTGTGTGTTTGTTACCTTGTACTTGCCAAAGCCCTACATAATTTCACAGTAATTAACATAGGGGGGGAATTTACCATCTCTTACCTCATGCTTAGGAAAAGCAAATGCTGTATGATCTGAAAGGGCTTTTTAAGGCTTCCTGGTGAGATCCACAGCCCTTCTTTCCTCTTTTGGAAAGTTTGGTATTATGCATTCTTCTAACAGCAAGGTTCTTCTCTGGAAAGCTGTTTTAATTCATTGATGGAAGTGGTTTATAGCTCCTTCTGAGCTCTAAACAAAGATGTTTATTGTTTGCTGAAGTACTTGTCCATACAGCTAAGTGGATTTTAAAAAATTGCATTAAGGGAAAACATTTGAGACGATTTATCTCGCAAAATGCACAGCTTGTACAAAACTCATAATGGTCTAGTGGAAGTTCTGTCAGCATGTTTTGGATGACATCCATAAAGTGCCAAGTGCCTTTTGCGTTTATGGGTAACGTAGACCCCTCCTGCATGTGCCAGCAAAACCATCCCCACACTGCTGTCCCTGTGCAAAACACAGTGGGATGTGCAGCCCTGGGATTCCTGGAGATTCAGGTGTCTTCTCTTGGACAGCAAAAATTATCTGTGTCTCATGCTTCACAGAATCAGGCTGGTTTGGGTTGGAAGGGACCTTAAATATCATCTAATTCCAACCCCCAGTCCTTCAAGGCAATGCTTTTTTGAGACATTCCCCTTTATTAGGAGAAAACAGAGAAGTGTTTTTTTTTTCCTTCCAACTGTGAATGGTACTGTTTGAGATGGATTTTTAAAGTGGTGCCACTGAGCAGACACCCCTGGAGATCTCAGGTTGTGACCTGAGGTGTCTGAAGCCATGATTTCATCAAACCCTTTTTCAAGGAAGGAAGAGTTCATAGGAGAAAATTATTTGTGGCTGGGTTGTTTTTTTCCTGTTTACTATATAACTTATATGACTGGGTGTGGAGAGTGCTTTGGTTTTCAATATACTTCCTAATTTAGGAAAGCAAAGTGCTGGACTGAGTCACTAAATTGACTCAGTCAGGTGAGACGTTTAAATAAAGAGATTTCAGCTTTTAACATGTTAGAACACAGTCAAAAATTACTTGATAGCTTCAGAGAAGCAAGTTTCTGGAAACATATTTAGAGATCTATAAGAGTTTAGGGTTTATAGCATGGAGTTTACATGTTTTGGCATCTAGTTGGATTGCCAGGTCAGAGGGAAACTTTCCGTGACAGTTTACAGCAGGCAGCTCTCACTGTTTGTGTGTCCTGGCCAGCCTGAGGTTTGATCACACATAAGGAAGTCGCTTACACCAGAAATTCCAAGTGCTGGGAAATTTGGACAGTGAATTTCAAACAACCCTGTGGGAATGGTTGGAGCTTCTCTCCTCCCTCTTGGCTTCCTTTTCCTCCTGCTTAGAAATACTGAAAGACTTTGCTCTTGTTGATGTCTGGTCGGCATCTGCTGCTTGTTACTGGCTTAAAAGCAAACATAAAAAGGAAGTTAAGCTAAGCAGTTAAGAATGATTAAAAAGAAAGCTAAGAAAAGAAGAGGGAAAGGGCACTGTCCCAAGCCTGTGTGATGCTTGAAAATTGATCACTGGGCTGAGCTTATCACTTACTTGTTGTCACTGGGAGGTTTCTGCACATGGACCTGCCACCTGGAGGAGGTTTGGACCAAACAGGAAGAATCAGCACTTGCTGATTTGAATTTTAAATTCACTGTGTTTTCTCTGCTTCACATTACCTCGTCCCCAGAAGTTTAATGCTGCTTTTCTCGGATGATGCCTTCATTTGACACTTAAACACTGCTCGGAAGCTGCCCCTTAAGGATGGATTTCAGTGCCAGCTTTGCCAAGAAATCTGTGGATTAAATGCCTATTTGATTGCCTGTAACTGATACTTTGAGTTCATATTTCAGCAAATAGTTTTCTCTGAGTGTAATTTCTTGAGATTCAGCCGCTCTTCTGATCCCACCATGGTCTGTGAGGCAGCAGAGCAGCTCAAGATCCTCCTTCTTTTCATCCCTTTCCCTCTCTAAAGCATCTTTGGACCTCAGTGGCTGATCAGACACTTTCAATTTCCTCCCACATGGAGAGAGTCTTTCCCAAGGTGCTTCCCATGACAATGCTGTGAGCAGAAGAGAGGGAATGAGGCTGATCATGGCAATATTGGGAATTTGGGAAGGACAAGCTCAGTTCTTTGGCACAAACTCAGTTCCAGTTATCAGTTCCAGTCCTTGAGAGCTGGTGTTTCAGAGATGTAAAATATAAAAAGACCTTTATGAGAATATGTGAATTAAAACCCCTCCAGATTACTCTTCCCTGCTGGGTTTCCACTGGCACAAGGGCTGGAAAGAATACTTCTCCCTTGACATCGAGTCACAGTCCATTGTCACAGTGATGGTGGGACAGTGAACAAACTGGAAGTGACACTGCAGTAGGAAAAAGGAATATTTTCTGTGCTCTGTCAGAAAACAGAGAAAGGAGTAGAAGGTTGGGCTGCTCCTGCTGTTGCAAAGCAAAGCATCTCGCCTGGAAAAAGGTTGGCTTTGATTTGATTCGGTCTTTTCTTGGGTTCTTGGAGGTGCAATTTGGGGTTCATTGTGTAAGAACTGGGATTCTGTGTGGCAGCTTATCCCAGAAAATCAAGAGAGATGTGGGGTTGTTTTTGCTGTGTTATGTTGTGTAGACTTTGAGTAACAGGTTGTTAGCTGTGCCTTTAGGGAAGGTGCTCACACTTGCAAGTTAACCTGGTAGGAATCTGTGAGCTGGGGGAAATGGATGTTTGCTTCCTTTAATCTAAAATTATGCCACTTCTGTGGTATTTTCAATCCGAGAAAATGATGGCAAATGATGCTGAAGGAACTGAAATTTAAATTTAATTTCCATGGCACTGGTTGATGCAGCTCAGTTGGAAATCCTTCAGAAAAGGGTAGTTCCTGGACTTGCTCAGTTCCAGCTTTGTCTGAGAGCTGGGAGCAGGGCCAGAGTCCTGTCCATCCCACAGAGTCCTGTCCATCCCACTGGCCAGTCTCTGCCCTTCAGGAGCTGGCTCAGCCTGGCTTTGGAGCCAAGAGTGTGTCCAGATTTCATTCACTCCTGAGCTGGGTTGGATTTGAGCTGCTTGACCTGAAGGTGAACTTACTCCTGAAATCTTTCCCAGGAGTCATTTATTTCTTCCCCTCTCCAAACAACCCAAAGCCTGAGCTGCAGCGAGAGCCACTGATGTAGAAAGTTCACGTCTAAAAATAGCTTATGGTGTAGAGATAAATTGTTTCCTGATTAACACTTCATTTAAATAATTTGGTGCTATTACATTTCCTTTAAAGTGGTGACTGTACAGTATGTGAAGAATCCCAAAATGTGTTAGTTGCAGGGCCATCGTTAAGTGTGCTGGAGATTGTTATCTGCTAACTGCTTGTGACATTTCAGATGCTGCAGGAGCGGCAGCTCCAAATTCTTACCACTGTGAGGTTCCTGTCTGTTATTAATTGTGATCATCTATCAAATCCTCAGTGGGTTTTGCAGGCATGTAATAATCTATTTTAATTGGGGGGTCACTGCGAGGATTCAGATGTTGTGGTCAGGCCGAGGATGAGTAAAAGCGTTCATCAAGCCAAGAGCTCACTCGCGTGGGCAGTTTCTCCAAAGCCCACGGATCTTGGGGGCCTTTGCAAATAAATGCTGAACCGAGTCCTAAATTCTGGAGTCTGCTCTCAATTCCCTGCTTGGAGGTGGCTGAGGATGACCTGGTGTGGTTCCCACAAGGCCAGAGGTTGGCTGTTGGGGGTTGTTTGTCCCTGATTCTGGAGCGGGGCGAGGGACGTCAGGTGCCTTCACCCAAACATTTTCCGCGCTCCTGCTCTGGCGCGCGTTTGCTGCGTTTGCCACAGATCAGAGATGCAAGTTTGGGGCTCGCTTCTGTCATTAATCACCCGAGTCAATTTTCCATCTGGGTGGCTTTGCTGGTGCCTCGGTGATATACAGCTGCAGTGACGGCAAGGAGAAGCTGGCAGCTCGCTCGTTCCAAAGGAAAAAAGCCCAATTCCTAGTGCATCCGAGATTTCCCTTTCATCCCACTAGAGGGGGATCCCTCAAGGTCATTTTTCTCCAGTTCCTTTGGACTAGGATTTGCCCTTTCCAGATCTGGAGGAATACAAACTTTCACTGTTAGTACCCTACATTCCTTCATAATGGGAGAAAAGGAGCGGGGCACATATTAGCAATAATGAAATAAATATTTGATAAAATAACTGCGTTAGTTTAAATATTGAGAAAAATTAGTTTGCTGAGATTTTTCGCCTCAGGGGAAAAAAAAAGGAAAAAACCGAGCTGTCTGAGGATCCTTTCTGGAGATGATCAAATCCCCAGTGATGATGAGGTGGATGAAGGGCAGGAATGTGTCGTGGAGCTTCAGGCAGGTGACTGGAGCTTACAGTCAGTGCTTCTTTCCCTCTGGATGATTTTGATGCCTCCACGGTGCCATATCCTGGATAAAATGCCAGCTCTGCCTTGTCCACCCGGTGAAATCCCGGTGTCTTGACGGTCACATGGCGCAGCACAGACTGGTTGGATGTTCAGACCTTTGCAGGATCGTCTGTGCCTTTCCCCCCCGTGATTTTGAGACATTAAAGCCATCGGGAGGGTTGAAGCTGATTTACAAAACGGGGGAGGGGAAAAAAAATTTCACAAATGTGTTTGGAGTATTGAACTGCCGTTGACATCTAAAGTCCCAACCATGCTGTTTTCCTCCACACTCCAGCAATCAGGACATCCAGCAAACCCATAAAAAACCAAACTAATAGCATGAATATTCAGTGACCTAGAATACTAATTATTGTCATGAATATTAATGTGATCGGACTTGCTTTTTCCTCTTCTCTTTCTCTCTGGCTCGGGTTTTTTTTTTTCCCCTCTCTTTTTTTTAAATTTTTTTTTTCCACTCAGCCGGCTCTAAAGATGGACCATAATGAGAGCATTTAAGAGAGAGAGCGCTCTCCGCCGTGACAGGGAGCGGGGTAATAAGGAGAGCTTGATTAACGTGGTGCACTTGGGGGAGAGATGAGAAGATTCACGTGGGCCTGTTGTGGGGGAGGCAATGAGGCACCGGCGGCTGTGTTGCTGCTCCCTCAGATTAATGAGGCCTAAGAGTGCATTAGGAACAGTGACAAAGGTTTGATCTAATGGGCTCAGTCATTTTTCCTTTGAGTGACAGACGCACAGAAGTAATTGGCTGTGCAGAATGGCAGCTCATTGGCAGTACTTAAGGATACATTATCCCCGTTGTGTGGCCCGCAGAGGCTGTTTATCAAAACTGCTCACACTGCAGACATGCATTCACTTAGCTGCTGTTACAGTGGCAATAGCTATTAAAAAAAAAAAAAAAGGGGGAAAAAAAGTCACCTCGCATTGGTATCTATTGTCTCTTTTGGAAAATAAAGTTTCTTTGTTCTGTTTCCCGAGGAGGCGGTGAATGCCAGCAGTGGCCCCTCCCCGCCCCAGGAGGCTCCGGCAGGGTTTGGGGAGGGCTGGAGCTCCGGGAAGCTCCCAAAGTTAGCCCAGTGCATCCCTGCGCAGGTAGGACCCGCCAGCCCCTCTGCAATCCCACCATTAATCATTTCCACGGACAGTCCAAGGGATTAGGAAGCGTTTGACATCCTTTGCCGCAGGGCCCTGCACATGCCCTGCTCTACCTGCCTTGGAATGCTTTGGATCTCTGCTGTTATTTTATGAAAGTTAAATCCACGGTTCCTGTTGGGATCCACAGCCAAGTAAGAGCAACACAAAGCAGAGTTTTTGCCAGCAGTACACTCACCTCTGGGGCCTAGAGCTGCAGGCCCTGAACAAGCAGATAACCACAGTCAGGACTTGCCCAGAAAGCCAAGCATATCATATTTACTACTGTTATTTGTTAAAATAATAATACTAATAATAATAATTAATAACATGCATGCCAGGAAGGGAGAGCAGGCTTTGATCCCAGCAGAATATATAGTCGGGATCTCGAGCAGAAGCCCGCAGTGCACATCTTGGGTTTAACTTTCTTTTAGAAGAGATGTCTCCTCTGATGACTTAATTTTCCTTCACACTTGCTGTGTTGCTTTGGCATGCTCTGAGAATAATAGCTTTCCTCGTTATACTCCCAGCACCACGTCCTTCTCTGCCAGGATGTTTCTTGGCACTGCCATGTTTGTTCATTAGTGCTGACCCCGCTCAGTTTGCACGCCGCTGATCGAGCCCAGTTCGGCAGGGATGGAGATGGAAGGGCTTCCTCTAGGAATAGCTGCTTGTCCTTAGCAATTGTGTTCAGCAAGTACATGCTTCTGGAAAAGAACTAAAGTAAAACTCAAAAGCGAGCTTGCTGCTGCAGTGTTGAAAGTACTTGTTGGCGTGTTGAGGGAGAGCTCCAGCACTGGAACCAGTGTGCTCAGAAAGATTTTTGTCACAGAGTCACAATGGTTTGGGTTGGAAGGGACCTGAAAGATCACCTGTTTCCAAGGCTCCCTCTCACTGGTTCCTGTTGGATGTGTGAGGAGCCTCGAGTAATTTCCGGTGCTCGATAAAGCCGGGCAGAGACCACGTGCTGCTTGCACACTGCTGTCAGTATAGAACAGAACCCATGGCAATACCTGAGGGAATTTAACCCCCCTCAAGGAACTGGCTGTGAAATTCAGAGCTCTTCAGGTCCCACAGTCTCCTCAGAACATGGCCAGAGACCTGGGCAAGGCCTGGACACCTGGGAGAGACAAGGAGCTGTAAGGAGCTGTTTTCCCAGCTTTCAGTGCAGCACATAATCTCACACAGAAAGCAGGATGCGCCTGGAAAAGATGGATGCTGAGGCAGAAAACTGATGGAACCCAGGAGAGGCATCCCCAAATGCCCCTGGTCCCAAGGTTCATATCTATGGGTGAAGGAAAGGCAGGAAGCCCAGCTGGGATGGTCAGACACTTCTCAGGAAAGCTTTGTCCGCTGGAAAGGTTTCTGCACAGCTCTGGGAATCCACTGCATGATGCAGAGCTGGGGATGGGAAAGGAAGGCTTCCCATCTTTTTGCAGCCAGCACTGGGGCTTCTCTCTTTATCTTTCCACCCTGAAGAGGCTCGAGGGAGCAGTGCTGGGTGTGGGTTTGGAAGGGGCATCCACAGCCCATCTAACCTACTTGACAGTGCCTGCTGCTGAATTAGAGGGCATTTCAAGAATAGCCAGAATTCCTGCAACACAAATTGACCCAACATGATTTGAAACAATTAACCCTCTGATATCAAGAGTCAGGATTTCCTGACCCACAACTCTAATGTATTTTTCATTAGTTCTAACAGCTGGTGAGCACAGCCCTCTGGCCTTAAGAGGTTTATTTTATTTCCTTCTCTTTCTTTCTTTTTTTCGTTCTTTTTTTTTTTTTTTTTTGGAAGAGAAACTCGCTATGAGCATGAAGAGCTTGGCACAAATGACACATGGTGAAAGCAGAGCAGTAGGGCTGCAGTTTGTCTGATTCAGTCTTTCTGTGCAGCCCCCTGCGAGTCTCATAGGCTGCTGCTTCATGGAAAAATACAGTTCTGCTTGACAACTCCTGCACTGGCTGCTCGTCTCATAAATCCAGGAGTGGGTTAGTTGCTCTTGTGAGTGTAACTTCTGGTAGCTGATTTGTTTGGAGGAAATCACAGATGTGTCTGCAGTGGGGAGTGGAAGTCATTTGTGCCCAGTATCGTTTGTGTCACTTGAGTCTCACTTCTCAGGGTCTACTTGTGAATTATGTTCGTTCTGCATTTGTAATTAGTGGGTGGTGTAGTTGGTGAGGGCTTGAAATGATGTGTCTGTTCCACTAAATGGTGATGATTCACAGGTTTATTAAGTTAAAAACCAGCAAAAGAGGGATTGCAGACATACTGTCCCTCATACTGCTCCATTGCAGGAGCAAACATGACCAAAACCAGGAGTGGGTTTTTTTGTTGGACAAGGCAGTGCACATGTGTAAGACTGCATTTCTTTTGACCTTAATTGCATATTTTATTACAATTTTTACAACTGACCCTTTACATTTTGCCTTGTACCTGCTAGGAACTCCCTGTTCACATCTTGTCCGGTCCCATGGTTGTGTGAATCCTGGTTGTTTTCATTTCATTTCTAAGCCTTGCATTTCTGCCTTGTTGTTTTGGGAGTCCGAGAGGGCTGTGTGTGAGGAGCCAGAGTGACTCCCTTGTTCTTCTCCTGCCCCCAGTGTGTGTTTCCCTCAGCTCCTCCACACGCAGGCACTCCTGGCTTAATTCCTCCTGCCTCCACCTGCTCTTGGCAGCGATTTACACTGAACAAATGGGTATTTAAATGGGATTTTGTGTGAGCACGCTCACTCTTCTTAGGGGCTCGTCTGCTGAGCAGCGGCCAAACCTGGAAATTACCTTGAATCTTAATTTGGGTAGGTTTTGTGGGGCTTAATTGTTTGAACGTTTTGTAAGCGCGGCCGTAACGGGGTGTTTTATAACATCAGAAAAGATAGTTTTAATAAAGCTGTCTAGAGCTAGAAAGAGGAACTCTTTCTTTGATGCTCCTTTGGTAGATGAAAACATTTTTGTTCAATAGGAGACCAGCATCTTTTTTTTTTGCTCATTTGAGACAAGTTCTGGCAACATACTGATATTCATTCAAATATAAATGCCATATTCCCTTTGAAATGCAAATTGTTTAAAGAAAAATAGCATATGGTAGAGGTAAGTACCTTTTCAAATCAGCTCCCACACTTTAGGGATGTGAGTACAGCTAAAATTATTCTTTGGAAAGAATCTGGAGCCTTTGACACATTGAAGCTTGAACTAATCAAGGCTTCCCAGTAAGCATATACACATATCCATATCAAGGAAACAGTGCTGAGAATACATGGATTAGCATAGTAATTTAACTGCCCCCTGCTAATCAACTTAAGCAACCAGCTGATGCATGTGGGATGCATTTGAAGAGGCAACTCTTTCACAGCTCCAGCGTGGGCCAGGTAGCAGGCCAGGAGCTTGGGGAGGATGTGGATGAAGATGGGTGTCTGTCTGTGGATGGAGGGACAAGAGGTGCAGGATGGACAGGCTTCATGTGCCTAACCCAACATGCAGGCTTTGCTTTTCATGGATCAGAGAACCATGGAATGGTTTGGGCTGGAAGGACCCTGAAGTCTACTCTGGTCCAACCCGCCTGCCATGGGCAGGGACATCCTCAGCATTCTCACTGAGTACTGCTGGCCTCCTCCTTTTCACTGCCTCCTGCCTGTCTGCTGAAAGTCTGAGGTGGTTGCTGCTGTCGAGGCTTTATCCATGAGGAAAGTTAAAGGACTTTTGCCAGGTCTGGTTTGGGGTTTGCCCATTGTAGGTGGGAAGAACTGTGGGACAGCAGCTGTCCTTGTTGTGGGGTGGCAGCATTAGTGTCTGGTGTGGGATTCATGTCCTGCAGTTGG
Source organism: Pycnonotus jocosus (assembly GCA_013400435.1). Classification (NCBI taxonomy): domain Eukaryota; kingdom Metazoa; phylum Chordata; class Aves; order Passeriformes; family Pycnonotidae; genus Pycnonotus; species Pycnonotus jocosus. The sequence goes on along the minus strand of VWYP01026921.1, from coordinate 119,762 downwards.
ACTGAGAAGTGGGAAAATCAGCGCTGGATTGGGAAATAATGATTTTTAATAAGGTTCTAAGTAACCAGTTTGTGCTAAAGCTGAACACATAGAGGAGGGGGACAGGAAAAGAAAGGCACACTATTTTCTGTAGCCTGGCCCTTCTGATACCTATTCATGGCTTGATGGTGTGATATGTCATGAAAATACACACCTTGCAGCACCTGGACAAAGTGGGATTCAATCCTGAATCAATGTTATCTTAGAGGCTGCAGGATAAAGGTGACCAGGCTATGGCAGTGGCAAAGAGGGAGCTGGGCTGGGTTCCTCACAGTGCAGTAAAGTGTCACACGAATGCTCTTGGCACCTGGTTTGTGCTAGCAGCCCGCACCTTTGAGGGAGGTGCAGTGGAAGAAAAGTACTTCTTTGGTTCCCAGAATGAGTCACTTCTCAACAGGTTCATGTCACAGCATGACGTTGGATTTCCTCCTGAGCTTTTGGTGCTGGCATGATGGCACAGAAATCTTGATGTTCTCTTTTCAAGGTTTTGCTTTTGCATCATGGGTAGAAGGTGATGGGAGGCTTGTGTTCAAAAACCCCTGGCCTAGGTGGAAGATGTCAGCATAAAAATATCACTGCTCGTGTTGTGTCTGTGTTGGCCTAAATCTCAAGTTTGTAGAACCCACTCGGTCTCAAACTCTTGTCACTCACATCAGCCATTCCCATTAATTTGGTGGATCATCAAAATAATTTATTCAAATTCATAGTTTTTCTGGATTGTGAAAACCAGAGGAAAAGGGGATTTCAAAGCAAGCATCACAGAAGTTGATTTGGAAGGAGAGGTTTCTTTTAAGACAGCACAGCTTTTGTCAGCCCATGTTTTTGTTTTCTGTTGTGGTTTTAAAATACTGAATTACAATTTGGTCCTCTGCTCTATAGTCTCGTGCCTTGGGAGGTCCCAACGTGGCTCCAAAACCCACCTTGGACTTTGCACAATTAAACAAATGAGTTTTTCTGTCTGTATTTCATATCTGCAAAGCAGGGATTGCCAGGCAGAAGTTCTTGAGGGCTGAGTAAGTACATTGAAGACACAGATACTGTGATGGATCTGTGTTAAGGACTAAAGAGGAGATTTTGTCTTGGGAAAGGGGAGGAGAGAAAGGGACAATTATGCCAACTCTAATAAACACAAAGTAGTTCACTAAGCTCTGCTGTCTTCCCAAAGGCTGCTCTGGGAAAAGACATAATGATAGAACTGGGAGTCAGGAGATCTGGGTTTTATTTTCAAGTCTGCCACAATCTTCCTTTGTGGCCCTGGGTCATTTAACCTCTGAAAAATGGGGGAAATGATAGCAGATAATTAACAACCTCACAGGAGCATTGAAAATTAATTCATTAATTTTTCTGAACTCATCAGTAGAAGGTGCAATGGAAATGCAGAGTGCGAGGGTACGTTCTGATATTGCATCTGCTCCTTTCCCTCTGCATGTGTTTTTTAAGAGTGTTCTGCAATCCATAGAGGACCTGTGGGGCACCTTTAGAGAGCCTGCCATGAGGAATGAAACTGGCACTGTAAATTCTTTGTGGCCTCATGATATGCAAGGCCTGTGCTAGGAATGGAATAAAACGTGCTCGGAACCCAAAACCGTGGAGTAGGTTTTGGCCCGTAGCAAGTTGTAAGTAAGACCATCAGAAACCCGAGTTTCTGGAAAGGTTTTAATTGTTTCTGCTCTAAAATGTACTCAACCAGATCCCACTTGTCCTGTTTTATGGTGAGAAACCTGTCCCTGTCACTCCCCCTCTCACACAGCTCCCAGCATTTTAATGTCCTAGGCCTCAGTGATGGTGGAAATGCAGAAGTGTTTACTGGGTGAAGGCTGTCCTTTGTGTGTCCCCTTTTGTGTCACCTTCCTTGGACAAGCCCCAGGGATGATACTGGCCGTCAGTCCAGTGTCTGCTTTGTGTCAAGATGGTGTTTTAAGATTAAATGTCCAAGAAAGTTGGGTTTTTTCCTTGCTCTCTCACTGCTGGCAGTCGTTTGCTCCCCATCAGTGTGTTCTTGGGGGACATACCTGTGTCAGGCATTATTTAGAGGTGGATTGTTTGTATAAACAGTGGCGTCTAGGGATAAATTGATTTTCTGTGTGCAGTCTTAACAGAGAAGCTCCACAGAGTGTGCCTGTAGCAGGGTGGTGGAAGATCATGTATCCCAGAAGGTGAATTAACAGAATGAGGTGATACCATGAAAAATTTGGCTTTTTTGCCTTCTTGGCTGGATGTAAGCTGCAGCTCTCCAGGGAGGGTCGCTGCGTGGGTGAAGTAACCCCCATTCATGCCCTTGCTGAGATCCCCCCGTCCAGGCTGATGCAAACCCCCTTTTGTCCTCTGTATTGACACGATTTGTTTTCCCTTTGTGCCTAGGGAACGTGACTGCTAGCACATCTGTGTCTCAGATGGCCAGTGGGATCAGTCTGGTGTCCTTCAACAGCCGCCCGGACGGTATGCACCAGCGCTCCTACTCGGTCTCCAGTGCAGATCAGTGGAGCGAGGCCACAGTCATTGCCAACTCTGGCATTAGCAGTGGTAAGAAACCTGCACCTGGGGGGGTCAGCGGGGACTTGGGTGCTCTTGCCTGTCTGCAAAAGGAAAAGTTAAAAAATAAAGAAATTATGTTTCATCGCCCACCCCGTTTTGATGTTGGGTGCAGCGTTCCGAGGGAAAATTGGAATTAGGAAACTGGGATGGGTCGATGCAATGCTTTTTTTATGGGGCCACAGAGTGACAGAGCGAGGGGGACTGGCTTTAAACTGAAAGAGAGGAGGTTTAGCTTGGATATTAGGGAGAAATCCTTCCCTGAGAGGATGGTGAGGCCCTGCAGAGGTTGCCCGGAGAAACTGTGACTGCCCTGGAGGTGTCCAAGGCCAGGCTGGATGGGACTTGGAGCAACCTGAAAGAATTCTCTTCTTTCAATATGAAGAGCTAACGTAGTTACAATACTGCTCAATTTTAATTTCAGGTGCATAATCATAGGATCCCAGAATGGTCTGGGCTGGAAGGGACCTTTGAGCCCACCTTCCCCTGCCATAGACAGGGACAACTTCCACTATCCCAGGTTGCTCCAAGCCCAGTCCAGCCTGGCCTTGGCCACTCCCAGGGATGGAGCAGGCACAGAATGTGTGAAATTAGAATTGTTTGCTTGATACGCGGATTCCTTGCCCTGTGTGATGGCTGTTAGCAGTAAATGACCCTCCCCATCTTCTCCTCAGCGTGTCCTTTCTCTGCTGTGCTCTTGCTCCATTGCCTGCACACTCCTGGCACAGTCTTAGTGTTTCCTCTGTGGAGCGTTTAACAGCGTTAAAAGGAGCAGACACTGTTCCTGCGTAGTGTTTGGGGATTATTAGATTGTAGCAATAATTGTAAAGGGTAGATGTGGTATTTGCTACCAGGTCAGGGTGGATGGGTCAGGAGAAAGGGCAGGAATGCTGTTCCTGATGGCTGCCCCTAAAGTGGGAACAGTTAGGGGAATATGGGAACTATTTCACATGTCCCATATATATCTCTGTGTCTGTGTAAGGTCTGAGTATAGCCCTGAGACCATCTCTGGGCTTTCCAGCGACTCTGGACAGGTTTTTAGTGCCACCTTAGGAGGACAGAGAGTTTAGAATCATGATCACCTTGTTTCAGAGTGGCATTAACTATCAAATCCACACCTACCAAAGGACAGGCTTTTTTCTGGAGCTGCAGCCATGGGGGCAGCACCTTCAGGAGAACTTGCATTTAAATGGTCTGGATTTTGCCTAAGGATTTTCTTGCAGGAAGGCAGGGATGTTGTGAAGCAGCGGCACAGAGAAATAAAGGCTCCAACCCTGTTATCTTCTGTGTCCACCCAGCTCACCCACTCCTGGTTCAGCTTTTGGGGGAGGCAGCATTGCCCTGCATGGATGCTGAGCTGGTTTCCTGCTTAAAATCATCTATTTTCTGCCTCTTTTTCCTGAGCTGCTTTGTCATTTTAATCCACCTCAACTCCACCTCCCTTCCAGAAGGTTAGACCAAAGTTTGGGCTTTTTTGTGCCTTTTGTCCTGTAGCTTTTCCAAGGCAAGATGAAGAATGTTGGGTGCTGGCTCTAGGGGGAAAGCAGGAGCTGTGCCCCCTGACACCCCTGCAGGCAGGTGAGCAGGTGCCACCCCTGTGCCAGGTGTCCCAAATGAGGCTGCAGGGGAGAAAATCCTTCAGGATTCAGTCAGCTCCTGCAAGCAGCGTGGAAACAGAATCTTAAAAAGTAGAAACAGCAGCTAAATTCCTGCCTTTTGCCTTCCCCTTGGCTTCAAAATGCTGTCTTTGCTGGACTTGCCTTTTGCTCCTGCTGCTGATCCCGAGCTGGTTTGCAATCCCTAGAGAAGGGAACCTTTCCTCCCAGCCCAGCTCTGCACTCCTCCATATGTGCAGTCCCTTTTTCTGCCTTGACATTCATATGGGATTACTTCTGGCTCAAGGGAGACGACAGCCAGAATTACCTGTGAAATACCTGTTTGGAAATTGCAGGTGACTGGTGGGTACTCGTGAATAAACCTACCCCCAATAATTGCTTGCAGAGGTTCTTGTATTTAAAGAAAAAAAATTTAAGAGGTTGTTTTTTTATAAATACGGAGGAGAAATTGGATTAAAAATGAGTTTTAGGCAACTAAGGGTCAGCAGACTCAGAAGTGTTGGGCTAAAACTCCTACAAAACCTCAAGAATAATTGATTGCTCTGAGTGTATCATCTTTGGGTAAGCTCAGAGATGTGGCCTTTATGTTGGCAAGTTGACACATGAAAAACCCTTTTTAATTTCTGGGGGTTTTTTCTCCAGTAAAAGATTTTTGAATTTTAGTCATAAAAAGCTAATACTGTGAAAACAGCAGGTATGGCAAGAAGCTAAGCATCTTTTGGAATTCAAATGCCAATGTACTGGAGAATATGCCTGCTTATTGTCACGTGGTTTTATTGTAGACAAAATAACATATTGGGATTCAATTTTTGTCTGCACCTTTTTTTCACATTAAATTAATACTTTGTGTGGCTCCAGAGAACTTTTCAAAGTCTTCCAAACCAGACCTTTGGTTTCCTGGGGCTTCTGTCTTTCAAGCAGCTGTGAACATCTCCTAATTAGATAAATTACTTTGTAGTGGGCAGAGCCACAAAACAGGAGGTGCTGGTTAAATTAAAGGGGAAAAATAGAAAAATCCATTCTCTGAAATGGAATGCCCCACTGCTTTATGACTATTACTGTTGTAAGGTTTTACATTTAAGTACCTGAGGTTTAAAATTAAATGTCTAATATAATTTGGCGCTGGTAACATGAAGCCCGCGAGTGCCCCGGGAGGAAATCTCGACAGCTTAGTTTGGTGTTTCAAATTGCTGCGTGCTGGATAGTGAGCAGCTCGTGCTGCTGGCTCACTATTTAGCTCACTCCCACCTGCTGTTCAGCATCATTTCCAATGCAGGAACATATTTGCCTTAAAAACTCCTGAAATTTCAAAAGGCTGTTCCAGCAGCACATGAAAAATTAATTCTTTTCGCCTTTTTTTCCTCTTTTTTTTTTTTTTCCCCCCACCCCTTTCTCCTCCATACTCTTGTAAGTGCTTGACAGAAGTAATTTTAGCAGCCAGAGAGAATAAAAACTGGGGGCAGTAAATCCCTGTCCAGGAACCTCTTGTGTGGATTCTTTATGGACCCAGAATTGATCTGCGTGTCAGATCCTGATGTAGTTTCAACTGTTTATCACCCTAATGGTGCTAGAGAGACCATGAACATCAACTTATAATCCCCCATGAAAGAAATTGGTGTTTGCAGTCAATGAAGGAGCAGCTCAGCTTTATTGATAGATTTGGAACAATTACTGCTGCTCCAGCTATTGGCCCAGAGGTTTTCCTGGATCCCACTGGAAGCCTGCCATGTTTTTTCCTCTGATAAATCTTCTCCTTGATAGTGTTTTTTTATTTTTATCACCCAGAATTATCTGTAGTTGCTCGCTGCTGGGGAGCAGGAGGGTTTCTGGTCTCAGGGGAGCCATTTGTGGCCTGTTTGGGTGTTAAAGTTCTCTTCTGGATTGTGCATCCCACAATTACTCCTCTGTAGATCCAGCTCTTATTTCCATAAAATCACAACATTTTTACAGCTGGAAAAGCCCTCTAATATGGAGTCCAGCCCTTAACCAGCACTGCCAAGCAATCTGGGCATCTGTGAAGAACCTGACAGACAGACCCCACCAGTTTGGGGTTCTGAACCCCATCAGAAGCTTTTGTGGGGCCAGGAACCACAGGCAGCTGCCCTGCAAAAGCGAGGTTTGTGAGGCATCCCTCTGAGAAGATCAAGGATGCAATTTCCTACCTGGGGATGAAGCTGCAGCTTGGCTCATCCTCTTTTTAAACATTTCATCACTTGGCTTCTGTGCCCTGAGACCATCAGGGGGCAGGATTCAGCATTCAGCTCTCTTGGCAGAGCGCTGCAAACAGCACTTTGCATGGGGCAAGCATTTCTCCTCTCCGGACATGTAAATTGTCGTTTGAGTCCCAGCCCGATGTGAAATCCTGCCGTAAATCAAAGATCTGTTTAAATATCATCCACTTAGGCTTTATCACTGTACAATTGCTGGCACGGGCCATTTGAGCTGGGCTGTAATTTATGGGAGCTGTAATTCCCGGTGTCTTCCGAGTTTCCAGCAGTTTGGTGTTGGGGTTTATTAATGCAGAATTGAGTTCTCACTGTGCCACGGGGTGTGAGAGGTCGCTGGAGTGTTGATGTTAATGCAGACCTTGCAACTTGCCTGACTTGTCTGATCCTAAGTGCTGGGAATGATTAAATGATGGAACCTTCTGCTCTGCCTTGGAAAAGGAAATGGTTCAGCTTGCATCTGACGTCAGACAATACCATTTAGAGCTGCTGGAATTCCATAGGCAAGTTCTTGACCAGGATCAATTATGTAATTTCAGAGAGATTCATAGAATTTCAGAATTATTTTTGGTCAGTGTATACAGATGGTTTAGGTCAGAAGAGCTTTTTCCTCCTTTTAAAATATTGAAATTGTGACTGAAAAGCAAATACAGATTTATTTCCTCCTTTTTTTTCTTTTTTCCCTAGCTGCTTTAGAGCTGCTCTGGGGTTTTCTGTAGTTCTTACTGCTTGATATAATAAAATTCACCATGTATAATATGTGCACATAGTTTACATTATCTTACATATAAGACAGGAAAGAGAACATTCTTCTACTTTTCATACCTTTTTGTGATCCACAAATTGCTTTTGGCAAAATATTTCCAGAGGGAAACTATTGTAGCTCAGCAGGGTAAACTCTGCTAACAACAACTTATTATTGCCTTTGCTTTCTCAACATACCTTGAGGAAACCCGGGTTATAAAGTGCTACTTTTTAACAATTTCTGGAAGACCATCCCCTTTCAGCATGAGGTTGGGTACTGAGACACTTCCAGTATTTAAATTTACAGTGCCACTGCTGTTTAAATCCTGGGCTACACTCTTGCAGTTCTCCAGCTGCTTTTCTTGTTGAAGATCCTTTTCTTTCTGCTCTCCCCCTGATTTAAACACAAAAAATTCTTGCATTCAGCAGTTAAATCCTACTCTTGATTCCAAGAAACATGAGTTTGCATCCTCAAGGTAATTTGACATTAGCAACCTGGTGCTGATTTTAATGTTGCTCACAGCCTGGAGTGCCAAATGTCTGTCAGCAAATTGTTCATGGGACTAAATTAACTTTTTGACTGAACTGTAAAGCTCTGGGTTTTCCCAGCATTTATTATGGATGTTTAAATACATATTTTGCGTTTAGTTTGGCTTAGGTTTTACACGGAAATAAAAATGCAAGTAGCATGTTCTTTATAATACAGAAAAAAAGGTGATTTATTTCTGATTACTGATGTTGATTAATCTGATTTGATTGTCTGGCAGTGTTCAGTGCTTTTTCTGCCTGTAGCCAGGCTTGGTTGTCACACCTTCTCTGTTATCCCCACTCAGGAGGGGAAAAAACCCTCAAGCCAAAGCACTTTATTTTTATTCTTGGAGTTTAAGCTTTGACAGAATGGTCAGGAGAGTGAACATTGTCTTCATCAGCTCTTCAAGCCTCTGTCCAAGAAACACTTTCCAAAAGTCAGGACTTCTCAAGGAAGGAAGCTGGATACCCAGCATGGTTCTGTGTAGCTCAGACATTTCACGCATACAGCTCTTGGAAGTCTGCAAAATGTATTCTCTTCTCTAGTTTTATATTAGAACCATTATTTTGAATCATTCCATGGAAATATTTTTATGTAAGGTACAATATTGAAGGTGGTCACACCTTTGGACAAAGGGAGTTCTTCACCAGGGAGGCTGTCCTGTAATCTCACTTGTATTTAGCAGAGTGTAAGTTTTAAATGTTTTTATTTTGCATGTTTGCAGTTTAAGGTTGCTTCAAAAGTTTGCAGTAATTGCAAGGAATTAAATACATGAGCTGGATTCACACAATATCCTGCAGGAGGTTATGGACATTGAAAATAAAATTGTGTTTGCAGAGAACATTATAAATCGAGAGACACGCTTTAAAGTAAACATAGAGGAAAGACACAATACTGCAAGAGCAGAATGTGTCATTTTATAAACTCTTTGATTCAAGTCGTGTAGCTTACAAATTTCATAAGCCCTGTGCATTCTGTATTTAAGGAGTTGATAAGGAAAACTCAAGGACGGAAAGAAATAAGCTTCCCAAATCGGTGAGCTTTTATTTTTAATTAATCTTTTTAATCTCAGTTTAAATAAGCTAAGTTTATCTCATAGTGTAAACTCTAAATTTATTTAAAGTTTTGCAAAGGTTTAAACACAAAGCTGAGAAAGCAGAATGTTCATGTATAGCCCCCATGGGAGCAATTTGTGATTTGAGGATTTCCTCTTTGCACATCCACACTCCAGAAGTTCCAACAGATGCCTGTAATAGTTACAATATTCTCATGTAATGCATGGCCAGGAGTGCAGAGCTTTGTTTTGTGGGGTCTGGAGGAAGAGCATGCGAGAAACACACTCGGGGCTTTTATTCCTGTGGGAATTTCTGCCCAGCCCAGATCACAGAACACAGAACATGGTGGGGGTTTTAGGGATGTTGTGTGTTCCTCACCTATGAAATCCAACACAGGGATGCTGTGTGTTCCTTACCTATGGAATCCAACACTTCACAGAGCCTGGGGTTTTTTAGGGATGCTATGTATTCCTCACCTATGGAATTCAACACTTCACAGAGCCTGGGTTTTTAGGGATGCTGTGTACTCCTTACTTATGGAATCCAACACTTCACAGAGCCTGGGTTTTTTTAGGAATACTGTGTGTTCCTTACCTATGGAATCCAACACTTCACAGAGCCTGGGTTTTTTTAGGGATGCTGTGTATTCCTCGCCCATGGAATCCAACACGGGGATGTTGTGTATTCCTCACCTATGGAATCCAACACTTCACAGAGCCTGGGTTTTTTTAGGGATGCTGTGTATTCCTCGCCCATGGAATCCAACACAGGGATGTTGTGTATTCCTCACCTATGGAATCCAACACTTCACAGTGCCTGGGTTTTTTAGGGATGCTGTGTACTCCTTACCTCTGGAATCTGACCCTTCAAAGCCGCCTCACAGCACACAGGGCTCGGGGAGTGAAAGGAGCCTCTGTGCCGGGCCCTGGCCACAGCCTGGGGGTTGTTGGGGGCCAGCTGCAGCTCAGAGCCCCAGCCTTCCCTTCCTGCAGGTGGGAGAGCTTCCCTTTCAAGTGCCAGGGCCCTTCATTTGTCACAGTTGATGTCACCCCTTCATGGCTGTGCCACCCAGGGCCATCAGGAGTATCCAGTGCACTGTGGGCTTCTCTGCTGAAGGGCCCCCACTCACTTATCCAAGAGCCAGAAAGCGGGCTTGATTAAACGTGAAAATTAAAAAAGAAAAAAAGTTTGTCGATGGCACTTGCGCCACCTGACACCTCTGAAAGACAGAGCTTTGTGTTTTAAGAGCTTTGCTTTTCAGCTCTGGGGCTCTGCGATAGGAAAATGTTTGATTTTGCCTTTGATTAAGAGCAGTCTTGGTGTTGCTGCCATTATTTCTCTTCCTTTCTGACACCGCTGCTCGTGGCATACATTACCAGGAAAGCCTTAGCTTTTTCCTGCCTAGCATGGTGCAATTAACAGCCAATTTGCTGTACAGCAATTACTCAGCTTTAATTGGAAAATGTTAATAGTGAAACTCTCTTGATTTTTTTCCCCCACCTCCAAAACACTGATATTAGGGCTTGTCACTGAAGTCTCGTGGACTGACAGTGGAGAGTTTCCTAACCTCTTCTCAATTACCACAGAGTGGGTTTGAAGCTTGAAGTTATCCACAGGTTATACAGACGGAAGGTTAAAGTACAGGAGTAGAGACGAGACATCTTTCTGGCTCTGAGCAGCTCTTTGAAGAGAGTCAGTTCTTCCTCTCTGTCTTACTTTGCCTATCTTGAAACACAAGGTAAATATTTTAGTAGGGAGTGATTCAGTAAGCCATGGATTCATTATTTTCCAAGTGCCTGGTGACCTACAGGCTCTATTTCAAAGCAAAATGTTGTTAAATGAGGATTTTTTAATGCAATAAGACAGTGCTGGTGGTTAAATCAGGGTGGAGCTCAGCGCCCCCCTCTGTGTAATTAAGGTGAATTTATTGTGCATCTCATTTTGATCTAAAACAGAATTTGTCAGACATTTGTACCACGGTGGAGCTTGTTCCCCCAGAATGTGTTCTTTTAGTGTGCTCCACGTGTCTGTTTGTTCCCACATCACCATTCCTGAGGATGAGCCTGGTGGACTTGCCACCTCCAGGGTTCTGCAGCTGGCAGCTGTTCCTGAGGTGCCTGGTGATCTACCTGGCTTCAAAAGGGGGAGATGGACACCAGTCACAGAATCACAGAATGGTTTGGGTTGGAAGGGCCTTAAAGACCATCCTGTTCCTATTTTCCACCTGGGCCAGGCTGCTGCGAGCCCCATCCAAGCTGGTCCTGACAGACCAACCAGAATTCCTTCTGGAATTGAACCAGGAGGTTCTGCCCTGGGGTGTGTCTTCAAAAGGACCATCCACCTCCTTTCTCCCTCATGGGGAGGGAACAAATCCCCTGAAGTGAACGAGTTACCTGCAGTGAATCCCCATAATTTCTGCCTTCCGTGATGTTTTTCACCCCTCACAGCTGGTGGCCAGGGGACACAGTGACACCCAGAGCGTTGGTGACAATTCAGGGTGACACTGTAAGGCTCACAGGGCTGAGGCTGCCCAGTGAAAACCTTCTGCCAGAAGAATTAGGGATGTTCCCTGCACATCTCCTGTTCAGCAGGAGCCATGGAGCTCCTTTGCCTTGGGATGTGGTGCATCCTGTAGCCTCCCAGACTCACATCTCTCCCCTGCTTCGTTGTCCTTATGTGTTCAAACAACTTGTCTGGCTTGATCTTTCCACAGGGCATGTTCACATCCAGAGCAGAGGAGGGGAGTGCAGGGCTGTGTGCTGGGGGATGAGATGCATTAACAACCCCTGCTCACTCAGGGAGTGCTTTATATCATCCCTGCCCTGCCCCAAACCTGCTGCAGGCCAGATGTATGCAGGAAGAGGAAGATCTCATCCCCAGGTCACATTCTCAGATTGCAGGTCCTCTAAAACATAGCCTTAGCTTCACTTGTCACCATGCTGGCAGCACAGGAGGGAATGATGTAGGAATAGCTGTGTCCTCTCCTTGTGGGAGCTGCTGAATTCCTTCCTTTGGAAGGGAGCTTCTTTTCTTCCCAGCCATCCTTCAAGTTCCAGGGAGCAGGATGCTGGTTTTGCCAGCACTGTCATGTGTTGCTCCTTAGGAGGGAAAAGGTGCTTTTGTGGGGGTTTTTTAAACTCTATTGTTGCATTTCTGCTCTCATGCTGCCTTTATAATTGATGGCCCAACACCGGGCATTGGTAGGGACTTGTCTCCCCTTTAGATAAGGGAGATGATAATGGGAGTCTTTCCAAAATTACTGAAGCCTTCCAGTCTCTGTGCCTGAGCATCCTGAGAGAAATTTTCTCTCCCAGGGCTGTGGGGGATGTCTCTCCATTGTCACAAAGCGGAAGGGACGCTCATGGCCTGAGGTCTGCTCCCCTGAGGTGCTGCCACACAGCAGAAGAGCCAGAGCCTCCAAAAGCTGGGAGATCCCTCTTTGTCTGTCTAGACGGAAGCTTGGTTTTCCTTATTTCGTTGACATTGCTCTTAGAGGAAAGGAGTCATTCAGTGGGGCTTCCTGAGGGCAACAGGACAGCTTTGAGATTTGCAGGCTCTGGGCACAAGGCTGTAAAAATGAGAGATGCAGGAAAGGGAGGGAAAAGGGAAGACTCCTGAGGCTCTTTGATGTCCATCCCCCAGTTCTGCTCAGAGCTCCCTGTGATTCCCTTCAGTGCAGCAGATTGATTTAAGCCCTCCGTAGCTTGAGTGTCCGAGCTGAGCTCAGCTCGGTGATGACCAGATGCACCTGATTCCTCCCAAAGGTGTGAGCTCTCTCTACTTGACAAATATTTGCCTTGTTTTTTCATCCTGGAGGCTGTGATCTCGTGCCACCCCTTCTCCCCCGCTCCCAAGTGTTTATTACATCCACAGACTTGTGCCAAGCTGCGGTTCTGGCAGGATTTTAATGTCAGTCCTGTACATCTGTGCCTGACTTCAGCCTGCCATGGTCGCTGTGCGATTGCAGCATCCCTTTAACTTCGGTCTGAGGCAGAGGAGGAAGATAAAGAACTTGATAGAACATTTATGGTAATGGCTGTAAAGGGAAGCTGGAGAGCAGTGGATTTCACAGCCAGAAAAATCTCAGCTCGGGGAAATGGGTCTGAAATACAAACTACAGATAGTTACAGTCTCTTGCTTCCCCTGCTTAAATAAAAGGATTGCTTTTCTCACCTTTATTTAAAACACACGTGTGGAAGATGAAAGTGTCCAGCTATTTTTTTATTATTCAGTCCACTGGCTACCGACATCTTTGCCTCATTTCATTTCAGCACTAATGGCACAGTGAAAGTTCTGAAACACCCAGCCTTCCTTGGGTCTCAGCAAAGATTCCTGCTGCAGGCAGAGCTGTTGCTGTTGTTTTCGTCATCAGCGCTCTCTCTCTCCTCCTGAACCTGGTGCTATTATTAATTGTGTTGCTGCTCCTGCTCTTTAATTGATCCCATTCACCGCTCCCGCTTTTGTAGCGTCTGGCTTCTTGTCACTTTGGCAAATCAAAAACCCAAATTAATCAATCTCCAGCCACTTGAGAATAAGGCCGTGTTGGGGAGCTGGGCTTGACAAAAAAGTCTAATTTCACTTTGAAAGCCTGTTGGAAAATTTTAACAAGAAGATGCAAGAAAAATGTAAACCAGATCAAGCTCGACTTTGGTCTGCGGAGAATAGCGTCACCTGTTGAGTTTGTTTCAAGTTTTTGTAAATAGGTGATTTGACAAAAATATGAAATAAATCAAAAGGCACGAAGATAGAAGGGGTCAGAATATCCTTGGTTCCGCTGCAGATGGTTACACAGGAGAGAGGGTTGTGTGTGAGAGAGAGAGAATAGGAACCGTGGGCCAACGCTGAAGCGCCGCTCTTGGACTTTTGTGTCCCAGCCTTTGTGCTGTGCTATTCCCGTACCTCACACACTGCCTCTTTTCCTGCTTTTCCAGCTCCCAGCTCCCTCACCCTGCCCTGGGGTGCTTGTACTGGCTTACTGTCCCTCGTTTCCTTGGCCTCCTTGGTTCCTGTGCTGGCATCTCCTGCACCTCTGCTGTGGTGGGTGCTGGAGGAGCGGTATCTTGGACAGGTTTGGTGCGGATGCTTGGGAATTCGGGATGCAAGGTGGTTGTTTTTCTGTTCTAGGGACACCAGGAAGCACAGTCTGGTTTGGATTGAGTTTCAGACAGCTCAGATGCGAGGGTGTTCACCTGGAGAAGAGAAGGCTCCAGGGAGAGCTCAGAGACCCTTGCAGGGCCTGAAGGGGTTCCAGGAGATCTGGAGAGGGACTGGGGACAAGGGATGGAGGGACAGGACACAGGGAATGGCTTCCCACTGCCAGAGGGCAGGGATGGATGGGAGATTGGTAAGGAATTGTTGGCTGTGAGGGTAGGCAGGCCCTGGCACAGGGTGCCCAGAGCAGCTGTGGCTGCCCCTGGATCCCTGGCAGTGTCCCAGGCCAGGTTGGACACTGGGGCTTAGAGCAGTCTGGGATAGTGGCAGGTGTCCCTGCCCATGGCAAGGGTGGGATGGGATGATCTTTTGGGTCACTTCCAGTCCTGTGATTCAGTGATGATTCTGTTAATTTTACCCCCTTTTCGAATCCAGGAGGACACTCAGAAAGTCCTTAGGGGACACAAATTGAGGTGTCTTTGAGATCCATTCGTTGAGCGCATGCAGCTTCCAAATAACAAAATACTTTAAAAGATAGGAAGTGGGAATTGGATGGAAAATTATCTTTTACACGATGTGTGTAACACTGGGAGAGGATATCAAATTGTTTCAAACAGCAAATAAAGCCCAGTACAACAGCACAGCTCTTGAGACTCTTCTGAGGGTTGGTTTTCATTTAATGTTCTGTCTCTTGACTCTGGGTTGTTGTTGTAGACAAAGTGCTTCTTCTGTTCCACCCCTCCTTTCTTCTACCACCGTTTGTCATCCTTGAAAGGAATTTCTCTCATGACCATAATTGCAAAATGGATCTTGGAGAGAGGCACTTGCTTTGTGGAGTAAAAGCTGCATTGGCTTTTTTGTTTTGTTTGGTAAATTCTCGCAGATGAGGGTTGGACTTGCACAAGCAGAACAATCTCTGTCTTTATCCACATGTCCTGCACCTGTAGAGAAAAATCACTGCGTGAAGAGCAGAGGGGTGGGGCTTTCATGTCCCATCTCTTCATAACTCCAGGGGTTTTTGGTCACCAAGTGTCACTTGTTGCTTTGGGGCATGGAGTGAGATACTGCACATACCTACACAGGGCAGCCATGACCTTGGAAGTGTAAAAGGCCAGGCTGGACAGGGCTTGGAGCAACCTGGGATAGAGGAAGGTGTCCCATGACAGGAGTTGGGGTTTGAGGTCCCTTCCAAGCCGAATGATTGTGCGATGTGGCTGTGTCAGCTCTCCCTTCCAGCTAAAGGAGTGCACAGTGGCACTGGGGAGGAGTGCAGGGCAGAGAGGAAGGCTGCTGGCTGCTGGCACAGAGCATGGGCATCTCTGGCTCACTCCTGAAGGCTGCAGGCAGCAGCAGGCGTGGGCTGAAGCACAAGGATGCTCTGTTTTGGGGGGGGAAGGCACCTTCCAGCGGTGTTTTGCCGCACATCCCTTCAGAACGGTTGCACTAACGAGGCCGTGCCGGTCAGGACAACCCCAGCTCCGTGGCAAGGGGAGAGTTTTGTCCTCAGCAAATGGAGCTCTGCAGCCTGCAGATGATGACCATCATCAAGGGAAGCTGTGCCCCTGCAGTCCATCAGGAGCCGCAGAGCTAATGATGGGCTGGGCAGATAATCGGGGGAGAGTTAATTGTAAGGTTCGATATGGCATCTTGTCAGCAGAGATAAGTTGTCACGTTTTCCACTTGAGCTGAAACTAAATGATTGTAAAATAAGTTATGAGTGTCCTTGGGCCTGTCTGCCAGAATGATGGCTAAGAATACATTCCTGGCCCATCAGTCTCAAGCAGCCCGCTTGATATTTATGCGAGCTGAATGTTATTTTATTCCCCCTCTAGTCATGCTTGTCAGCTTCCCGAGTGAAAAGTGAAACTGCTGCTTTGACTCATACTTCAAGTATTGAAGCTCGGAGAGGCTGCAGATTGTTATTATTATTACCAGTATTATATATTTTTTCGGGTGTGTGTTGAACATTGATGCCCGATTGGGAAGAACTAATGGCTGCCATTGAGCGTGCGGGATGGCTGGGAACCAGCCCATGCCAGCCCAGTGGAACACGGCTTGTGAGTGCCAGTGCCTCTGTCAGAGCTGCTTCACATGGGGACTAATGAGGCGCTGGCTTTCTTCATTTGCCCTGCCTTTCTCTCCCCTCTTCTTTTTCCCTTTTTTTTCCTTTATTTTATTATATATTTAAAAGTGCCGGCAGTGGTCGTCCCGCTCTCAGGCGTGGTAATTGATACCAAATAAAATGCGTTATTTGTATTCAGTCAGGAGGATGAAATTGCATTCAGCGGGCTGGAGCCTGAACTCATTTACAGTTTCCTGAAGCCCGGGCTTTCAGGAGCCCTCTTTTCAATTTGAAGAATACCTTGTCAGGCAGGAGAAGGAGTGGGGAACGGGAGAGCACAGCGTGGAAGCCCCGGCGCCTTTTGATTGCTCATATTTTAAACCAGGGGAATGTTAAATAACTCCCATCTTCAAAGGGTGGGCTCGGGGAGCACGAATCCGGGGCAGCAACACGCCGGCGACGGCAGCTCGGCTCCCTTCACGAGGGATCAACCTTCCCTTGCTGCTCGAGGGGGAGGGAGAGCTCCAGGCTCCCACTTGAGAGCAGTTTGACCCAAGGACAGCAGGTTATTACCTGGAAGGGGCTGGGGCTGGCGAGGATTTACCACGGGAGGTTAATTCTTCAGCTCTGCGACGCCAGGCATCAAGCCCGGACGTCCCTCATTTTTCAGAGCTCTCGAGAAGGGTTTTGTTGGGGGGATTTACGGCCTGGAAATTAGACAGAGCTGCCACCAGCGTGTGGATCTCCCCTGATGATTTTTAACAGGATGTATTCTGTGGTTGCCTCAGGATTGTGGGGGTTTCTCACCGTTTGATGGGTGTGGGGCACGGCAGTCAGTGCTGCAGGTGCAGGAGGCGATGGGCTCGGATGGGTTTAGGTGTTCCTAAAGTGAAAGCTGGGAATGAGGGGGGAAAAGTGAAGCATTTTCAATCACAGAATCCTGGAAAGGTTTGAGTTGGAAGGAACATTAAACATCGCCTACTTCTGCCACTTTCCACTGTCCCAGGCTGCTCCAAGCCCCATCCAGCCTGGCCTTGGACACTTCCAGGGGTCCAGGGGCAGCCACTGCTGCTCTGGGCAACCTGGGGTTTTTTTTCTTATCACCATTGGAAACCTCCAGAGTCAAGCTGGAGGTCAATATTTGGGACTGGCAGCAACCCTATTGCATCTGTGCTCACATGCCTTTGTGTTTCTGGCACCCTCTCCTGCATCTTCTTTCTGTGTCATGGATCCAAAGGGATCTGTGTCCCCTTGGCTGAGAGAATTCCCGCCAGCATTTTCACCTGGGTTTGCCTTCCTCCTCTCCTGGAGAGACAGCAACTCTGCCAGGAGAGCCACTTGCACCGGTTATGGGTCAAATCCTTAAAATCTCCTACACTGATACAGAGTAAATACATTCCCATGATTCCCTTTTGGGGTTAAATTCTTGGGAACTGGTTTCAAGCTAGTGGATGTAGGGAAAGGAACAGAAATCCTTAATATAAAGATTAATGTTTGGTTTGGTCTCTCTTGCCAGGCAATTAGCTACATAATTTATCCCCCACTAATAACTTAGAGCACAACTGTGCTTAGGGGGTAATTAGGAAATAAACTTTATTAGGAAGCAAAAGAAACCAAAGTAAGTTGGGTTTTGTCAAATAGGCAGTTCTGTGGGGATTTAACTATGCAAAAAAAAATCAAAAGCTATTTTTTAAATAATTTTTGCCTTGATATTTTTCTGCCATATTAAATTAAACTTAAATGCACTCCTGTTATTGCACTTCAGCTTTATAATAAGGGGTTTTATTCTTTTCCCTGTGTCTGCTATCGTAAAACCAATCGTCAAGTACCTAACCCCAAAAGGCAATCATGGGAATGTATTTGCTGAATATCTGTCTGGGAGATTTTGAGGATATGGCACATAAATGCAGTCCTGATACCTCACTAAGGTGCAATATGGTATTTAAGCAAGGTTCTGGAAATGGCTTCACTTTCCATAATAGCAAGCGCTTTCCTTTAAGTGTAGGTTTTATGTGGAATTTTATAATTAAAATCCAAACCAAGCCAGCAATTAAACAAAAATCATATTACCAACCTTGGGGGGAAATCTTGCATTAAGGTTACTTGAGTATTTACTATGTGGAAGGACCCAGTTCTTAAAAGTGTTGGAGTTAATAAAGCAGGAAACTGAACAGAGAAACGTGGGATTATTTATTTTCCTTGGGAGCAGGGAGGAAGTGACCCTTGATCACACAATCATTACCTGTACCAGGTGTACATTACTCACCTTATTTTCCTGCCTTTATTGCCATCACCACCTTCTCAGTGTGTGTCTGTCTGACATTAATGACAGCAGAGAACATCCAGAGGATGCAGGGATATCTCTGTTTAGGTATTAAAATGTCCAAGTGTTAAACAAATTAATTTGAAGATCTTTGGAGGAAGGAGCAATTGGAAGCAATAAAGTGCTTTCTTTCCCATTGTTTTTGTACATTGCAGCTAGCCTGCCTGTAGAATTGATGCTGAATCCTGTTAATCTAACAGGACTGGAATCAGCACTTCAGCCAAGTTGGAGGTTTTTTGTACCTTTTTGAAAAAAATGATGGATATTATTTGGAGAATCCCCTGAAGGTATCTGCGAGCAGCCAGGGGTTGTAGCTGGAATTACAGCCATCAGCTCACCGGAATCTCGCAGCGTTCTGATTCCTCTCCCCTTTTCTTTGCCCCCCACCCCACTGCAGACACGGGCCTGGGAGATTCGGTGTGTTCCAGCCCCAGCATCTCGAGCACCACCAGCCCCAAGCTGGACCCCCCTCCTTCCCCCCACGCCAACAGAAAGAAGCACCGCCGGAAGAAAAGCACAAGCAACTTCAAAGCTGACGGCATCTCGGGCACGGCTGAAGGTAGGGCTCTGAAAAATAAAATAAAATAAAATAAAATTCAAGCCTGGGTTTACAGCATTCCAAAGAGTGCTGTTAGCTCAGCTACAGCCTGGGCTCTGAATGCACAAGGGAGAGGGAATTGTGAGAAATTAAAGAGTGAGCTGGTAATGGTGGAGCTGAGCCATCAGGGGAATCACAGTGGTGAATTCAGCAGCCTGAGATGTGTTTAGGACCTTCTTTCTTTTTTTTTTTTTTTTTGATA
>VWYP01026921.1:81626-100679 GCA_013400435.1 Pycnonotus jocosus | reverse complement strand
TTTTTTTTTTTTTTGATAAATCAGAATCTCCAAGTTAATATGGAGCATCATTAGGTGCTGAGGTAAGGAAGAGGCACACTTGGAAGGTTAACAAGGAGGAAAAATCCAGGTCCACTCCGTAGCCCACGGATCACGTCAGACCTTGCGTATTTCTTTCAGTATTATTAAATCTTGTGTTATCACATCTCCTTAGGCACATCCTGAGCTCTAGAATGGCCAGCACTTCTGATGCCTCTCATTGTCTGAATATTCAGCTGCTCGTGGAAAGCTTGTGTTATTTGAGGATAAAAGGGAAAAGGGGAGAGTTTAAATGTTTGGGTTCTTTTTTTTATGAGCCAGAAAGCAAAAGCCAAAAAGAACTTCTTTTTCTCCCTTAGTTTAGCTTACTATTTCCACACTGTTCAATGCCCTTCTGAAGGGGTAACAATGTGTACAGGAGCCAGATATGATATAAAACATGCTTGCAGCTTTAGAAAAGAAGAAAAGAAACATGCTAGGATTCAACCAAAAGAGCTCCAGAAAAAAAAAAAAAAGATGAACAAGGGTGGTTGGAGGGCTCAGAAACTGGGGAGTCAACACATAAGGAGAGATGAAAAAGGGAGACAATGGAATAACATTGTGGGAAAAGGGGAGTGTTGAGTAAGAAAAAGATGTGGTTGTAAGCATGGGAGAGTGAAAAACAGCTAATTCAGTATCAAAGAATGTTGGAACAAGTTCTGAAAAAGGGATGACAATTGCAGACAGCTGAAGAGGCATTAAAAATAGATGTGATAATAGTATACAACTGAGAAGGGGCATGTTAACTACTACTTAGTCATCCTTATTTTCCATTTATTTAATTTCTCAATTGCACTTCTATCACATCCGGAATTTATTTCCCCAGCTATCCATACAAATCCTTTTTTAAAAAGCCATCAGCTTTTTTTTCATAACAGCTAGCTCCTGTTGTGTTCTCTTTCCAGTCATTTAACTATCTTTGCTGTTAGTTTCCCCCTAGTTTATGGCCCGAAGCCAAATTTTAGTTCAACCTTTCATTTTTAATTTGTACTTTCTTTTTTTTTTTCTTGTAAAGAAACCCTTTTACACCACTTATTTTCATACCTCAATGGCAAATTACAGAGGGGATTTTTCAGAGCGTTCACCATTGGCCCAAGAATATTTTGTTGAAGTCAATGTGAATCAAGACCAGCTGGAAGCCGAGAGCCTTTGAAAAATCTCTTTCTGAGCAGTCAATAGCTGTATGTTTTCTTTCTCCTGGGGAGGTTATTTTCACAAGGCACTGGAGGTGTGTGGTGCTGGGCTGCAGGCAGGGACCCAGAGGGAGCAGTGGGGGGTTTGCACTTGGGTCTCTTGTCCATGTTCTGATTGCAGGGTCCGTCCTTCATCCTCCTCTCTTTTGTCTTCCTCTCCTCACCTTCAGCATCACACCAGGTTCCCTGAAATCCTCCTGCAATCACTCAACAAGATTGTCCCCTCTCACAGAGATGGGATCAGTGTGCTTCCAGAAGGGCAAGGAGCTGTTGGCAAGCAGCAGCTCAGGAACACTCAGGGAGCCTTCAAGGGGATCGTTTAGGCTGGAAAAGCCCTCTGAGATCATCGAGTCCAATCATTCCCCCAGCACTGCCAAGCCCACCACTAATCCATGTCCCCAAGTGCCACATCCACACACCTTCTAAATCCCTCCTGGGATGGGGACTCCAGCACTACCCTGGGCAGCTGGACAACCCTTTCTGGGAAGAAATTTTCCCAATATCCCCCCTGAGCCTCCCCTGGCCCAGACTGAGGCCGTTCCCTCTCCTCCTGTCCCTGTTCCCTGGAGCAGAGCCCGACCCCCCTGGCTGTCCCCTCCTGGCAGGGACTTGTGCAGAGCCACAAGGGCCCCCCTGAGCCTCCTTTTCTCCAGGCTGAGCCCCTTTCCCAGCTCCCTCAGCCTCTCCTGGGGCTCCAAGCCCCTTCCCCAGCTCCGTTCCCTCCTCTGAACACATTCCAGCAGTGCAACACCCATTTCACAGTGTTTATAACCATCAGCTTCCTTTGACCTGCCTCTTCCCACGTGTCTTCTGAGCTGAGCACTCTGTTCTCTTTGGGACTTGCCAGTTGTGTCTCAGGAGGGCCTCAGTTGGTTGTCAAACCCTTTAATTTTGTTTAATCTCTCTCCCAGCACAGTCCTGCTGCTGCAGAGCAGCGCTTTGGCCCCAGGAGCAGCAGGAGGAGTCTGCAGGCAGGGCTGTGGGTGCCCCAGGGCTGTGAGCATCCTTCAGCAGCCAGCTCATCTGGCTGGTCCTTGAGTCCTGGTGGGGCTGGGAGGGGATGGCTGACAGCGAGGACAGGCAGCCTCGTCTGTCAGCCCCAGCTGAAGGAGAAGGCAATGAGGCGTGCTCGAGCTCCCTGTCCTTTTAGGAGAAGGGCATCTCACAGAGACTAATGGTTGGTGGCTGTGGATTCCTGTTAAGGACGTCCTAGCAAAGCTCAGAGAAGCTGGGGAGGCTGCTCTCCCCAAATCCTGGCAGCCTGTGGGTTTTGTGTTGGTGCAAGGCAGAATCACCGAGTCATTGAGGTTGGAAAAGGCCTCGAGGAGCCTCGAGTCCAGCCACATTCCGGCCATTCTGGGTGTTTTCGCCAAGCAGTTGAATGTCAGAGTTTAGGTTGGATCTCAGGGAAAGGTTCTTCCCCCAGAGGGTGCTGGGCACTGCCCAGGGAATGGGCACATTCCCAGCCTTGCCAGAGCTCCGGGAGCCTTTGGACAGCGCTGCCAGGAATGCCCAGGGTGGGATTGTTGGGGGGTCTGTGCAGGGACAGGGATTAGATCAGTGATTCTTGTGGGTCCCTCTGCAGCTCTGGATATCCCATGATTCCGTGATTTCCATATCTGTCTTGCACTTCAAAGCAGTTTCCAATTCCAGTGATTTCCTCGTTCTCCAGCGCTTGGCTACAAATCTGTCCAGTGACCTGAGAGATTCCCATGGGGATTTTTCTTTCCCCACCATAACATAGATTTGCACCCTCAAAGCATTACTGCACTTCGGAAGACCACAATCCAAAGCAGGCCATCAAAGAAGATGTTCTGGGAGATGCAAACACTTTGATCCAAGTGTTTGAGGTGCAGCAGGTGATTCACTGCAAATGGGCTCCAGGAGCCTGTGGTGATCATTGTGGGGCAGCCATGTCTTCCTTCCTTCCTTCCTTCCTTCTGGCAATCCTGGGCTCCGCGTGCACAGGAGGAGGAGGATCCTCCTGCAGTCCCTTTTCTCAGGCAGGTACAATGGATCAGAGTTTGATGGTGTGGTTAATTCTAGATTTTGTGTCGCCTTCCTTTGGCTCCAGGCATGTTTCAAGTGTCAGCTTTCAAACAGGAATTCTGGGTTCCTTCATTTTCGTCTGCACCAAAGCTGAGGTGTTCAATGAGGTTTAAATCTGGTCTTCAGCAAACTCGAGCATTTTTACTGCACTTTGCAGGGCTTTTTTTCCCTCCTTGAACGTGCCTGCTTTGATCATTGACCTCTGCCCAAGTATTCAGATATCACGATGATGGACACTGAGCTCAGGGTGGTTCACCAATTCCAGGGACTGATGCTCATCCCTTTTATGCCCTTCCATAAAGGTCATGCTGATTCTTCTCTCTCCACACTATCTGCACATGCACAGCCCTCTCTTTCTGAGATGGGTTCTTTCATCTCACTTGGTTTATCTTTCTGCAGCTTTTCTGAGACAATGCTCACAGCAACAAAAATGCTAAAGCACCTGCGCTGCACCTGGATGAAAATTAAAATTCAGTTCCTATTTCAGAAAATCAGATTCTTGTGGGGTTTTTTTTTCTTTTTTCCCCAGCACGGTGAAACCCAGGGAGAAGTTTTTCAGTTCTCTGTGCAGAACTTGTCACTGACAAAAAAATCCCTGGGTGTTTTTGAGGGTAGCAGCAGGAATGCTTACATTAGGCAAGGTGCCAGCAACCAGCAGGTTTTTTTCCCACCACGCTGCCTGAAGTTGCTCGGAGCAGGATTAGACAGAGCTGTGTTTCAAAGAGGGATGGCTGCTCAGAGCCTCATCTGTTTGGGTCCCCTTGTGCTGCTGCACTTCCTGCAACAGCCAGGAATAATAGGAAGGCTCTTCAGCTGGAAAACAAGCAGAAAAATTAAAAAGCTTTCTTGGAAATACTCTTCACAGAAATCTCTTTCCCAGTGTTTATGTTTCTTACTCTTGTTAAGTTGTAAAGCCTTCGTGGCTGTGCCAGCTTGAGCCTGCCTCCCCTCCATCCCTGCCTGGGATTTTAGGAGAGCCCCAGGCTGCCTGGGATCATCCCTGCTCTCCAAGTATTTCATTAACAGGAGATCTGGGGCCAGCACTGGCACATCCCAGTGGGATGGGCACATCCACTCCTTCCCTCGGGGGAATCAGTGGATCCTGGAATGGGCTGGGTTGGAAAGGACCTCACAGCCCATCCACTGCATCCCCTGGGGTGGGACACGGGCAGGGACACCTCCCACTGTCCCAGGCTGCTCCAAGCCCCAGTGTCCAACCTGGCCTTGGACACTGCCAGGGATCCAGGGGCAGCCCCAGCTGCTCTGGGCACCCTGTGCCAGGGCCTGCCCACCTTCCAGGGAAGAGAATCCCTCTCCTCTCCCAGCATCCTGGGGCAAACCCCCCCAGCTCCGTGTCCCTGCGCGCGGGTGGAGCTGGGAGGAGCAGGAAATGTCATCAGCAACTTCAGGCAGACTTTGCAAACTCTCTGAAACCCATGTTCTTCTTCATCATTTGTTTCTAAAGAAGTTTTGAAGGACAAAGAAGGACCTTTTATGTTTCTTCTCAGAACTGTTTTCTTAACACAAAGGTGTTTGTTCTCTGCCCCTTGTGCAGTAATTGCTTTTCCTGGTGCTTTGCTGCTCTGTGCAGTCCAGACCCAACTCCAGGTTTACACTTTCTGGCTTTTAGCTAAAGGATGAACCCCAGTTTACTGAGAAATCCTTTTTTTTTTTTTTTTTTTTTGGTATTTTCTTGGGGTAAACTGGTAAAGGAATTTTAAAAACCCTTGTTTTTTAAAAACACGTGTTTTGTGCCACTGAGCGTTGAAAATGAGCCCTAGTTAAGTGGGAAATTAAAATATATTAGTTTGTTTTCTGTGGATGGTAGAACAAGTTTTAGTGAGACTTCTCATTTGTTCTTTTAGCAATAAGCAAAACCGCATCAGTGCTTTCAGCTGGTGTTCCTTTCAGCCACCCCACAACCAGAATGACAGGGTGAATTAGAGAAATACAGTTCTCTGTATAACACCTGAAATTTTGCTATTTTAAGGGAATAAATCAGAAGCAACACAGAGGGTCACTGAAATGCATGGAAAACTTGTGGGCATTTCCCCTGCAGCCTTTCACCCTAAGCTTTCCTGAGCATCCTAGTGATTTACCTGCTGGCATCATATCCTGAGGTGATTGAAACATTCTTGGCACCACATTGTGCTGTCCTCCACACAATTTTAACATACATTTCCCTGGGTGCAGAGTTTAGGAAGTGTGGTGGCCACACTGAACTAAAAAAATTCTATTTCTCTAAGCATGGAAAAACAAATCATTTGGGAATTTTGGAAGTTTAGTGGAAACAACTCAAGCAAAAGTGGGAGAGCAGATTCTTCCTTGGACAGATGGACTTGACATTGTTAATGCTAATACTTGCTTACCATAGACTGAATTAACCACCGTGATGAAGGAGGGTATTTTTACTTGCTGCTCTTAGATATATATTTAATTTTTTTTTTTTTGGCTTTTTATGGTCTGGAAGAAACCTTCTGACATTGTCAGAGGACAGCATGTTCACAAACCTTTCCGGCACAAAAAGCCACAGCGCTCTCACTGCCTTTTCTCTGAAATGTAATATCTTGACCTGCAGCTGCAGCAAGGGCAAAACCACTCACCTATTAAAGAGTCTGTAACCTTTGGAATCAAATCCATTGGATGCTGAGGTCCTTGGATGGATTGTGTTGCTTGAAGGGATGCCCAGAACTCAGCTGCCACCAAAACTTCTTCAAGGAAAAGCTGTTTGGAGTCCATCAGAGGATAATTAAGTGTACAGCAAACAGGTGTTGCCCACGTAGGAACGCCACAAAAGTTACTCCTGGTGATCTTGCCATCCTAATTATTTTGGCTGGTCCCTGTAAATCAGTTATCAAGAATTACAGCCTGCTGTGTAATGGTACTGGGCTACAGCAACAACACGAATTTTGGGGATGAATCAGAAGGGAAAAACAGGAATTCCGTAGTAATTTCCTGCTTGCCTTTTTTTTTTTTTTCCCAGTTACACTCTCCTCTAAAATGATAAAAGATATCTCAAGCTTTTCCCCTCTAAAAATAAATACATAGATATAAAGTTTAAAATCCCAAATGCAGACCCGAATCACACAGAAGAGGAGTATGTTCCCTTCCTGTCGTGCAGTATTTCTGTGCATCTTCTGATAAAGGGTTTAGTGACAGCAGGTTTTGCTTCTATTTCTGGTCTCTTTAAGTGCCTGAAGTTTTAGGAAGTAAATGTTCATAGTTTGAAAAAATAGTCAGGGCTTAAAGAGAGAGGGATACAAAAGTGGCATTTTGACTGCAATGCTGAATGAAGAATTTATTTGGAACTGAAGGGGTTGGCAGGACAAGAAGATTACTATGAAGGTTGGGGGGGTTTAAATAGGTTTGCAATCCATTTAGGGTTACTGCTGAATTCTCTTTGCCTGCAATTTGTTGGGCATCGTATCATTTGTGTGGTCTTCCTGTACGTGAAACATTTCAGGAATTGCAGCAAATAACATTTTGCTGAATTTCATACTGGACACAAGAAACCCCACTTCCTAAGCCTGGAGTTTAATGAGTTTGCTTTCGGTGGGATTTTAGGAGTGTGTTTAGTTAAGTATTTGTAGATTATCTTGGAAGAGTTGTAAGTCTCCCCCTGACCAACTATTCTCTGCTCTAGCTGCTTTTTAGGAAACCATTTCTTTAAATACCTCCCAAAACAAAGCAGGTCTTAGGGTTTAGTTGGCATTAAAAATGAGCAGAACACTTAGCTGTGTTTTTCCTGCCTGCAAGAGAACTTTAAAAAGAAAACCTAGCAGCGTGTGCCCATATCTGCAGTCCGTAACGCCGGGGGCTTGTTTGAGCATCTGCGAGTTGATCACCTCTCCCTGTCAGAGCATTCCTGGGCTCTGATTCCACTCATCAGCTGCGACTGCATCCACAGGAAGCTCAGTCCTGGCCGAGGGCTGTGCACCCGGGAAGCAGGAGGGCAGAAATTAATAAAACCAGCCCGAATCTTCAGAGCCCGGCTTTCAACCGAGGCAGAAAGGTCACTTGTTGGAATCCTTGAGCCTCGGCTGCCACAGCCTCCCCGACATGAAAGGGTTGCTGCTGAAAGACACTTTATGTTGATGCTGAGGAGTGAAAGACAAGGGAGGTGAAGCTCATCTATTGTTTTAACCCACTTCATTGCAGGCTAAACAAGTTGAAAGGTTCCTGCTTCCCCTCAGAAGCCGGGGTCGGGAGAGGCGGCCGGTTCCGCCTACCCGGTTGAAAGGAAAAGTGTCGCAGTGGTGGTCAGCAGGAAAAGGAGATTCTGGAAGGGATGAGGCCTGCCATGAATTGGTGGTGGTTGCACACACTGGCACATCTGGAGAGTGAGGGGATGACAGCACTTTATTTTATTTTATTTTATTTTCTACATTTCTGTAAGGATTCGTCCCACTTGGAGCGCTGTGACAGCAGAAGGGCTCACTCCATATCCAGTGCCATGCTGGGCTTTGGCCTGATTCTTTGGGGAAAGGAAGAAATTTGGAGTGGCTTTGTAACTGAATGAAAGCAAGTGACCCCTTAGCATCTCAGTGGCTTTGGGTAATCAGTGTCCTCAGCAGTGTGCTGTCAGCTTGACACAGAGACCTGGTTCTGGAAGTGGTTTCTGATGTGCACAAGGTGGTGTTTGCAAGGTGGCAGTGAGTGTTTGTAAGTTGTTCATCCTGCTAGGGAAGTTGGTAGTCCTGTTCCTTGAATAAGAATGTCTGTTCCACAAGTGCCTTCCAGTTTTTCTGGAGTGTTGGGCAATTCCATTTTGTTATGAACCTAAATTTAAACACCATACAGTTAGGTGATTATGTATTATAACGCCACAGCCGGTGAAAAGGCTAAAATCAGGTAACTCTGCTCAGTGTAACTTTGTCTTGCTGTTCACCACAGAGCTGACCTCTCGAGGCAAAGTGTCACAATTTCAATAAACAGGGTATTGTGGTGGAGAAGGGAGGTGTAGTTTTTGAAGGATGCCTGTGCACTTGGACTCATCAGCTTGTTGGAACTGAGCTACCAGTGGGAAACAGCTTCCTTTAAAGAGTGGAAGTCCTAAATAATTCCCTTCAGAAGCTCTGGTTGTGGAAGTTTGCCATGGACAGCTCAATCCTGGAATTCAAGGAGGATTGTGTCAGGTCTGATCTGCCCAAGGCTTATTAAACTTAGCAGCTCTTGGCTGATGAGAGCTCATAATCAAGAGGTACATACAGAACAGTAACAGGTTTTCAATTCCTTTTTAGTTGCAAACCCCCACATTTTAGTCAATTATGGATTTAGTAGCAACCTGTAGATCAAGAAGTACTTACCTGTAGATCAAGAAACATTTGTGCCCCTTATCGGTTTGATTCTTTATCAAAGTGTTTGTGCCATCTTTTAAACATGTCCAAAACTGAGGAGAGTGGTGATAAATATGAACAATTTCACTAAATACATGGCTGAATATGCATATATTGGCTGCAGACTGGAAGAGTAAGTTCAGGTCAGATGTTGGGAAGGAATTCTCCCCTCTGAGGGTGGGGGGGCCCTGGCACAGGGTGCCCAGAGCAGCTGTGGCTGCCCCTGGATCCCTGGAAGTGTCTGAGGTTGGATGGGGCTTGGAGCAACCTGGGATAGTGGAAAGTGTCCCTGCCATGGCAGGGGATGGCACTGGATGGGCTTTGAGGTCTCTTCCAACCCAAACCATCCCGGGATTCTGTGGAAATTGAGTCTTTTGATGCAATGATGTCCAAAGGGTAGGTTTGAGGAGCAGTCTCCCGGAGGAATGTGTTTGAAAAGCCACACACATCCATGAGGATGGGATTCTCCATAGGGAACAGCAAGTGGAGAATGCCGTGGTACAGGATTTAATCTGCTGGAGATGGTGAGAGGTGCCAGGCCTGGAGGAGGTGATGGAGGTGCTGGAGATGTGGAGCAAGGTGGACTTTCCCTTCCCCTTTAGCAATTGTCCTGTCACTGAGCTCTCTGCAGGTAGAATCCACAGCTGGAACCGTTCCATTTCCCAAGCTTTGTGGTGTTGGTGTCATCCCTGTACCAGCAGTGCTGAGCTCTTCATTTGCAGCTCCTGGCCAGTCAGTCATTTCAAACCTGTGTTGTTTTGTCAAGTCTTCAGCCTTAAATCAGCTGAAGTCCCCGCTGTAGATCATCCACGTGCCCTGTGTGAGGTTGCAGTGCTGAGCTTGCCGTTATGTTTATTTTATACCCTGTGCTTTAATCTCCTGTTTTCTGTCCCTCCACCTTTCTCTTTACAGACCAGTTACTTGTGATAGATGTTATGCATCGTATGTGGTGTGTAACTCCAGGAAGCACTGGGTAAAAAGGGAAACTTGAACAGGCCTCATCATTGACATTTCCCACCAGTTCTCCCCCTGACTCTAAAAAAGGAAAAAAAAAAATTAATAAAGGTTTCTTTTGTGAGCGTGAGCTGGAGAAAATTGGCCATTTGTCTGTGAGGTAATAGGCTTTGGGATAATATGAAAATCTATCAAATGATTAAATTCAATGACATTAAATCACAATTCATGAAAGGAGAACACTGCACAGTTTAATTCTATTTAATTTTTGAGGGGGGAAAAGAAAAAGAAAAAAAGGAAGAGCAGAGGAGCTTGTGAAGTATGACTTCCTATCCCAAGACTCATTGGCTGCGATTGGTAGCGCTTGACAGTAATGATCTTATTACAGTACTCTGGACCTTGAAGAGATTCCGGGAGGGGAGCGGGGGCCGGGCCCGCGTAATCGAGTGGCGCAGAATATCTGAATATCGCACGGCTCTGATCACACGCTGATTGGGCACAGTTTTAGCCCATCTTCCAGTCAATTATGCACGGCCCCTCGTGCTCCTGTGACAGCAGCACTGATGGCTGTTGTCTGGGGCTGGGGGGGCAGGCTGGCAGCCAGCCAGGGCTGTGAAGTGCAGTCATTCCGGGAGAAGTGCTTTTTAGTTGGAATTGATTACCTTTCTTTGGGTTTTTGCTTAATGGCAAAACTGCATTGGAGAGGGCTTCAGGTGAAAAATGGCCGTATTAGCCATTTAGAGTAGCTGAACTCCTAGTCAATTTTTCGCTTTCCCCTGTTTCCATCTAATTTCTATTTAATGATGTAGCGTTTGATAATATTTAAGATATTTCATTCCCGGTTGCTGCTGAGCTCACACGTTGAGCGCGTGTTAAATGACAGCGGATCGGCGTTCGGGTCTCAGGAATTAATCCAGTTTAACCTCCAGGCTGCCAGAACGTGTCTTGTTTTGGCACCTGTGCCGGGAAGTGTCAGGATCGTCCACGAGAGGCACGGAGCCGGCGTTCCCAGGCTGGTTTTATCCCATAATGAGGAGAAATCCGTGTGCTTTAGAAGAGGCAGAGGGTCGGTGGCCGGGCCCTTCATTTGGATTCTGGTGTCTCAGAGGCTGATGAGGCTGCTGTTTATTTCCCCCCTATGGACAGGACACATCTCCCTTCATTCAGCCCCCTTCAAATGAAAATAAAATCATTAGAGCCATGCCTGTCGAGCTCCAGGCGCCAGAGGAGGAAATGCTTAATTGTCAGTGGTGCTGCTTGCTCAGTGCCACCACTCTCTGGTTCCTCACATTTGAATATCCTGCAATTCCTGGGTTTTGGATGCGTGTGTGGTTCAAAGAGATGGGAGCAGGACTTCATAGAAAGCTGGAGTGCAGTGCTGTATTATCCATGCATCAAACTGAGAGCTTATGTTTGGAGTGTGCTCTGACAGGGGATGGAAAAACTCAATTAAAATGCTCAGGTATCACCCCAAATTTTCATTTCCATTAACCAGTGCAATTTTTCTCCACCTGCCTGAAATTCTTGCAGTCCTGGAGGCTCCCAGCCTTTCCTGAAGGTGTTCCTGCCACTCAATGTCCCCCTCATGGTACTGCCCCTCTTCTGCTGCTTCCCTTTTATCTGGATTGAAGGTGATTTTTTTCCCCTAAACATAAGCTCAAATTGACCACCCCTAAAAAAGCAGCTTTGATTTATTTCTTTTTAATTTTTTGTCTTCTTTAAATCAGTTCTCTCCTCCCACATAGGGGCCAGACCAGAATCCACAGCAAAAAAATGTCATCTTGGTGGGCTTTTGCTCTTTGAATCAGAGCTGTTGGGTTTTGTTCCAGTGGATTCGGGTTCAGCTATTGTGAAATTCCAGATCCTGGTTTGGGAGGGATCTGTGCCTGTTTTGTAGTAACATTTTACAACTTCCAGGCAGCCCAGAAGAATTATGGGGATCTTTTTTTCCCTTCCTATGCCAGAGTTTGGCTCTGGGGCCTCTTGATGTATCTCTGATGCCCAAGTGGTAAGAAACCTGAAGGGCAGCTCTAAATTTTCCATCTTGGGGGAGGTAAAATTCTTGGAAAGGTAAACTTTTCAAGGGGAGAAATTCTCCCTCCTTTGTTTTGTTGACTTTCTGGCAGTGTGGGCTCTGTTTGAGCCTGCTGCCTGTGGGAATATGTGGTTTTTCCAAGGGATTGCTCACCTGGGGGCTGCAATGGTCCCATGAGCTTTTCGAGGGGAAAACACTTTTTTAAAAAAGGTACTTTACTGTTTAAATCTTCTTTTGAAAATTGTTAGGGATGCTGGCTGGTTTGGGACGATGGTAAACACAGTGTGCAGTGGCAAACAAAACCAAAGGGATCCAGCCCGTTCCCAGACAACCGGAATGTTTAAACCAACAAATTTATACAGAAAAGGGCAGTTCATGCTTTACTTAACCTTAAAATTGGAAGCAGTGTTATTACTTTGAGCTCAGCATCAGCATTGTCACACACATAATCACTTTTTGGTTGGCTGGCCACCGTTCAGTGCATGGCTTTGAGTGAGCAGTCAGAAATAACCGTTTGCGTTTTTCTTGTGAATAAACACCATTTTATGGTGAGATCTGGTGTTTGTCACACAGGAGTGACCCAGCAATCTGAGCCTGGCAAGGTGGATGTAGGGAAGGAAGTCTGGCAATACTTACCCAGTGACTAATGTACATTTTCATCCCAAAACTAAGCTCTCATCCATGATAATAGTTCCCATTTGGAGATCTCTAAAATGTCACTGAGGATTCCTGAAAAATTATTTTCAGAAAGACCCCACTTGCCAAGCAACATACCTGAGTATCACAGAATACTTAAGAGGCCTCAGTGTTTAATTAAATCAGAACAAACCTAACTGTAATAAATCATAGATTAATATGTGCTTAATGTTTTTAATAATAAGGTAAAATGTAAGTTAATGCTCGCCAGATTACCTAAAGACTCTGGTATGAGGATCCATAGTGATTATAAGGAGAATGTGAAAATTTATTAATTTTTAGTGATTTGTCAGCTGGAATCTTTATTTCTCAGTCTCTCTGTGTACAATTAGACACTGGTTTGTCCAGGCAAACTCATTAATAATTAGGTCACCACTGCTTGTGGTTAAACTTTGGATCCCAGGTGTGAAGTGAGAGGCTGAGCTTTGGTAACCCATGGAGGAATGGGATGAACTGGGACAATGGGGAGGTTTCCCTCTGTGGAAGAGGAGACCTGGGCTTCACTTTGTGGTATGATCTTAGACTTTATCTTGTTTTATTTTATTTTTCGGGGTTTTTTTCATTTATTTTATTTTTTAAGAGCAGGTCTATGTAAAATCCCAGAGTCACGGAACTCAGGATCTGCTGCTACAAAATTCCATATACACAAGGTTTTAAGTGCAGCACTGTCCTTTATTAATAAGTAAAGAGTACAGGATATGCCCAGAGCTGTTATGACATGAAAAAATAACTGTGGAGGAGGTTAGAAATAGGCCTTTGCTTTTCTCTTAAACATATTGATGATTACCCCCTGCCTTTAGTAATACAAATATCAATACAGTTCATCATTCTTTCTTTAAGTTGTGGGTATTATTGAAAAGCTATTCCCAGGGGAACAGCTGACAACGCTTTGGAAATACCTGTAAATAATCCATTAATAATGAACTCCTGAATCATGGATAATCTATCCATAATGAACTTTGCTGCTTCCCCACATAGCTTTTGTATTTTTTTTTTCCCCAGGAATACTTCTTTCAGTCTTTTTATTTCCTCCACAGCCTCTGAGTGGAGGAGATGTTCCTTTTACATATCATCAGGTCCCATAATTTGTCATAATGCTACTCAATGGCTCGTCTAAAAAATGTGAAAGGACAGTCTCAGGGTTGTTAGGCAGAAAGTTTAACCTGCAACACTTGTGGAAAAAGAAAAGAAGAAAAGATTGACATAAACTGTCCCCCAGAGCCAGAATAAAATCCAAAATGGTTTTTTTGAGGAGCAAAGGAGCCAGCACGTTGAATCTCTTTTGAGTCTCTGCTTGTCAGAATTGTGCTGGGCTTTGGTCCTGCTTGGAGGAGGGTGTTGAATATCCAAGGAACATTAAGAGGATTCTTGTTCATTCCAGTTATCCTTCCAGAGAGAAGCAGATCATGGAGACCCTGTGAAGTACAAACGGGTTTTGTCATTTCAAGGCAATGCCACACTCACTCCTGTAGGAATTGTCACCTCCTAACTCTTAGTCCCTACTGGGTGCTCATTTTTTTGTGGGTCTATCCTAACACCTCGACTCCAGTTTAGTGGACTCCACAGTTTGATGGACAAATTCAAAGTGAGTATGGGGGGTTTTAATCATCTCTTTTTTTTGTTTTCCTGCTAGAAAGACTTGTGGACAGAGGTGATGGAGATTTTAATCTGCAGGTAAAAGGTACTGCCAGACATCTCTGTGGTGGTAATTTTAGTCCAAAGTCCAGCCACTTCTGCAAGGGGGCAGGAGGGATGGACAAGGCTGAAATGGGAACTGTGGGAATGCTGAGAGATGAAGCAGAAGAAATTCCCTCTGAGTGCCTGTTTCTATCCCCACAGTGCATCTCTGGGGACAGGTTTCATGATTTCCCCTCCATTTTTGGGGTGAATCTGCTTCCCTGTGCTGCACCAGTCGGTGAGCTGAGGTTCTCCTCTTTAACACTGACAGTAACTTCAGAGCATAAAGTGGTTACTCACCATTTTTCAGCACATCCAGCTTCTTCCCATTCCAAGCAGGAAAAGCTGACTGGATTTGGCACAGGATTTTTAAGGGGTTTGTGTCCTCTCAGTGACATTGCAGCTCACCTGGGAACAAGGTTCTGTCCCCCTGGGGGAGCCCAGGAGTGGTGTCTAGCCAATAGCTCTGATTTTGTCCTGAGCTTTTAATTGCACCTTGTCTTACCTGGCTTTTCATGCTCAGTTTCTTTACCAAACCCTTTTGTTCTTGCCCACCAAGCAAGTCCAGATATACCCACTAAAGGGAATAATC
This sequence comes from Pycnonotus jocosus, assembly GCA_013400435.1. Lineage (NCBI taxonomy): Eukaryota > Metazoa > Chordata > Aves > Passeriformes > Pycnonotidae > Pycnonotus > Pycnonotus jocosus. The sequence goes on along the minus strand of VWYP01026921.1, from coordinate 86,090 downwards.
TGTATCAACCTTTATGATGTTTGACTGCACGGTGTTGTGGCAGGAGTTTTGGATTAGTCTGTTGTGGGGATTTTTTGTGCCATTTCTGTACCTGCAGGTTAACTCCACATGGAAAGGTCATACCATTTTGAAGGGATCTCCTAGCAGTGGGAATGTTGCAGAGAACTGGAAAAATCAAGAGAGGATGTTATGCTTGTAGCTGAGAAGAGGGAAGGGATCCTGAAGGATCTGTGTGTTATTTAACCTCCCACTGATCTGGTGTGGGATCCTGGGACGGCTGGTGTGTGGTATGGTTAGAAAGTCATTTCCATTGGCAAGGTAACAGTTGTCCAAGTCTCTCACAGGAGATTGCCAGGGGATAAAAGCTGAGCAGTTCTGAATGCCACATTATCACAGGTACCTTTCAAGAGCAAATACACCCTGTTAGACCTGAGATCACAAGAGGCAGCTGTGAATGGAGATTTTTTCCTTGCTTCCCATGGTATCAGTCATCTTCATACTCCATCTGCATTTCTCCTGCTACTGGGAGTGCAGCCTGCAGGATTTTTACCACTCCAGAGATCTTTCAGGCCTTATGAAGAAAATTCTTGCTGCTGCTTTATCAGGTCCTTTTATCCCCCTCTCCTCTGAGTGTTCTCCTGTGTGCAAACTGAGCTCTTGTCTTTCTGTGGCCAACCCAGAGATTCATCTGCTGGGGCTTTGTGTTCTCTGTCCAGGTTTAGATGGGATATTGGGGAGAAATCTTTCCCTGTGAGGGTGGGCAGGCCCTGGCACAGGGTGCCCAGAGCAGCTGTGGCTGCCCCTGGATCCCTGGCAGTGTCCCAGGCCAGGCTGGACACTGGGGCCGGGAGCAGCCTGGGACAGTGGAAGGTGTCCCTGCCCGTGGCAGGGGGTGGATTTTTATAGACATGAAATGATTATTTGAATGAGAAAAATGGCAGGTTTGGGGTACAAAGCTGAAAAGTAACCCAAGAGAATAATGCCAGACTTGTGGAAGCTCAGCACTCTTGAAGGGTTTGCTGCTTTTGAAGGAGTGGCTTGATAAAATAGGTTTGACTTCTACAGGGAGCAGGATGTTGCAACCAGTGAGATAAAGCTGCTGTTGATGTGCTGCTTGTAAATTTAAAACTCACTCATTTTCTCAGTATCGGGAGATCCTGGCCCATTCTGCCTCAAAAGTAGCTCCATCCCTGTCTCCCAGCTGAGGGCAAGATGGGATTTGCAGTGCACAGTGATATTATACTGCACCATAACAGCCTTGACAGCCGTGGGTGCTGCTGCAGCTTGGCTTTGGCCATCAGGGAAAATCCATAAAGCATCTGGAGCCCTCTGGGCTCAGGGATACCTCAGTGGTGTTGGGGATCTGGAGCCCTCTGGGCTCATGGATACCTCTGTGGTGTTGGGGATCTGGATTCCTCTGGGCTCATGGATACCTCTGTGGTGTGGAGGATCTGGATTCCTCTGGGCTCATGGATGCCTCTGTGGTGTTGAGGATCTGGATTCCTCTGGACTCATGGATGCCTCAGTGGTGTTGAGGATCTCATCTTTGCGCTGGAGGAGCAGGGCCCATCTCCCCAGCTGCTCCTGCCTGCTTTTCTCAGGGTTCTCCTCTTGCTAGCCATGCTCTCCCTGCCCTCCAGCACCAAGAATCAAATGCCTTGGGTGGATTGATCCAGGGCTCAGCCTTGGTCCAATGCCGGCGTTCCGCCCCTGGTGCCAGCCCTGATTGTGGGGCTGCCCCTGCAGGAGCTGCCACCTCCCAGCTGGAGGAGGGTGGGCATTAAGTGGTGTCTGTGCAGCCATTCCTCACACAAATACCAGTGCAGTGAAATACCGTGAATCATTCCTTGCTGGGATTGAAACCTTTTATCAGGTGTGTCACTCCCATTGTTCCATGAGCCATCAGTACCAGGCCTTGTGCTGGGGCCAGTTAGTAGGTGACAGCTGGGAGCTGTGCCTTGGGAGGGAGCCTGTGGCACCAGCAGCTGATGGAAATTCAGGAGTTCATGTTTATCCTGGCAGGCCATGTGCAGCTCTTACTGAGGGCTTTGCTGGGAAGGTGAAAGGCAGCGTGACTTTGGTGCGAGTCTCTCAATGCATGGCTCAGACCCTCAGCCATGTGGTGTTGGTGTGGGCCCTGCCTGACGTGTTCAAAATATGCAAATAGCAAATCCCATCCTCCTTTTCCCAGCTTCCTTCCAGAGCTAACCACAGCAGCTCCTCAGGGATTGCCAGCAACCACAGCTTTGGAAAAAAAAGTCAAATTACAAAAGTCATATTACAGGGATGACAACCTTCATCATCAACCTTCACCACAACCCTGAGCTGGATGGATTTGTGCAAAGATCTGGGCAGATTCTGGGTAAAAGCAAATCACAGACATCTTCAGCTTCGTGGGGTTTACATTTTTCACTGGTATTGTGCAAATTAACATCAAATTTAAGGAGTCCCACCCCAGACAGCCATAGGTGGTAGCAGCTTCCTGGGTGAAGCCCTTGGAAATGCAATCTGTGGAGAGGAAACAAAATGTTGTCTCTGTCCTTGGAAAGATTTTTTCTGTTCCCACTGGGTGTCTCAGTACTTACTCCAGCCCTCTTCCTAGGGAGAAATTAAGACTCCTTCCCCAAAGAGACTGAGAGCTGTGCAGTGAGCATTGCTTGAGCTGGGAGTTTGGGAAGATAAATTGGGTAGTTTGTAAACCCCTTGTGAAAATTCCATTGCTGACTTTTAGGTGTCTGTTTGATTGTGCAGGCTCTGAGGAGTTCTAAAATGCAAGGTAATAGATTTATCCTAAAATGGTTTGGTTTGGAAGGGACTTTAAAGCTCATCCCATCCCACCCCTGCCATGGCAGGGACACCTTTCACTGTCCCAGGCTGCTCCCAGCCCCAGTGTCCAACCTGGCCTGGGACACTGCCAGGGAGCCAGGGGCAGCCACAGCTGCTCTGGGCACCCTGTGCCAGGGCCTGCCCCCCCTCACAGGGAAGGATTTCTCCCCAGTATTCCAATTTCTCTCTGGCAGTTTTAAACCATTCCCCCTTGTCCTGTCCTGTTTCCTGCTGACACAGCTGAGTTTGTGGGTGCTGTGGGTGCACCCCTGGGTAGGAACTTCTGCCACACTCAGGGTTCCAGTGAAACCTCCGTGCTCAGGTTGCCCTCCCTGTACTGAAGGACCCAACACCTGCAGGTCTGTGTTTCCCACAGGGTGATGTAGAAGCTCAGGCAAAAAGGGAGATGGTTGTGAAGATCTTTTCCAGCCTAAATGATTCTGTGGTGAGCTTCCTGTCTTAGCATGATCCTTCAGGTTTGTAGAGAAATAATCATCACAGCTGGCTGAGTACTTTGTAGGGAAAGGCCTTGACACAATAAATCTCTCCAGCCAGGATTTTTCCAGTGAGGAATCCCTGCTCTCACGTGAGAAACTGCACCACAAGCAAAGCAATATGCTGAGCTATTCACACCTAGCACTGGCAGGTTTTCACAAGTGATTAAATTCACAAAGAATTCCTGTTTATGTTACATATGCACATATCTGGGGCTTGTATGTTGTTGTGTGCCTCGGTTTTTATTTTCCTGGTGTGAGTTTACCTTTTGCAGTAGGGTGGATGATGTGGATTAAAGAATGGGAGATGGTAGCAGTAATTCTGATTTCTGTTCAGTAGTTTACATTTCAGAGTGAGTCAAAGCTGGAATATCAAAGTGACACTGATGCCTAACCTGGGCATTGGGAAAATCAAATTCTTCATCACTTGTATCTACAAAAAATCTCCAGGAAATGAGAACTGGAAGAATTTCATAAACATTGGTGCTCCCTGGGTCCTGGTTCAGAAGTTCCCTGCATTCTTCCCCCAAATTCTGCTTCCTCTTCAGCCTCCCTACAATCCTGATCTCCTTCCAAGTGCACTGAGAGGGGTTTAGTGCAGGTGCATTTTCTGCCATGCAAGAATTGCTCTTGCAGGGAGGCTGGGCTGGCTGACCCTTCCAGCCCGAGTTGTTCCATGGCAGCTTTGCCAGGAAGGCTCCCAGAGCCACCAAGGTTTTGATGTCCCACCAAACAGGGTTTGTTGTCCCAGGTGTGGTGTCCCTGGGTGTCCCCTTTGATCCTGGAGTCCCCTCTGGCTGCAGGGTGCACAGCTCCCACACCAGGTCTGATTTCCAGTGCCACCCCAGCTGTTGGTGTCACCTGAGCCCGGTGACAAGCATGGCACTGACCCCAGCATCGAGGCAATTGGATGGACATGGGGATGTCTTTGAAATTCCAGAGGGTCCAACAGCCTGGATCAGATGGAATAGGCTGCCCAGGGAAGTGGTGGAGTGCCATCCCTGGGAGCGTTCCAAAAATGAGTATTTGTGGCACTTCGCTCTTGGGCTTTGTGGCATTTGGGCAAATGTTGGACTCGATAATCTCAGAGGTCTTTTCCAGCCTTTGTGATTCTGTGAAATCTAATTGTGTAACCCCCCCCCCC
>VWYP01026921.1:53760-81459 GCA_013400435.1 Pycnonotus jocosus | reverse complement strand
AAAAAAAAAAAAAGGAGGGGGGGAATTCAGTGCAACAGAAAAGGTGTAAGAGAAGATCATATTTAGGGTTGAGGCTCAGATGTGCTGGCACACACTGCTCTGTTATAAATCAAAAATAAGCCAAGGTGCACTGTACACTCCTGGATAGCTCTAGCAATTAATTAATGCCTGATGATTACAAGTTGTTCCAGTCATATTTCCCATTGTAAAAGACCTGAGGAAAGCACTGGAATAGAGTCAGAAGCTCTGCTTGCTCACTGCTTCACTCACCTGGAGTAAATTAATAAAGATTTCTTTAAAAAAAATTAAAATGCATTGAAGACAAATTTTCAATAAGCACATTTGGGAGGGAGGGTAGTTTAACATTTGAATTACTAGAGTGGGACAGCTGGGATTTACAGAAAACTGTCATGTAGCATTAAAAGTTAAAAAAATCAATGGTGATCTTGACACATCCCATTTTGTCAGGGAAATATTTTCGTTTCCTCTGCAGGAAAACCTCTTATGGTTGTTTTGTGGGTTTTTTTAATCCAGATGCGTACAGAAAAGTGGTGGCAGGGTGACAAACTGATTCCCTTAATTCCATAATAGCTCAGCTGGCCTGGTGAAGTCAGCCCAAATTGGAGGAACTAACCTTAGGAATGGGTGGCTGGAATGCTCCCAGGCAAGGGCTTGTTTTGCAGAGCTGGAGCTGGGGGTCTGCTGATCACAGCCAAGCCATTCCAGTGAGATAGCAGCAGTCAGAGTCATTAAATAATTATACCTTTGATTAGCTGCTTTAACTGTTCATTGCCTTTGAAATATGATAGTATAATTTAAAGCTTTTATTAAAAGACAATTTTTCTAGGTGGTTGAAAAGGATTTTTGTGTGTGTGTAGAAAAGAGCCATAATTTTCTGCTTCAGATAATGAAAAACTGAGAAAAATGTTTCCAATTACCATTTCCTCTTTGTCGATTGGAATCTTGTATGTTTATAGTGTATTGGAAAGGCACTGAAATCGTTTAGTGGGTCCTTTACCTACTGCAGAAGTTTGGATGGAGAAATATTGCAAGGGGGAAAAAAAATAAAGAACTAGAAACATTTTTTAGAAATGTTTAATTAAAGCAACTTTTTTCCCCTGTCACCAGCAGAACTATGAATGTGTTTTCATTTTTTTCCCCTTTCATTTGAAATGTTCAAAGCTGAAGAGAAGCCAAATGTAATTAACTATTAATATGATTTGAAGTATTACTTTTGGAGTGTTTTGTGGGTTTAAAATTGAGCATGGGAAAGGATTTCAGTTGCAGAGGAAAGAGTTGGGTTTTTTGTTTTTTTTGTTTTTTTGTTTTTTTTTTTTTGTACCACACATACAGTTTTAGTTGTGTTTGGGGAAATTTCTGTAACTCAGCACTTTCCTTAATTCACTTTACGTCAGCTTGGTTTTTTTCTGAGTGTTCTGGAGTCCAAAAAGGGCATATAAAGGGCTGTTGCCACATGAAATATCTCCTGTCTCCCCTTTTTTTTTGTCTTTTGCGATATATGTCCTGAATAATCCCTCCTGCCCCAGACAGAAACATTGGGAAACTTCAGAGTCATGTTCAGGTGTTTAAAGGTGGCTCATTGTAGAGATCTGGTTTAATAAATAGAAAAATAGTGAACATACTCATCATCCCTTCCATGGCAGCAGGGGTTGGAGCCAAATGGTCTTTAAGGTCCCATCCCAGCCAAACCATGAGTCTGTGCTTTGTATAAGATCCGTGCACTTTGTGGCATTTTTTTATTTTAAAATTCAGTGTTGGGCAGATCTTGAAATGCAATGTATCCAGTTCATTTTCACTTAGATAAATATATTTTTCTGTAGATCTATATTAGACAGGCCTGGGGTTTGTTTGGGGTTTTTTTTTTTTTTTTGAAGAAGTTTTGTAATTTCTGCTTTTACATGGGGTAAGGCAATGTCAAGCAGAGACAAATCTGCATGATCTGAGAATCTCCTGAGCTGCATCCTAATGAAATCATTTCAATCCTCTGACCCAAGAGTGGGAAATTGCTGACCAGGAGGAAAGGAAACTCCCCAGCCTGCCCCTGATGTACCCACACGTGGTGCAGGAAAACTCGAGGACGAGCAGGGGAAGGAAGGGCTGACGTTTATCCCTAAATATTATAAATATAATCCGCCTCCTATAAATCGATTTTCCTGGGCAAACGTCCCACAGGTGTTCCCTGGAGGAGCTCCCCTGGCCTCGTGGCTCAGGAGGGTTTTCCCGGGTTGTTGAATCGGTGTTGCATTGGTGCCCAGGCAGAGCAGAGCAGAGCAGCGCTGCTGTCCCTGCTGTCCCTGCTGTCCCTGCTGTCCCTGTCACACATGGCACGGCAGCCCCCTTCCCCCAGCCTAGGTGCAGAGATCCTATTATTCCTGATAATTGATGCTGAGGGCTGTGGCGTGCCTCATTTAATCAGCACTGCTCAGCACACTCCAGGGATGTAATTCATGCAGGCTGCCACCTCCAGCATGCCTGGCGAGGCTCGGACACACGGCAGCTTTTAATCAGCTGGCTCAGGGCTGTTGGTGTAATCAGCAAAGAGCCCTGCCACAGCCACACCAGAGGTGGCACATCTGGAATTCCTGCCTGCAGCGCTGGAGGGAGGCTTTCAGGGTTAGGCTGTGCGTGTGAACGCTCTGCCAGGAATAAAAACGCATTTCCGCTTACCAAAATGTAAAAAAGAACTGGAGGGGGGAGCAGGCTGGAAAGGGTTAATGCAAAAAGGGTGTTCTGTTGGCTGGAATAGCCTGAGCATCCTTAGAGAACTTCCCAGGTAACAAACAGATGTGTCCAGGTCACACACGGGTTTAAACCCTTCCTGCAAACACCTCCTGCTTTGGAAATGATGCTACGTGATCATAGTGGCAGTAAACATATTTACTGCAGAACCTGACTAATCAAAACGAGGCAGGACAAGCAGATTCATTAGCAGGGAATAAATAGCAGCCCCATTAAAGAAAGCAAACAGAAATTCTGTCTTCGAGGGGCTGCTCACAGCTGTAAAGTTATTGCCTGAGCAAATACAAAGAGAGGTGGTAATTGGGAGTGATTAAGTTTAATTGATTCCCAGTTCCTCCATATCTTCACAAAAGGCTGTGCTTGAAGCCTTGTTTCCTCCTTCCTGTAGCAACACACCTCACTCTGAGAGGTGCAGGTGTAAGACAAGTGGGGATAGTCCAGCTCACAGGAGCCTTCAAAAGCATCAGCAAAGGGATGAGCAGTGTCCCCAGATCCATCTGGATGTCCTGCAGCTGCTGCCACCACTCCCTTCCTATGGACAGGGAGAATTTCTCCACTGAAAGGGTGGCCAGGCATCAGAACAGGCTGCCAGGGCAGTGGTGGAGTCACCATCCCTGGAGGTGTTCAAATCTGGGTAAATGTGGCACCTGCTGGTGTGGCTTAGTGGCCATGGGGGTGTTTTTGGACATGTTGGGCTCAATCCTGATGGAGCAGCCACAGCTTCCTTGGACCCTTAGTGTCCCAGGAGCAGTACTGTTTGCCACTTCAGTAAAAGTTAAATTAAAGACTGGGAAGTTGTCAACTTCATTTCAGATGGTTGAGGTTTGAGAAAGTTTGTCTGGTTGTTTGGTTGTTGTGTTTGTTTGTTTGTTTGTTTTTTCCTGGAATCTTTAATTAGAAACTCCTCTTGGTGACAATTTTGGAAGAAAACACACTTCCAGAAATTACTCCAAAACCAATCTGCCTTAAAGATCTCTTTTTAATTGGGGAGTTTTGCTGTTAGATAATGGAGTATTTCTTACAGCATTTTATTGGTCACCAGTTGGGGTTTATTTGACTGGGTGTATATATGATACAGAAAATAAATTTGGATAATAGACATAGATATAGAGGGATAGAGATTATATGGATGATAGAGATACAGAGATAGAGATACGGATTATATGGATGATAGAGATATAGATTAGATATAGATATAGATTTAGATATAGATATAGATATCTCTGGAGCTGGCAACAGGAGCTTTTGTTGGGTTACTGTGGGACCAGGAAGTGAATCCAGAGCAGACAAACTGGATATCCTGGGAAATAATTCAAAGCCAAAGCTGGCAGATGGTGACCTGCAGGGCCCATTCCAGCCTGGCTGTGGGTAACAGCAGTGTGTGATTCCAGGGGCAGGCAGGACAGGATGGCTCTGCTCTCCCTGGCACATCAGTCACCCTGCAGAGGCTCGGCTGAGCAGGGTCCAAACCATTCCTGAATCCTCAAAGGCAGGAGAGCACCTGGAGGAAGCAGGCAGGAGCCTCCTCGGTGGCAGAGGATGCACATGGATGTATCAGGACCTCAGCATCTCTGTGGGAAAAGTCCATTTGTTTAAGGGGAAGGGAAAGACCTGACACTTAGCACATGAAAATGGATTATTTCATCAATAGGTTAATAGAAAAGCGGGCTGCAGGTTCACTCCTGCTCGCACAAACGTGCCATTACAGTGTGAAAAATGGGAAAGGCGCTGGGAAAGGGTCTCTGTGCACTGGAGACCATCTTCCCTTTCAGAGGGGGGCCAAACCTCAGGTTTGCCTATTTATATGTAAATGTTTCAGAGGAAAAACAAGCTTTCTGCAGGGCAATTGTGCCTCTCTAGTGCAGAGAGTTCTTAAACAGGTCTTCAAATGAGAGGGTTTTCTCAGCTTGAAGGATGCACCCAATGAAAATACTTTCAGGTTTGATGATGTCACTCAGAATCCAGTCCTCCTTTTCAGTGTGGAGCATTAAAGCCTGCAGATGGCTTTATTCAAATCATACCTAGCTTAGCAGTCAGGGGGGTTCAGGCAGTGCTCTTCCAGCCTCAATTCTTCAGCTGAAAATGGAGCTTTTTGTTAAAGCCTGGAATGACTTTGTGCCACTATTCCTTTTCCCTGTGAGCAGCTGTTTGGTCTGAGTTCTGTGGGGCATTACAGAAATTCCCTGATAAATACCAAAGGAAGATTTTTAAATCATTGTATCCCAGCACTGGCTGTGCTGTGGGGTGTTGATGACATCCTAAAGAGTGAGGGACATCTGTGGTGGGAGGGAGAAGGCCCTGAGGTCCCTTAGAAGACTTCTGAGTCCAGCCACCAGCTGAGCACCCTGTGTTCCCCACTAAACCCTGTGCCACATCCAGGTGCCATTTGCACACCTCCAGACACCGTCCTTCCAGCAGGTCCCTGTCACTGCAGGCGCTGCTGGGTGTCCTGGTGTGCTCAGATGCTTCATCTGCTTCCTGTGTGATGAAGCCCAGCCTAACCAAAGCGTTCCCAAGATCCTAGAGAAGGTGAAGATGTGCTCTCCCCTCATGAGCCCAGGAACAGAGTGCTTTTGAGCTGTATTTTCTGCTAATTGTGAAGTAGCAGCTCAGGGGGTCTCGGAGTTTGGGTTAATTCTAATAAAACAAGGGTGTTGCTATTCTCTGTAAAGAATAGGCTGTTTTTCCCCCCTCTTTTCCAAATAAACACTTTGATTTTGCAGTAGGGGAGGAGTTTGGGAGCAGCCTGGGACAGTGGAAGGTGTCCCTGTCCATGGCAGGGGGTGGAACAAGATGGGCTTTAAAGTGCCTTCCAACCCAAACCATCCTGGGATTTTATGGTTCTGCTTGCTCTGGTGAGCTCAATGCAGCAAACATGTGTTGGTACAAGGATTTAAGGTCATTACATCATCACCTCAGTTTCTAAAGGTGATGATGTAAAAAGGAGGTTTAAGGATGAACTCCAGGCACCAAGAGATCCCCACAGGCTTTTGAAGGGTGAGGAGCTCTTGTCTGGCTGTGCTTTGTCTTGAATTAAATCGCATTTTCCAGTAGCTGTTTTGTCCAGTCCTGTATCTTCTGCACAAATACTTCCTGCCTTTTTTTTCGATTTTTTTTTTTTTAACTTCTGCTGGTCTGTTTTGTCTATTCCAATAGCAGACCCATTTAATCTTGTCAAATCGTGTCATGTTGTGGTGACTGAAAGAGGAATCACTCTGAATACGAGGTTTTCCACATCAGCTGTGGATTGCAGGGGCTGAGTGGTCCTTGTGTGCATTTTCTGTGTGTAGCTCTTCATGTGTGAACAGGCTTGTGCTTGTGTATTTTACTTCACATGCTTTTTGATGTTTCTTTTCTCCCCTTTTTCATTGAAAAAAAATTTTTTTTCTTCCCCCCCCCTTCTTTTTTCTTTATTTTTATTCTCTTTTTTTTTTTTCTCTCTCTCTCTTCCCCTCCTGCTCTCTGGACGCAGCCAAACGCAAAGCTTGGAAACTAAACCGTGTTGGTAGCCTGCGAAATATTTACAGCAGCAGCAGCACCAACACCGAAGGTAACAAACCCACCCGTCCCAGACAAACACCTCCTCTCTCTCACCCCGTTTTTTAACCCACCACTCCTCCAAAATCTCGCCCTCCTTGCCCCTCTCCCTGTCCCCCTGGAAATGAGATTTGCCCCAAGCATGCGTGTTCGTTTCCACCCCGTTGTTTGCAGAGTCATTCCACTTGGTCTTTTCATCTTTCTCTTCGTGCCTTTTGTTTTGCCATTCATGTTCCTTTCAGCTTACTTAAATTTTGACCTTTCCCTCTAGTCGTGGAGTGGCGATGTTTAAATTACTTCAGGAACCCATTTTCTCCCTTTATTTATTTTTTTTAAGAGATACATATATATATTTTCCCTTTCTCCATGTGGGCACTCAGTGTAATATTTCCCAAGTTATTACGGTTTTTAAAAGTGTTAGTATCAGGTGTAATGATCTATAGCCAAATACAATAGTGTGCCATGACATTTAAGTAACAATCTTAATTTGTTTTGTGCAAGCCTTCTCCATAATGCTCTTTGCAGCTCTAATCCAGAGGCGAGACAGTGCCGGGTCATTTGCATGTGCTACTCTTGCTTGTAAATTCTGGATATTGTTGTATTTCTAAAGGTCACCCGGTGCCAAAGTTCACAAATTGACTCACATCGCCTTTTTTTCCCCCCACCCAAGACAGCCGTCATGCCTTTTGTATAATAGCACATGGAATTTTATGTATTTATTTCCCCCCTCCCCTCTCCCCCTTCATTTGAACAACACAATTATCAACTTGCTTGCTTTTTTTTTTAAACATATATATTTTTTATTTTTATTATTATTATTACAAATGTCAAAGGTCAGAATGACTCAGAAACCAAGCAAGGAGGAGAGGGAGGTGGAAAAAAATCCACCACCACCATCTCCAGCAGCATGGAAGAGGGATGGTGCAAGGAATAGGGAATGCAAAATAGGTCACAACTCAGTAATCTCGCTATAAGGGAGGGGGATTTTTTTTTTCTCTTCACTTAAGTGCCAACCAAATGGGTCAAGTAATCGCGAGCGCATGCCCTAACACTAATTGACTTATTTTGGAATGATTATAACTGTAATATTTTTCTTAATGTCACTGTTTTCTGGGCTGTTGATTTTAGTGATTGCCAAGCGGTGGCATTAAATCTCTTGTAAATTTTAAATTGCATGCTATTTCTGTAAACAAGTCCCTCTGTTCACATCCTGATCATTAACCTTTGGTGATTTATATCACCGTCCTTTTTTTGCACAATTACAGCCCAGGCTGCTGGCGGGGGCCTGGCTCTCCCTGCCAAAGTGTGCACAGGAAACAAAAGTGGGGTTTTATTCCAGCTTCTTAATGCAGCTTTTTTTTTTTAAGTATAATTTTATTTCATTTCTCAGCCTAAGTGTAAAATTATTGCCTTTCAGAGCTGCTAAACTGGCTGGTTTGAGCCTTTTGTTGTCTTTTCAAATATGAATTCAAAATATGAAAAGACAGAAAGTGACTGTCAGATATATTCATGAGTCTTGGGGTTGTCTTCTTCCCACGTAGACATTTTAATAATTTTAAATTTTCTATTTGCTGTTTACACCACCCAGCCCAATTATATATACCCCTGATCAGGTGTGTTTGCTGTTACGGGTTTAGTGCTTGAGAAGCTTGTGATTTTTTTTTATCTGCCTATTAGTAAACTGAAGCAGAGGAGCAAATATATGGAATTCCCTTGTGTTTTACAGATTAGATTTTTTTAGGGCCTGTCTAATTTGAGGAGTCTTCTGTCTTACTGATCAAACTGAAGACACCTTGGTGTGGGAACACTGTCCTGCTGGCCATGGCCCAGAAAGTTTTGAGACACAGCATCAAAATGAAATTCTAGAATTGGGCAAGTGTATCATTTTTTGGATGTTTTATCCCCCCACAAAAGCTGGAGGTTCAGTGTTCATAGCTTTGAGCTGGTACCATGAGCCTTTGTGTGAGAGCTGGAATGGTGAGACATGCAAATGTGGAGTTAATGAGCATTGTAAGTATTAAAAACCACATGTTTAGATAATTATGCCTTCAAAAAAGAGAACGATGATGGGACATGACAGTCCAGAATAACAAATCTGCTTTGGTCCTTGGCACAGGCTCAGTTGCACTCACACCTATTTACCCAGCAGAAACATTTCTGTCAGGTTCAGCCCCAGTTTGCAAAGCTCTCTGATCATTTTTAACACATCCTGGTGGCTTTGGGTGCTCTGAGTGTGCTACACCCGAAAAATGGACAGTGGGTCATGGGTTTTCAGACTTTGATAAGTTTGGTGCATTTGCATATTGGGGTTCATCTTCCAATTACAGCTTCAGGTAATGAAGTCATTCAGCCCAGGTTTGCTCTCCCCAACTCACTTTTGTTTCCATCTCTGGGGCCCTGAGGCAGTGAGGGGTCCTTGATCCCCAGGCCTGGAGAGGAATTGCTGTGGCTGCCCAAAATGGGGAAGCAGCAGCTCACCCTGTGTGTGGGGTTTAGAGTGATACACTAAAGAACTGCAGGGTTACAAATGGATGAAACAGATAAAAGCTGAAATCCTGAGGCCTCAGCAGTCCCCAGTGTGGGGGCACTCTGTGCTCGAGTGTCCCCATCAGAGGGGCTGCTCTCTGCTGGCTCTTTCACAGCAAAAACAATGTTTGGGGTGGGATTTTCAGCAGATGTGGGATCCCAGCTGAAGGGCTCAACCTTCTGAGGGTGTTACAGAATCTCTGGGGATGGAGAAGCCTTCCAAGGCCACTGAGTCCAAGCTGTGCCCTGTCCCCAGCCTGTCACCAGCCCTGAGTGCCACGTCCAGGCCTTCCTTGGACACCTTCAGGGATGAGGGCTGCACTGCAGTGCCTCAGCACCCTTTCCATGGGGAAAATATCCAGCCTGAGCTTCCCCTGCCACAGCTTGAAGCCCTGTCCTTTCTCCTGTCCCTGGGAGCAGAGCCTGACCCCCACCTTGCCACAGAATTGCAGTTACCCTCTCTGTCAGTTCTGTCTCATCACAAGATACCTTACTGTCGTTGATTTCGGAGTTTGCCTAAACCCTTCAGGTTTCAGATTTTGGAGGTTTTCCACAGGCAGCCACTGATACATGAGAAAGTCCCATGTGCTCCCTATTGCAGGCAGCCAGGCTTGGAGCAATCCTTTGGTCCTTCAGGGGGAAAAATAGGGAGTGACAGTGAGTTTTGCTTAAAACAAACCCCACTCTGGTTCTAAGCGTACCTTGTACCTGTTATCATGGCAATGTTATTAAAATACAGAATTATTTCCTCTGTATCAACAGATTTAAGGCCAGGTTGGATGGGGCTTGGGGAAACCTGGGATGGTGGGAGGTGTCCCGTGGCAGAGGGTGGAACTGGATGATCTTTATGGTCCCTTCCAGCCCAAAGCATTCTGTGATTCGGTGATTTTGCAGCACAGCAGGGAGGGTTATCTTAAGGAATTAAATGTCTGTGCTCTGCATGCATGAAGATATTAAATCCTGGTTTTTTCCCCTCCTCTCCATTGCTTGTGTGGTTTTGGTTGGATTTGGTGGGCACTGAGGGAAACCTTTTTTGTTTGGATCCTCATGAAGTCCCAAGCTGCCTTTGGTTTCAAGGTGATGCTGTTGCTGCCGTGGTGCTGTGCCTGTGGAGGAAGTTCCATCCTGTTTGTCTAAACTGAATTTTTGAAAATTTTCCAACTCCTGTTGTCTTGGCACCCAAATAAAACATTGAGCCCATGAGGCAGAGGGCTTCAGTGCCCTCAGCCTTTCACCACCACTCAGATAAATGCGATATAAAATGGAATAAAACTCTTGCAGTGGCACACAACCTTTACCAAGAGCTGTGGGCAAGCGACAGCAGAGCTCCCTTGTCCTGATAGGGTTGATTTTCAAAACTAATTAGATTTAGACACTGGGTTTGGAAAGGGGAGAGAAGTATTAGCATAGCCATGCCCAGTGGGACATGGCACAAATATTTCCTTAATTGAGGCTGCTAATAAACATACTTATCTGCCAAGAGAGGGGGGTGATCCACACCGAGTGGCAGGAGAGAACGCGACCTAACACGCATGGGGCGTTGTAAACAAATTGTGCCTTGTAAACAACTCCTGATGCCTCCCAGGGCACCCCAGCAGCTCTTCCCTCTCCTCCTTTTGAAAGGGTGAAGGGTCATGGTGCTTGAGCAGAAGAGATTTTCAGGAGAGGGAGGAGGAGGCGGTGAAAAAGGAGCTTAAATAGGTCTGGGTGTTCCTTGATGCAGGCTTGGCTGGGATTCAGGCTGTAACCTCAGCTCTTGAAGGTGCTTCAGGAGCATTTGAAACACGCCCTCAAGGGGGTTTTGGTGCTGCACTTGACATCCTGTTCCTGGGAAGTGTTTCCTGTGTGAGTGGCAGCACCCTCCAGATGTGCATGATGAAGTACTGTTAATTGGCAGCACCACCAGCATCCTCTGGTACCAGACAGCTGTGCTGGGCAGAGATACAAATACACAGAAGCTCCAGTCTTATTCCTGGTCCTGGAAAAATGTTCATAAATGCCTCTTAGAAATACCTTTGTATTTATTTGTTTAAAAGCCAGCTTTTAGGATGGGTGTGATTTCTGCACAGCAGAAAGGAGCCCTTGCCTCCCGCTGACTTTCTGTGCTGAAAGGTTGGACCAGGTGGTCCTGGAGGTCCCTCCCAGCCTCATCTTCCAGGATTTTGTGCCTTTGGATGGTGCCCATCACTGGTGCAAGGTGTCAGTGGTTATCTGTGCAGTTCTTAATATTGAGAGCAGAGTAGGTGGGGAGTGGAAATGGAGACCAAGCTGGTTTGTGCACGTTGTTTAGAGCCACTCCTGAGAGCTACCAAGAGGTGTGAGTGCCTCTGGGCATCTGCTTTCCCTACCTTGCCTAGGCTTAAAGTGGAGTCTTCTGGAACGAGTTATGGACTAATTGTATCCTGTGGTAATTTTCAGTGTGGTTTTCTAAGCCTGATCTCAGTCCCACATCGCAAACACATGGGTAGGGGAAGGCAGTGAGGCCATGCCCTGAACGTTTGTTTTTTCTTCCACAACCCATTGCTCCTAAGAAATTTTATCTCTTTGTTTTCCAGAAGTGGGTGGGCTGTGGCAGTGTCTGGTTTTTGGCAGAGCAAAATAAATGTGAACTTGGGTCAGATGCAGTTGACTATGGAAAGGTGATGGTGAGAAGAGTGTCCCTGGAATCCCAGACTGGTTTGGGTTGGAAGGGACTTTAAAGCCCATCCATTCCACCCCTGCCATGGACAGGGACAGCTTCCACTATCCCAGGCTGCTCCAAGCCCCGTCCAGCCTGGCCTGGAACGTTTCCAAGGATGGGGCAGCCAAGCTGGGCACCTTAAAATTCACTGATTCCGTGCCCACTTCCTCTGAAAGAAAAAGATCTCTTGTGCCTTTCCTTCCATATTATCACAATCTCACAGTTTTGGCTCATTTCCCATCCCGGCCACCCTTCCCTCTTAAAAAAAGAAGGCAAAACAAACAACAACAGCATTTTAGACATCTCCTGTTGATAATAACTTCCAAATGGAAGTCGGTGGCAGCTGGTTCTTCACACTTTAACCCTTCCTCTGCTGCCCTTCCAGGAAATAATTGATGACTGATTGGCCCATTAACCTTTTTTTCTTAAAAAAAAAAAAAAAGTTTGACAGCCTGGACTTGTGTAATGAGGAGGGATTCCTGGTGAAATCAGGCTGATGGCTGAGTTGCTTGCCCCTGAGGATGCAAAATTAGCCCCACGGGGCCTCGTCTGCATAGAAACTGGACACAATTAGTGTAATATCCGGTGTTATTAATGTAGTTTGGAGTAATTGGGCAGGTTGATTTCGACAGGTTGATGGTGCTAAAATACTATTATAGTGGACCTTTCCGTGAATAACTGTTAAACATGGAAAACTGTTTAATAAAATTTTGTGATTGGGCTCACAGGGATTTAAATAGCACAACCTATAATTTGACTGAAGAGTAAAAGTGAACAACTTCATCCTCCCTCCCGCCTGGATTTTCCTGTTCCCACGTGCTGTGCTTAAGGACGTACAGGAACAGGTTTGTTCCTTGTCTTCTGAAGGAATTGCCCTGGGGGTGACGTGGAGCAGGCACTGCTGCTTTGTTTCACTGTTGAGCTTGGGAGGAAAAAGAAAAAAAATGGTGTGTTTAGGCAGAAAAAAATAGAGAAGATGTCTTCAACCAGCACAGCTTTTTGGGGAGTAAATCACAGGCTTCAGACATGGACATGGAATCATGGGATTATTGATTATGGAAAAGGCCTACAAGATCATCAAGTGCCGCAGTTAGTCCAGCACTGCCACGTTCACCACTAATCCATGTCCCCAGGTGTCACATTTACAAATCTTTTAAAGTCCTCCAGGGATGGTGACTCCAAGGCCCCTTCAATACCTGAGCACCCTTTCCAGGGAGAAATTCCTGCTGCTGTGCACCCTGAGCCTCCCCTGGTCCAGCCTGAGGCCGTTCCCTCTCCTCCTGTCCCTGTTCCCTGCCAGCACAGCCTGACCCCCCCCAGCTGTCCCCTCCTGGCAGGGACTCATGCAGAGCCCACAAGAGCCCCCCTGAGCCTCCTTTTCTCCAGGCTGAGCCCCTTTCCAGCTCCCTCAGCCTCTCCTGGGGCTCCAGCCCCTTCCCCAGCTCTGTTTTCTTCTCTGGACTTCAAAATGTCCTTCCAGCCCCACCTGAAAATGTGCTGCAGCTCTCCTGGGCTTATTTCTCCTGGGCAAACCAGCTCCATGTGTGTGATCAGCATTATTAAAGAGGAGATCAGAGGATTTAGTGGTGCTGCAGAGCCCTTAACTGTGTTGTCCTACAGGAGAGTACACAGGACTGAATGTGACTTCATTTATTGTGGAGTAGTTCCTCTTAGATCTTCCTCATGAAACCCTGAAAGCTCTGCTTGATAAACGAGGCTTTGCCCATGATTTATTCCCGGCGTTTTGGGTAATGTTTCTGCCTGTTTGTTTGGAACACAGTGCTGCTACAATGGAGCAGTTGTAGCTGTGCAGTTGCATCATTCATCTTTGACCCAAGTGAATGACATGGTGCTGTGTCGGGGGGGAGTTAGGTTGGATTTTGGGAAAAGTTCTTCCCCCAGAGGGTGCTGGGCACTGCCCAGGCTCCCCCTGGGAATGGGCACATTCCCAACCCTGCCAGAGCTCCAGGAGCATTTAACAATTAACATTTAACATTGCTCCCAGGGTGGGATTGTTGGGGGGTCTGTGCAGGGCCAGCAGTGGACTCCATGATCCTTCTGGCTCCCTTCCAGCTCTGGATATTCCATTTCTTTTCCCACTAATCCCCCGTGCTGTTTTTCAGTAAACCTGCTGCTTCAGATACCTTCCTGCACCTGAAAATAACCTTCAGCTCAGTGTTTGTCCCCACCTCACGGTGCCAAGCCACCTCCTGCTGTTTTTGAGGCATCCTTACAGCAGTGCAGGTGCTGGCCTTGCTGCCATGGAGCTCATCCAAGAAAATTCCTTGTCCTCCAGCCTGGGAGCACAACTGCCAGTGGGCAGCAGGGCTGTCTTTAAATCTGCTGCTGGATTTGTCCCTGGTCTTTGCATGTTTATGGATGATGAGGGAACACAGTGGTGCCATGGCTCTGAATATATAATAAGTCATTATCAGGCAAAATGTTCTTTCTGAAACTCGTTATGGCTGATGTTCACCAGAATTTTGTGCTCTATTATTCTTTTCCTTTCATGCTTTGTGCCAGCCCTTCCCAATCGCACTTGCTCTGTTTCAGCTTCCTTGATTTTTTCAATTTGGCACTGGTGTCCCATGTGTAGGTGGGGTGTGTGTCCATTTATTTCAGTTCTGCTGGTATTTCCATGTGCTGCTCCTCTGGCCTGAATACTTGTCCTTATCCTCCAGTAGCCCTAAGGATATTTCACTGACCCTCTCTCCTGGCTTCCCAGATCATTTTCTCATCTCCCATGTCGGATGTGGATGTTGAAGAGGTTGAACTGATTTTCATCCTGTATTATAGCCCAGTAATTATTATTGTCCCAGTATTTATGCTGTAGAGGAGAAAATGTCCACATCTGCTTTAATGTATCTGTGCTTGTGAAAACCAGTTGAAAGAAGAGGGTAAATTGTTACTTTTTCTGTGTGGTCGGCTCTTTGTGGTCCATTCATCTTTTATTTTGTGGCACCCTTTGATATTTTACATTATGCAGCTTTTATCACCTCAGGTTTAAATCTGAATGATGCTTGTTGGCCGCTTTGTGTTTGATTGAGGTACAGGCTCGATTCCAAACTCACAAACACAGGGACTGAGTATTTACCCAAACCAGTGCTTTATCTGCATAGCATTTGAAGAGAAAAAGCAGTGGATCCTGGTTGTTTCCTGGTGCACTGTGCAGAGCAGGATCCAGCCTCAAACCTCATGTCCAGACCTGCAGTTGCAGGATTTGCACAATCCCAGAACTGTTTGGATTGGAAGGCACCTTCAGGATTAGCCAGTCCCACTCCCTGCCATGAGCACGTCCCACTGTCCCAGGCTGCTCCAAGCCCCATCCAGCCTGGCCTTGGACATTTCCAGGGATTCAGGGGCAGCCACAGCTGCTCTGGGCACCCTATGCCAGGGCTGCCCACCCTCACAGGGAAGAGTTTCTCCCCAATATCCCATCTAAATCTACCCTCCTTCAGCTTAAAGCCATTGTATAACAGAAGTTCTTATCAGCCAAGGTTGATTAAGCTACTTTTCACTATCCTTAACTTACTCTTTTCTTCCTATTACATTTCTTCTTTTTTGTTTTTTTTTTTTCCAGAGCAAGAAGAAAACTTTGAGTTCATCATCGTCTCTCTCACGGGCCAGACCTGGCACTTTGAGGCAACCACCTACGAAGAGAGGGACGCGTGGGTCCAAGCCATAGAGAGCCAGATCCTGGCCAGCTTACAGTCCTGTGAGAGCAGCAAGAACAAGGTATGGAGCACAGGGCAGTGCTGGCAGCAAGCCAGGGCCTGGGTGATCTTTAGGATGACAGGAAATCCTGAGTTTTAAACCCGTACTCCTCGAGTCTGTTGTGTGTGTTACCCCCACAGCTGAGCAGGGTTGGAGCTTTCTGAGGGAAGAACATGGCTGGGAGGAGCAGCTTTCCCCCTTGGAATGCTTTCCCTGGATGACAGAAGGAATTTGCTCGCCTTTCCTGTCAAAACAAATGTTTAAAATCTGAAATGTCTTCAACCAATGCTCATTGTTGGGGAAATTTCTGTGTCTTGAGTGCAGGTGTCTGTAAACACTTCACAGGAGAGAGCAAGGTGCTGAGGGGTGATTGAGGGAAAGGAATGGCCAATGATTGTCCAGAACTGTAGATCCTTTATTATTCCCCACCTAAGAGTTGTCTTCCATGGTTTTATCCTGCAAGGAAGAGACTCATGTTTTTAAATGAATACCTGCTTTCATTGCCCTGGTGTGCCAGAGTAGATCAAACAGCAGGAATTACCATCATCATAACACAATTTACTTCCCTTTTTGCGTTAAAAAGTGGGTTTATTTCCAACACATATTCCTGAGATGGAGGAAAATCACAGCTTACATGTTTCTTGCTTTGCATGGGTTCACACGTTCTGATATCTGTGTGTTATCAGAGCACAGAAGGGGGAGTTTGTGCATCAACAGCTACATAAAAAGATTAATACAAAAGGATAAAGAGTGGCTGGGCAATGGCTCAGAGAGGTTCTTCTCACTGGGTTCCCAAACATGTCAGAAGAACTGGCTGGAGCAGCAAAGGGCAGGTGGCTGGACAGGTTTAGCAGGTGTCCCATGGGAGTTGTGTCTCCACGTGGATATCCACAGGTGCTGCTTAAATCACAGCTCAGGGAGCCCTCAGGGTGGTTCAGTTGGGTAGAGCTGACCTGCCTGTACATCAGGAGAGTCTCCCCAGGCAGAGGTCACGGGCAGGTCATCATGGGGAGCATGGAAATGGGAGCCAGCAGGTGCAATCTGACCTTTGGGTGATGGAAAAGCTCCAGCCACTTCTGCAAACCTCTGTCCCTTAGTCTTCATTAGCACAGGCACACACATCAATGAAAGAAATTGATCCTGTAAAATAATGTTCTTATCTCATTGATCTCAAGAAGCAAACCCACAGTGTGGCTGCTGCTCTTGGGAAGGGCAGGGTCGGTTCTCAAGCTCGAGTGCTCTCTGTTAGAATCCAGGCTGGAAACCCCAAAGTCTTGGAGGTGCCAAAGGATCCTTGAGAGGCAAATCAAGGCTTGAGTTTCCTTGGCCATATTGATTCGACCTTGGTGTGAGCTGTGGGGTTTGCTGTCCATCCAGCTGCCAGCCGTGTCCTTTGGGGTTTTTGGGTCCTTGCTGGCTGCTCACTGGTGTCTCCACGCCCCCACAGTCCCGCCTGACGAGCCAGAACGAGGCCATGGCCCTGCAGTCCATCAGGAACATCCGAGGCAATTCCCACTGCGTGGACTGCGAGGCTCAGAGTGAGTACAGCCTGTCCCTGCCTGCCCCCCTGCCCCTTCTCCCTGGCAGCACCTGGGGAGCGCCCAGCCCTGCTGTCACACCCCCTCCACTGCCTGCACATTTCTGCTTTTTAAAGGAGTTTGCTTAACCACACTGGTCTGATCTGAATTTATGCTCACTACCTGCCACATCAAGTGCATCCTGATTTTTTTCCCCTCGTTGTTTCACGTTGAATGTCAGCATTTCTGTGCTTCCCTTCAAGGAAGAGGCAGAAATTTTGCTGTTTGCCATCAGTCCCTTCCATTTCCCTCCTGTGCTGCTTGGTGAGGGCACCCGTGCCATGGTAATATTTTCAAAGAGGTAGAGCTTGATTGCTGGTTTTTTGGTTTGGGTTTTTTAGGCTTGCTTGTCAGAAAAAACCAAAGTCATTGCTCATTATATCTGGATACTGGAAAACTGATTTAGGAATTTTTTTTTCTTCCCCTTTGTGTTTCTTTCCCCCCTTTTTTTTTTATTTTTTAAAACATTTACTTAGTGTTCAGAAGAGTGTTCTCAGGAATACTTTGAGCTGTGCTTCACCTCACTAACCCCGACTGAGGCCATTATTCTGGTGCTCTTTAGTTCCAGGGGCTTGCAACAAAGCCACAGAAAGGAAGTTCTCTTGCTCTAAAGCAATTAGTTGTAGGAGCTCAAGGACTGAGAACTTGTGCATTTTTATTTCTTTGATATTTGGAAGTCAGAACTTTCCTTGTGATTTTTACACATGCAATTTACAATGGAAAAATATTCACTTATTTTTCTTGAGGTGCGGTTTTTTATTTTTAAAGGTTGGCTGCTTGGGATTTTGACTCGTGGTCCAAGCCATTCTGACAGCCCAGTGTAAAAAGAGCATTTGTGCACAGGTGCAAGTGCTTTTGCACCAATAGTTTGGTCTGTGCTTTCACTCTAAGTGATTCAGCACGTGCTAAATCAGGGAAAAGCTTGGTTTGAGTGGTATTTTAGCACCTGGAGCCCAAGGTGAGTGTTGTTTATTGGTGTGCTTTCACAGTGGCCTGGCAGTCATTTGGAGATTTCCCCCAAAGCTTTGCTGCAGCTCAGGAGGAAGGCAGGAAGGCAGGGTGGTGTGCTGTGGGTGAGCAGGAGGGGCTCTGGGAGCACCCCCAAGGGTATTGAGCTCATTTGAGTGCTCAGTGCTGCCTCTGAGCAGCCCACGGTGGGGCTGGTGCCCAGTCCTGCTCCACTCCGGGTGGCATTTTCCTCTCCTTGCTAACTGGACACACATTTATAAAATATACAAATATATCATGGTTTTGTATTTATGTTTATGGGGGGTTATATCATATATCCATAAGATGCAATCCCTTCAGTGCAGACAACTTCCACAGCCACAGCATCCTTCTGACCCACCTGAGCCCCACCCAGACTCCACACTATCCCCAAGGCTCTGTTTCCCTCCCCAGCCATGCACATATCCCAGGATTTATGCAGCCAGGCTGGATGGTTAATCAGGGAAACGCTTGTGCAAGAAAGCAGTGCTCTTTTTTTTTTGCATTTTTGGGTTTTTCCACCCCCCACCCCAGCCAATCTGTTTTTCAGCCAGATTGCTCATGGGTCAAGCTGGCCCCTGTGCGTGGTGCCAGCAGCAGGGATGTGCCAGGACACGGTGCTGGCAGAGGGCGGAGTGGGACAGCCCATTTTGGCAACGCTCTGTCGTGTAGCTTTTATGGGGGGATGGTTTTGGAATCCCAGCTGGACTTGTTTGTCTTCTCAGAGATGATTGATACCCTCTTTGACTCCTCTTGCTGTTTAACCTTCCTGATTTTAAGGCCACTGTTGTCCCTTTGGAAAAAACATGAGATATTTCCAAAGCGATGGATCTTGAAATGTAAACACACACACAGAGGAGGTGAACCTCAGCCTGCTGCTCTTTCTGCAGGGCTTTGCTTTATTCCCTTGCCTCCCTTCCTGCCTTGCCTGGGCAGGTCCTCACCCCTGGAGCACTTAACATCACAAACCCCAGCACTCCGTGGAGCTCTGATGCTGTTTGCATCTCCACAGAGGCAGATGTTTGGGAGCACAGGAGTGTGAGGTGTTGCCATCCCTCAGCTCTATTCAAGAGCCATCAATCTCCCACTTCAGAAGTCTCATTCTTTCTGGAGCTCTTTGCCTTTTGAGCACTCGATGCAGCACTTTGTTCCACCAGGGAATTCTGCCTTGTTGGATGTTAATCCAGCAGCTGTGTGCTGCCAGCTTCCCGGCCCTTTGGCAGCCTCCAGCTGAAGTTATTCAACATTCTCCTTTTAACCTTCCCATCCCAGAGCAAGAGAAGAGGCAGAGTGCTCTTTAGGAGCTGGAGTTTGTGCCCAAGATCTGATTCCATGTTTCTAAAGGAAACTGGTGGTGTTGCCTTTTCCCAGAGCAGCGGAGTCCCAGTGCTGGCTTTGTTTGGAAAAGCCACCCAAGGTGATCCAATTGTTAAGGCAAGCCCAGAATTGAATTTCTGGATTTTGGCTCTGCAGAGCATAAATATGAATCAGCTCTGATATCTGGAGAACATGGAACATCAGGTCTTTGCTGTTGTAGGAGAAAATAAGGAGGGTTTAAAAACATGGATTCTGATGAGTTTTCCAGTCCAGGAGTCTGATCACTCACTCTGGTTTATTTTGTATTTGAAAACCAAACACTGAGTTGATAATTTGGGCAATCTTGTCCTACCCATCACAAAATTCAATTTTTTATGCAGAATAAAAAAATTTTTTTTAAAAAAATTTAAAAAAAACAACCAACCAAAACAAAACTCGAAGAACAGGAGAGTTGCAAACTTTTCTTTCTTTTCTCTCTCTTCTGCTGCAACTCGAGATGCCGTCACCCCTGCTTCTTCCTTCCCTGCCTCTTCTGCTCCTCCTTGCAGCAATTCCCTCTGCTCAGCCAAGGGATATCGTAGAGCTCAGGGAGGTTCAGCCTTTCAGCAGCCTCCCTGGGTGCAGAGGGATGCAGGAGGCAGTGGGCAGGGGTTGTTCTCCCCAGAGAGTTTCCACCTCCAAACGGTGAAGCTGATTGAGCTGTGAGTCAGAGTGGGGAAGGGGTTTCCAGGGAAGGAGTGAGCCAAGTGTTTTTGAGAATATGGACATCTGAAAATGGTAGTCTGGATAAATTCAGTGGTGCTAAGAAGCTCATTTTTGGTTTGACCAGTTCTAAGTAAAGCACCTCTAGCTGCACTGAGTGGGCTTTTTCTTCCTTTTACTGTCAAACCTTGATGTCCACGCCTGCCACATGCTTGTGAGCATCCTCCAGTTCAGAATTACTCTCACTGTCAGCAGGAAAAGGGAACTGGGTTTGTATCATCTTAAAAGGAAAAAACCCAACCTTGGATAGTTACAGCTTTCTAACCACTCGTGGTGTGAATTGGTGATAACAATTTTCACTTCTAAAACCAGCTCAGCCCTTGCCTTTCCTCGTTTGCCACTTGCCCACTCAGCTGTGTGTTGTCAAATTGCTGAAACTGAAAATAACATCTTGGTGACATTTCATGGAGCTTCCTGGTTGTTGTTTTTGGGGGACTCCTTCAGTCCTAGCAGTGCTGGCACCTGAGAGGCTCTGCCAGCCCAAACCATTCAGGTGAACATTTACAGGTTTTTTTCAGTACAAGATGCATCGTGTGTACAAGTAGAGAGGTGTTTGGGAGGGAGGTCAGGCCCTTAACACCAGTTCTGTCACAATAATTGGAATAATGTAAGTTGGTATTCCATTCTCTAGCTTCATTCTGAGTTCATGCCTCTGGATTTTTGTGAGGATAACCCTGGGGTGTCATCCAAGTCACAGTTTGAAAATTTCAAATTATTACTTGCTGTGTTCAAATTTACACCAACAAATTGCCATTTTGGGGTTTTCTTAGTGTGTTTCAGATACACCACTGGTTCTCCCACTGGCAGTCTAAAGAATTGTGGAATTAAAGGACTTTGTTGTAGTTGTTGTACCAAAAGGTTGGAAAGCATGGCAGGAGATTTGTCTCACCTGATTTTTTGAAGATCTGAAATGCTGTGTATGTACAATGTAGATATTAAATTATATATAATATAAGACTTGGTATGGATAGGAGCTTTTAAACAAAAGATGTGTTTTTCTGCTCAAGTGCAATAAAATGGGGGATTTTTCTTTTTGGTTACATTTTTAGATTTCAATGGACTGGTTGAAACATGTCAGTAAATGTCTTCAGTGAAATGTGGGACTTCACAATTAAAATTTTCAGCTTTCCTTTCCCATTTTTTGTCCAAACACAACATTGCAAAGAACTAGAAAATGTTTTGTTTCCATGTATTTTGGTTGCCAGAAACAGCTTTTCAGTTGTGGGTTACACAAAGTCAAGACGAGTCTTTGGATTAATTTTTCAGAACAGAAAGAAACTGGAAGTTCATTTTCTGTCAACCCCAAATTTTGTTTAGATAGGAATAAGAATTGCCTGCCCACTTAATTAATGCCCATTTTTTCTGCTTGGCATTTGGGGTAGTTCTTTGGGATGCACAGGGTAAGGCATGGTAAAAAGATCTGACAGCAGGGGCTTAGGAAAAAAAAAACCCAGCAAAAATTCCTCTCATGTGTCTTCAGTTGCATTTGTTGAGGTGAATGTTTGTTGAAGGGAGGGCAGTCCATGCAAACCTAGATTTAAATCGCACAGGACAGTGGCAGAAGAGTTCTGAACTGTGTTGGGAAATGGGCTTTCCCCTCTTGTGTCAGGTTAGTCCCAGCCTCACCCTTTGTGGGGCTGGCTGGAATCCTGCTGGCTCGTGCCCTGGAACCGGGGCTGTTCCCAGGGGGCCATTTCCAGCTTGGTGTTTGTCTCCCTGGTTCTGCAGATGGGGGAAGAGTCAGATGGAAGAGCCACACGGAGCTGTGTGGGTGTTCGTGGTTATTGAGGGAGCTGATGTAGTTAGCACGAGGTTATTGTTTCTAAGCTCTCTTCTTTTTTTGGTTTTTCCCTTTCCACCGACTCTGAGCTCTGGGTTCCCCAGGAGGAGCTTTCTTCACTGCTCCATCATCCTTTACCCATCACCGTGGTTCTGTTTCCTTTGTTCCTCCTTTCCCATCTAATCCATGGGGGTTTTTGACTGGAGGTGGAGCGATACATCTTTTGAGATGTGATTTTTCTTTACTCCTGGAGCTTTTCTCCAAGGGTTGGCATCTCCCCTGACCCTGGCAGACCTCCCAGCTGCGCTTTGGGACAAAAAAGCAGCCAAACCCTCCACACACAAACACCAGCTGGAGGGTTCTGTTGGGCATTCCCTTGTGCTGATTGCTGTGCCCCTTGTCCTGCAGACCCCGACTGGGCCAGCCTCAACCTGGGGGCCCTCATCTGCATCGAATGCTCAGGGATCCACCGCAACCTCGGCACGCACCTGTCCCGGGTGCGCTCCCTGGACCTGGACGACTGGCCCATCGAGCTCATCAAGGTGATGACAGCCATTGGCAACGAGCTGGCCAACAGTGTGTGGGAGGAGAACAGCCAAGGCCACGTCAAGCCTTCCTCAGACTCCACCAGGTGAGTGTTGGCCACCCCGCCTCGCCCGGCGCGCGCCACCGCTGCTCGTGAATTCCCCCTCGTGGGAAAACCAGTGTTGACATCCCTTATCCATTGTTGACATCCTTTATCCAGTGTTTATAGCCCAGGAGGAGCGTGTGGCAGAGTGGGGGTGGCAGGGGTGCAGTGTCCTTGCTGCTGTGAGGGTTTCCTCAGCAGCTCTGCAGCTCTGTTCGGTGGGAGATGGAAACCTCCTGCCTGCTCCTTCCTCCATCTGAATTACCGTGTCGTTGCTCCTTTGTCTCAGTGGGCCACAAAGTCCCTGCCTCTTGGACTGCCAGTTTGTCATTAACAGTCTCCCTTCAGGGGTTCAGGCTCACTTGGGAATTTGTACCTGGCTGTCAGGTCCTTGGTTCTGCTCGGGGTGTTCAAAGTCCTGCTCACCATGGACTTGATCACTTTTTGTGTGTGTGATTTCTGTGAAACCATGGGGGGTGTTTGCTCCGAGGACAGTGCTTTACCTGCCTCTCACGGCTCCACACAGTGAAAACCTGACTGTGATTTCTCATCCTACCTAAAACTAAGGGGCTTTATGCTTAATTAATCAGATCAGTGTCAAAGACAGATGTTTTGAGAATACTTTTCCCAGTTTTGGATCAGGTGGAAAGGTCGCTGTGCCTGGGCCACCTCCTGCAGCAGAGGGCTGGGTTTGTGCTGTTGTGTGTCGTGAAGTCAACTGTTTCTCATTGCATTATTTCGTTAGCCCTGAAAAATGAATTTGTGGTGCCACCTTTGGTTCATCTTCGAGAATGAAGCCACTACATTAATCAGGCTGCTTAGATGAATGGCTGTGCATTTAAAAGTGCTCAGGGAGCCCAGAGAGGGGGTTTGTTCAGGCAGAAATGGGATGTCTGCTCCCTACCTGTGTGTTATTAGACACAGTGATTTCATCAAGTAGATAGAAATGAACTTGCAGTCATTACTATCACTTTAATGCAGAGATTTTATATTCTTGCACCTCACAAATACATGTTGCTCCTTACTGCTGAGGTGAGATGGAGCAATAGTTCTAAACACCTGAAAGGAAAATGCTTGCACTCAATTGGAATTCTATTAAAAAAATTAAAAATCACATTATTTCAGTAGTCATATAATAAACATCGTGAAAAATCTAAAATCCATGTGACTGTGATGAAAAGAGCACCATCCATTTCAATTAATAATTCATTTGGGATTGAATTTTACTTCTAGAAAATCAACTTTTTTCTCTTAGTATTTCATACTCTGGGCTTATTTTAATTCTGCCACTTTGTTTTCTGTGCTTCTTCCTGGTTATATTCACCCAATTCTGATTGTCACTGATATCAATGCACTTTCTCTCCTGCACCGCAACATTTTTGGACAAAAAGATTCATTTTATAAATAGGATTTTCTAGCTCTGTGTCCAGGTTCACGCTTATGTGATAGAAGAGGTGCTAGAAAAAATAGAATTAGGATGATTTGGAAATTTTCCCACAAAGCAATTGCAATCTTGCTTTGCTGCTCCCATTCCTCTGCTGTTTGCAGCAGGGACTGAAATGCAATTTTTCACGTTAATACTAGAGTTCTGCTTTTTCCAAGTGTGTGCCTCCTTTTGTGCTTCCCTTTAGTCTCTGCCAGCATCACAATCCTTCTGTCCAAGCTGTGGTGAGAAAATAAATTCAAGTTCTACAGGCAGAGGCTCTGCTTTCCACGTCCTCACTGCTGTTTGGAGTTTTGCATGAGGAATTCTGTTGAAGGCAGCTAAAATGGACCTGAGAGGAGAGTTAAACAAACCTTCCTTTTGTTGTTGTTGAGGGACTGCAGGGGAAAGAGGCAACTCCAAGAGTGCTGGAGAGAGACTTTGGACAAGAGATGGAGAGACAGGACACAGAGAATGGCTTCCACTGCTGGGAGCAGGGATGGGAGTCTGGGGAGAAATCCTTCCCTGTGAGAGTGGGCAGGCCCTGGCACAGGGTGCCCAGAGCAGCTGTGGCTGCCCCTGGATCCCTGGAAATGTCCAGGTTGGACACTGGGGCTTGAAGCAGCCTGGGACAGTGGAAGGTGTCCCTGCCATGGCAGGAGGTGGAACAAGATTCATCCCTTCCCCCCCAAACCATTCTGGGAATCTGATTCTGTGATGGGCCCTTAATGGACGTGTTTAGAGGGCATCAGGTGGGTTCCACCTTTTCATGTTGTGTCTTTCTACTGGAGATGAAGCCATCAGTGGAAATCCACAGATTTCTAGGGACACACACACAAAAAGTAATGAGCTGCTCCACAAATACTGAGTGGTTGGGCTGGGAGGCTCCAGGAGTGTTCACAGGCTGGACTAAAAGGAACCTGGAAGTCTTGATGTGGCTCTCAAAGCAGTCCCTTCCACATGGGAGAGGTTGGCCCTGATCGCTGTATGCTTGCAGTGGCATCCTGTGTGTTTCTGTGGAGTAGAGGAAAGGCTGGAGGGATCCATGGAGATGGTTTTTGGCAGGAGGAGTTGCCAAATGGTTGCTCTAGGTCATGGCATAACGAAGGAATCTTGTCCAGAAAAATGTCACCAGTATTTCTGAAAACAGAGCTGTGGCAGGCTGTGAGTACAGCTTCCCTTTAGCAATTCTGCACACTCCAGGATAAGAAATTGTCAAATTCAAGACCTTACCAAGGCCTGCACCTTCCTCATGAGGAACAGTTCCCATCTCTGCTGTGACAGGGACAGCACCTGAGGGAGTGGGTGGAGCTGGGCCAGGGCAGGGTCAGGCTGGAGAGCAGGGAAAGGTTCTTCCCCCAGAGGGTGCGGGGCACTGCCCAGGGAATGGGCACATTCCCAACCCTGCCAGAGCTCCAGGAGCCTTTGGACAGCGCTGCCAGGGATGCCCAGGGTGGGATTGTTGGGGTGTCTGGGCAGGGCCTGGGCTTGGACTCCATGATCCCTGTGGGTCCCTTCCAGCTCAGGGTGTTCTGTGATTAAAGCACATGAAACACTTCTGTCCTTTTCTAGCCCACTCAAAAGTACTTCACATTCTTCATCCATGGAAATCATGGGACAAGGTAAACCTGGGCACTTACTTTGAAAGCCAGAAAGGTTCTGAGATTGGAGGGCAGGTAAAATTCAAAGCCTGGGAGCTCTCTAGCAAAAGACATTATCCCTCCTGCATTGATCAGGGGTATTTTGCCCAGGTTTATCCTCTAATATCAATATATCCAGGTCACATCCATTTGGACAGTCAAGCTACCTGGCCTGAGGTGTCCCATGGCTGGAGGTGGAATGAGAGGGGCTTTGAGGCCCATGGCAGCCCGAGCCATCCTGGAATTCTTCAGGCAGATCTGCAGGTTGTTTGGTGCCCCTGGACCAAAAGCAGCAACCAGGATGGCCTCTGGCACTGAGCTGGCAGGTTTGGGAGCACGGGTGCAGTGGGATCCTCAAGGATGTGGCGCAGGGTGAAGCAGTGGCACAGGGCAGAGCTGAGGGATTTCAGGGAGGCAGGAGGAATAAACACGAGCTCCAGGGAGCACCACAAGTTGGGGAAGCAGCAGAAAAGCCAAGCCCAGGCAAACATTGGAGTGTGGAAGGGAGCAGGGAGCAGCTGGCCCCTGAGCTGTGGTGTCTGTGGGTCCCTGATTAGGTCAGCTCTGGAGAGCTGGTAATTGGTTCCAGCAATTACCAGCAGCCCCGAGAACGCCGCTCAAACTTCGGGAGGCCTGTGACAAATTGAAGCTGACTGCTGGTGGAGGAGTATCGACTTCCCATTCCTAAACAGGGGGATCATTAGTCAAGAAAAGCATCTTTTAATTACTCGCAGCAAGAAAAAAAAGAAAAAGAGTGAAAAGAGGAAAAAGATCTTTCAGTATGGATCCTGCAACAACGCCAGGTTTTTTTCTTCCAAGTGTATTCAATATTAAATTTATTGTCTTGGAGGGGAGGGGGCGAGCTGGGGGAGCCTGCCTGCAGTCCCTCCTTGGGTAATGGGGGTTTAATTTGGAGTGAGAAGTTAAATTAGAGTAAATCAATGTTGCCACAATTAACCGGGGCTGGGGCTGGGATCAGGATTTTCCCTCTAATTGCTATTGATACTGTTTGAGCACACTCTCACAGCGCTGCTCTGGAGGGCTGCAGCACTGGAGGAGCCCCGTGGGGCTCAGCAGCTCCGTGGAGGAATGTTGGAGATGTGGGGAATCCAGCCTGGGAATTCTTGGCCTTTTGCACTGCTGTGTTCATCTCCTGTCACATGTTCAGCTTCTTCTGGACATGCCCCACTCGTTTTGCCTTCTCCTCATGCTCGTGAGGCCTCTGGTTTGCAGACTCATTTGCCACCATTGACTTCCAAGGTGGTGTTGGCCTTCTCCAGATGAGACAAGGTGCCCCCATCCCTGTGCCCACTCCAGGAGAGGGGTATCTGCTCCCTCACCCTCCTTCCCCGAGCTCCCAAGGAGTCCATCTCTGTCTCCCTGGGGCTGTTGGGGTGGATGTGCCTCCTCCACCGCCTGGAGGTTGCTGGGCAAGCTGAGGGAAGGCAGGGTCATATCCAGGCACCATCTCCCAGCCACATTCTTGTTCTGCTGCTCAAACAATGCCAAATATCTGCGTTAGGCACACACAGATAGGGCTCCACCATTCCATCATCCTTTTGGGAAGACTCACAAACAGGTGGAATGTCCAACTCCATTCAAACTGTGTTTTTGAGTTGAGGGATGAGTGCATTGCAGAAGTTCAGGTGTAGTTTTGAGCTCTTTGACTGGGGCTTGGGGCAGGAGCAGCAGTTGTTCTCAGGTCTGTTTGCTCAGCAGCCTCTCCGTTTATTCTGGGTACCAAAGGTTACAGGAAAATCCAACAGTGGCTGAGCAGCTGGGAGCTGGCAGTGTAGGGAATTGACTCTCACCTTACAAGGGAAGATCCAGTTTGATCCTTGCTCACTAATGAACTCAGCTTAATGGTGTCAGGGCCAACATTATGCAGCTGCACTGTGTCGAGCTGAGTTTCATGGTCCTGCTCCAAAGCCTGGCTTGTGCTGCTGCAGGGAGAGCTGGTCACCAGGGAGGGACTGGGATGAAAAGCATTACACCCTGCCTTCCACCAAAACGTGAATCCTGTTCTTTGTAAAAATGATGGATGCTTCATCATCACTGACGGGCGAGCCCGGGGAAGCAGGGCCCTTCAGATGCTGCTCTCCATCCCGGATCCTGCAGGGCTGCTGTGCTCTATCTCCCCCAGCCTGTGCCCCTTTTGGTCTGCGGTGCTGCTGCTCCCTGGCAGAGGGAAGGAGGGGGCCTGGGGGAGCAGGGGTGCCACCTCTCCGTGTGGATCAGCAGTGCCAGCTCCGTGGCGGATCTTGGCCTGATGAGGTCAGTGTTCTGTGCCTGTTCAGTGCTCCTCCAGCCTCACACCTTTCCCCTTCCACGGCTGGGGGAAGGGGGCTTTAAAAATAAATTAAAAAAA
>VWYP01026921.1:12568-53749 GCA_013400435.1 Pycnonotus jocosus | reverse complement strand
AAAAAAAAAAAAGGTTTTATTGTGAAGGGCTGACCAGAACCCATCTGCAGTTGGGTGGCATCTGCTCCCCACATGTCACTTCCCTCATTAACAAGCAATTGAATTAATTAAATGCTACTCAGAACACGCATAACAAGCTACCGGCAGTGTCCAAATTAGCACTGATAATCAAGGATGATTTCCTTTATTATCCTGCTAAGTGGTGTGCAGGCTCTGATCTCCCTGTCTGCCCTCATCTATTTACATACCCCCAGCTTCTGCCTTTAGAAGCCGAGGTTATCTTACCTAGTTAATTTGCCACGATCACCAAGCATGGCGGATTGATATTCCTGCCTCTGCTGAAGCAAACCCCCTCCTTTCTCCCCCTTTTCCTTCCTCCCCAAGCCTGGTCCTTTGTATCTCAAGCTCACTGATAAATTAAAAGCCACCCCTGTGGTCTCTCAAGTGAGTAATAGAGGCAGAAATTTCATTTTGCAACTGGCTGATTTAATGATCCAAAGGGTAATTAATGGCCTGATTATCTTAATGTTAAATATGTCCGGCAGCAATTACTGTGACCTCCCGCTTGTCAAGGTCCAGGCTATGCTCTTCTTTCAATTAAGTTCTCTGGGGCTTAATGGTATGAATAAACTCCTCTGATTCTATCATTCCGGACTCTGAGATTTAAGCGAGCTGGGGGCTCGTTTGGAGTTTTAATCAGCCCGTCTTCTACTTGAGCGATCAGAGTTAACAATTATAACAAGGACAGTTTAACTTTCTTTCTTTCTTTCCCACCTCCCCCCCTTCCCCTTCCCCTTCCCACTTCTTTATATATTTTTTTTATTATTATTTTTTTTTTCCCCCCGAAGCGCTCGGAGGGGATTTTGTTGCGGCAGCTTTGCCGGGGCCAGTCTCTCTCGATATAAATTATCATGTGAATGCCGCTGTTTTTCCGTTTGACAGGCTTAATTAATTGGCAGGAGCGCCCGAAAATGACAGTGGCACTAATTGCAACTCCGAGCCCATCTCTGTCAGGGCGGCATGCCCCACTCCTGGCCGCAGCCGGACTCTGTTGACGTTTCCCATCGCGGTTTTCACATCTCGTCGGGGAGCGTGATGGGATGTGATGGCCCAAGATGTGCCTTTGGCTCTTGCAGGCGGGCAGCCCGTGTGCAGGAATGACATTTGCTGCCAATGAAGTTCAGACAGCTGGGCTGCTGCCGGCCCAGCAGCTGCTCGGGGGCCGCGGCTTTGACTCAAGGTTGGCTTAAGGCTTCCGGCTTGGGCTTTGGGCAGGGATCGATAAAAACTCCCTCCTGCTCTTCCTGGTGGCTGAACTGCACTGAGCAGCACGAGCTGGAGTTCTGTTAGCTCTGCTTTGGACAGCAGATATTTCATGGAGATAATGAGGAAAACGGATAAATTATTAGTTGCGGCGGCGGCATCGCGTTCTCAAACGCAGACGTAAATAAAGAGACTGATTCACTGCTGCCAGTAAACTCCAGCTGGAGGAGCGAGCCCTTCGTGGGCTTCCACAGTGGGCTGGTTTGCAACTGGATTGAAACAAAAAAATAAAACTCTCACTCGCCAGTAGCTTCCAGGAGATGCTGGAATCTGACAGGAAGAGCTGAGCGAGGCGAGTGGAACGTCAGCCTGGGTGGCTGCTGGTCAGCCTTCAGCCTTTTGGAAACCTTGGAAGCTCAAATGCAAAACTCCAAAGATAAAAGGTGGTGGTGGCAGCAGTAGTAGTACTGTGTTTTATTGTCCTTGCAGCTGCTTGGCAGCCCTTGTCACCCAGGAGCTGATCCGGTGAAACACCAGAGCCTGTATGGCAGCCTGGGAGATGCCTGGATGATTAAAAATCAAAACAAAACAACCACAACACCCTCGACCCCGCTTGTCCAAGTTAATGAGTGCTTCAGATGAAATGCTCCCCGGCTCAGCTGCACCTTTCCTGTGTGCAGAGCTGCCTCTGATAAAAGCTCACGCTCGTGGTAAACAGGAGCCTGGTTTGCAATCATTATTACAATGGCTATTTTCCTCGTTGGGGGTGAAAGGGAAACCTGCAAAGGAAGTGCTTCTGTCTTCTTCTGCAGATTATGGAAGCATTTATGAAAAAGCTGCAGTGCTGTTCTTCTTTTCAGTCTAAATAGCATCAGTACTGTTTCATTGAACCCCTGGAAGTGTCTAAGACCAGACTGGACAGGGCTTGGTGCAGCCTGGGATGGTGGAAGGTGGTGTCCCTTGGAGGCACAGTCAGCTCCTTTATTTTGGCACAGGTACCTTTATTTTGGTGACATCCTTGACAAAGTTGGGTTCTCCTTTGTGGATTTGGCTGCCATGCTGAAAAGTAGCAGGTTAAGCTGAAATTCCCTAGAAAGAGAAGTTGATGGGCTGTTGTTAAACCTGGAGGAATCTAGGATTTGAGTTCAGCACTCAGACAAGGAGGATTTTTTGGGGAAAAGAGTGTTCATAAGTTGATAACCAGCAACAGAAATAGTGATTTTTTTGTTTGTTTGTTTGTTTGCTGGAATAAGAACCCATCTGGTGGGTGGGTGAGTGCCTGTCCTGAAGGTCCCCAAACCGTGTAGGATCTTGGCTTCAAACTTAACTTTTGGTTTAGATACGGCCTGATTTTTTCTCTTTTTGTGTTATTTCCCTCCCAGACACCTACCAGAGCTAGAGAGATTTGAAGACCAATGTGTTTTCAGTGGCCTTCACATCTGCTTGGCCAAAAGTCCCTTGAAAAGGTCAACTCAGAGCTCACTAACAGAGAGAAAACCATCTCTGTGTTTATTAGAAACTGCTCAGGACAGGGTGGAACTGCAACAAAGGAATGGAAGGGCTGGTTAGAACAAAATTTTAATTTCAGATGGGAAAAAAATTGATGGTGAATCTATAACTTGAGGGGAAGCATGGCTTACATCAGGCTGATGGCCAAAGGCCAGGATCAGTGAAAAGGAGTCAGATGGAAACCACTGTGGGTTTAGTTTTTCCTCAGAAAATTCCTTGGTGTCGTTAACGCTGGAATTAAATTGCACGCCACATGTGTGGATGCACATATCTGTTGCTCCACGGCACCTGAGGAATACATGTGGAGAGTTTCATCTTAAATATGGCAAGCTAAAAGCAACTGGAAAATGAAGTTTGCCATCTAAGCATTGGGCAGCCTTACCAAGGTGCTCCTTCACCAGTTACTCATCAGTCATTTCTAAAAGGAAGAGTGCTGGACACTTGTTGTTCTCAAAATTCAGTTGTTTGCAAGGCTGAAACTTGTAATAATAATAATAATAACAATAATAATAATAATAATGCCAAAATACAGCCATTGAGTTAAAAAATGCCCAATGCCAAGTATCAGCTGTTATGAGGTGCCCGAGTCAAATCCAGAGGCTCATCTGTGAGCATTTTGGGAAGTACTGTGAGTCAAGCCTTGGGGAAACACCCAGCAGATTGAAAAATACCTATCCTGTTAGAAAGAAATCTTATGCACAATATTTTCTCTTTATTTACAGCTTTTCTGTGTAGTTGATGTTTAGGTGGTTCCTTCCCTTCCTGCTGCCCTGAGGTCCCAGCAGCCTCTCTGCACAGCAGCTCTCCCCCAGGCACTTTCAGCACACATCATCCAAATTTCCCTCTGCCACGGGGCTGTGGAGCCCCTCTGTTCCTGGTGTGTGCTGGGGGGCCTGGCTGCGTGAATTCCTTTTGCTGTTTCTGCATTTGCAGCTGCTGAAGATGTGCATATCCTGGTGGTGGTTCAGTCTGAGCAGGATTGTCTTTCCCCCGGGCAGGATGTCACAGGAAGGTCGTGTCCATAGACCCTGAGGTCCTGGCAGTTGTCCCCAGTGATGGTGGCCGTGTCCCTCCCGTGGTTTTTGCCTGTTTCAGCCGTTTGCATGGCTCTGTTCCAGCCCCTGGGACAGCAGAGCGTGGCTGAAGGCAGTGCTGGGGATGCTTTGAAGGCAGGCAGTGCCTCTCCCTGCTCCTGGTGGCTTTGCTGGCCAGTGACACGAGGCACAGAAGCAGCAGCATCCCTCGCTTTGGTCCTGGCTACAGAACCCGCAGGGCTCCCTAACAGTAACTGTGACCAACTTTCTTTTGTGCTTTTTTCCCTTTTTTCCCCCCTTTGTTTAAGACTGAGCTTTGTTTCTGGCTCTGCAGGAAGCTGGTAGCCTATGGCAAGGGACTGGGGAGATAAGACTTCAGTAAGATAACTAAATGAAAAGGGCAGCAGTGAAAAGATGGTGCTGGCTTTTGACTGGACTGAAACTTGATACACGCAGCAGCCCAAATGCAGGTTCCCCACAGCTCTCAAATCTTCTCTGTTCTGCTGGGATAATGCTCTTGCAGCTGGATCTTTCCGTGTGTGGGTGCTGGAGCGGGGGACAGCAGCGGAGGCCCAGCAGAAACGAGTGACCAGAAGAAATCAGAGCAGCTCTGCAGCAATTAAACAGCAGGTGGAAATGTGCTGAGGGGAGCACAGGTGAGGGCTGGGAGGCAGGAATTCGAGGGAGATGAAATCCCTGCCCGTGCCTGTTAACCAGCTTGTGCAGCCAGAGCAGAGTGCTGTCGCTGAGGCGTTTTTTGTGTGAGAATTTGGGGAGCGAGAAGAAGCCGTGTAATTGGTGAGCCTCAAAAGGTGTGTGTGGGCCCAGCTTCAGAAAGCCTTCGTGCTGAGCAGATGATTATGTCATGGCCTAGAAATCTTCCTGCTAACTTTGCTTTTCCTCCGAAAGATTTGCATTTCCCTGGTTTCATCCAGGTCAGAATTTCCACGGGGATGTTTTTATTGTGTTTTCACTTGTCTGTACAGCACCGGGAAACTGAGGTGCACCCACAATGAAATCACAACCCCAGGAATGCTGCTAAGCCTCCTCTGCAAGTGGAAGCAACAGGATCGTGTCACTGTGTGCTAAAACTGAAGGGTGTCTTAGGAAAAGGTGATACTTAGAAGTTGACTTTGTCACTTTCTCATCTCAAGAAGCCAAAATTTGCAGCTCTAATCCTTCACCAGTGACGTGTGTGTGCTCCTGGCTGAGCCTTTCCAGACCAGATCTGCTTTGGCCACTTGTCCTCCCACAGCTCAGACCAGCCCTAAATAGATTCCTGAGTTTCCTTGGGTTCACCTGTTGGGTTCAGGCAAAAAGGGGGAAAATAAAAAAACAGCTACAGAAAATAATCAGGATTGCTTGTTCGGACTTCCAGTCAAGGAGAAAAGTTAAAATAGTAATATATAAAACAATATTATTATTTTAAATAGTGTTTCAAATAAATGTTATTTTTTTAAATACTACTGCAATTGCAATTTTGAGTGGTGGAACTCCAGTTTGGGTTGGTGTAGGCACTCCCAGCTCTGGTTTCAGCTGTGGACACCATCACACAAAATTTATTTGGAGGCTGGATAAACTCAGCAGCCCAAGGACCCTTTGAAATGCAGAGTTTTGTTTGTTAAAAATCAGTCACCGACATTTTGGATTTTTTTTTAGGACAGAGTGTGTTTTACAAAGCATCATGTGGTGTGTGGAGGTGTGAAGGGGCAGACAAGGTTTAGGGATGTGCAGGATGTGTGATGGGAATGCTCCAAGCGAAATGAGGGATGAGAATGGCTCTTCTAACAAAGTTCTGGGACTCCTGAAGTTCATACGCATCCAAAGCTGATTGTTAGCTGGTGCTTGCTGCCACATTTGCATTTTTGTGGGGTCACACAGCTCATTTGGTACCAATGCGTGTGTTAGGATGTGGCATCAGAGGCACAGGAGAACACGGGATGCCTGAGAAGTGGAAGGGAAACAGCCTCCAGCATCAGATGTGGTGTTCTGTAAGAGGAAAGTGCATTTGGCATCCTGAGGGGGAGAGCTTTGGGTTGCACTTTTTACAGCCAGACCATCTCGCTGCCACGATGGGACATGCAGGAACCAACCCAGCCTGCGGGGAAGG
The DNA here is from genome assembly GCA_013400435.1 of Pycnonotus jocosus. Lineage (NCBI taxonomy): Eukaryota > Metazoa > Chordata > Aves > Passeriformes > Pycnonotidae > Pycnonotus > Pycnonotus jocosus. Next base: position 47,833 of record VWYP01026921.1, on the reverse strand, counting down.
CTCTCAGGGCACCCCAAACAGTTGTGTTGTCAGCCAGGAGTGAGAAAGCAGCATAAAAAATGAGCTGGTTTTATGATTCCCCAGATTTTCAGAAAGGAATGGCAAAGCAGAGCAAGACTTGTGTGTTCACAATTAAATATTGTGCTGTGTTTTTTTAGTGGAATTGTAATTTTTTTTGTACCAAGGGTGCCCTGGTGGTGAGGGTTTGATGGCCAAGTAGGTGCCAATATCCACAGGAGTCTTTTGGTCTGGAGCAGGAAAAAGCATGAATTTGGTTCATGGGATGATTCTTGTCCACACAAAGTGGATTCCCTTTGGAGAGACATAATTAACAAATAAATGTAATATGGTCAAGTGTATATTTTATCGAGCACATTTATCAAGAATTTATCAAGCATATATGTAATATCCTTGATAAATTCAAGATAATAAAAGATAAATAAAAATACACAAAATATTAAACACTATTTTATATGTGTATATAGTGAACTTTTTCTCAGCACTCAGGAAAATGGGTTTCACTGCTTTAAAAAAATAAAGTTAAGTATTTTCTGGATCATGCAGTTTTTGTGAAAGAGTACATTGGATAGCAGTTTGAGAAGCATGAAAATAAATCTTGGCTAGTTTGGGGACTTGAGAGGTTGCATTTCAGGCCACAGTTAAAAAATCTGAGCTTTCTTTAAGCCAGAACTCAGCAGCAGTGGAAGAGGGATAAGACTCCCAGTAATCCAACATGAGGCAGGGTTGAGGTGGGTACATATCATGACCGTCATTTGCCAAAATATGTAATTTTGGAGAAGAATGGTAAGAAATACTGAGATCTTCAGTGAGTAGCAGGAGTTGCTTAAGGGGGTTAATGAAATGATAATGATTTAAAGGGAGATGGAAGGGTTTGCAGGCCTTTGGGGGTGATCTCCTTGGAAAAATGGGTTCTTGTGGCTCAGAAAGTGCTCCTAAGAGCAGGAGTGGGGGATGGAGGATGTAGGAACAGGGAGGAGGTGTTTAGGCTGGGTGTTTCTTCAGCTGTGCAGTCTTTTCCCAAGGAAAGCAGTGATTCCCACCAGCAGGAGACACAGGGTGTGGAGCAAGGCAAGGGATGGAATGATCTCAGTGGCCTTTGCTTTCCAGGTTCACCAGAGCTCTGGTAAGGAATCTCACAGAATGCAGACTTTACAGTATTTCACGTTGAGTCCTGCTGTCACTGCAGAAAACTGCAGGAATCAGCTGAGAGCAAGGTCTGATTCCAGTGCTCTCTCCTCCCTGTGCCCTGCTCCCCTCCTGCCTCCGCTGGATGTCCATTTCTGTGAGTTTTCCCTTCAGAACAAACCTATCATTTTTCACCACAGGATATTTACAGCTTCAGTCAGTGCCAAATTCAATTGGCTTCTGATCTCATCGCTGGAAGTTATAGATGCAGATATTATTTGCACTGTGGTTAATTATGGAGCAATCAAACTTTGGCTTTTCCACTGTAATTTCCTCTGCCAGCTAATTTAATTAATCACCCCCAGCTCAGCTCTTCCAGCTGCGACCGGCAGGGTCATTAATTAGACATGTGGTGGTAGCTCATAGACCAGTTCCTGTTAAGGGGCTGCTGCCCACTTGATCTCCGAGGGAGCTGGAGCTATTTTTCCCGGCATCCAGGCAGGATTGGAGGTAGCTGCCAGGTTGCTGTGTCCCTCGGAAGCCATTCCCAAAAGACAGAGCACAAGCAAAGCCCAGGATTGCTGGGGCTGCCGGCACTCAGCTCACAGGGACTGGGCTCAGATGCCCACCAAGATGCAATTCAGGGTCTCACCCAGCAGTTCTCAGTGCTCCATCCATTCTGGTCTCATCCAGGAGCTAAAAAGCAAATGCTCAGGAATTCAATAGAGCTCCTTTTGACATTGGTGGGAGCTGCCTGGTGTGTTTGTCAGATGGAAAATATTTTAATTGCCAGATCACATCAGCAATAGCAATTTTTTTTTTTCACTATAAAAGCTGTGCAAAATACCCAGCTAAGTCTGTCACATTGTTTAGATCTCAGAATAATCACTAATTCCTTTTCCTTCAGGGTGGAAGAATATTTTACGGTAAACAAAACGGATTGATACAGCTTGGGAGTCTCTTCCTAAGCATGATCAGCAGAGGGCAAGTGATTTGGGATATGTGATGGCCCTGGAAAGTCCAAGCATTTTGGGAAGGGAAGGTAGCAGGTCCTTGGCCTTTGCTCTTGCACGGTCTGTTTGGATAGCTGGGAATACACACCCTGCCTTTGGGCTGCACTTTGCATCTAGAATATCCATGGATTTGTGAAATGGGTAAAGCTGGAAAGCCCTCCAAGATCATGGAGTGTGCAAGCCTTGGCCCAGCACTGCCAGGTCCCTAAATACCACAGCAAAGAATCCTCCAAATCCATCACGTTCTCAGGCTGGGAGTTTTAAGCAGCATCCTTTGTTTTACTGCCAGGATCCTCTTTATCATCCTCGGAGTGCCACCAAAGCCACCGGTGTTCCCATGCTGGCTCCTGGAGCTGGAAAAGCTGAAAATTTTCAGGATCCTTGTAGCTCCTGGGCACCTTTTCCAAGCACACACAGCCAGCCAGGCTGGTTTTACTGCACTTGATTTCAAACCTGTTGCAAAGCTGTCGTGTCTAATCAGTGCCTGTGTCCACCGGTGGTGGGTCGCTGATGGATTGGTTGGAGTCTCCCCCACTTCTTTTCAAAATAGACAAACTCAGCTCAAGACAACTGTTTTAATCATCTTGGCTCACAAAGCCGCCTTTCAGCCTCTTCTGTCCAAAACATCCATCAACTCTGCCCAGAAATAGTAAACTGAAAATTAAAAAAAAAATCAGTTCTCTTCACCACTTAACTGCAAGTGCCTTTTTTAATAGCAAAACAGCGCTGTGGGCTCGAGTGAGCTCCCTTCTCTGAAGGAGAAGGTGCTTCTGATGCAACCCTCCCTTCAAATGCATCATGCTCCTCTTCACTGGTGGCTTTTTTCCTCCCTTGTATCTCTCAGAAGGTTCCCTCAGTGTGAACTGTTTTGGGGAAGATGCTTTTAACACAAAGTCCCTTCGTGCTCAGGGAGAGCCTCAGGGATTCTCACAGAGACACAGCTCAGCAACTGTTTCAGAGGGAAGGGGGCACATCTGCCTCTGCCAGCACAGGGAGATTGTTGACAGGTTATTGCTGAGGGAGCCCTGAACCAGAGAGAGATCTGGGATGGAGGAGGGAGCAGTTCATCCCTTCAGAGGGGCTCTCTCTGCACCTCACTGCGGAGCAAAAGGCAGTGCCTGCACCCTGGTTGGGATGCTCCTTTGAGAATTCCTCTCAGTCTCACTGCTGGAAAAGCTGCTGGAAGGGAGTGGGGCCCAGTGTGCATGGAGAGAGAGAGAAAATCATAGAGTCATTAAGGTTGGGAAGGATCTCCAAGATCATCAAGTCCAACCTTAAATGTTTTGTATGCATTCCAGCTTTATAGGATCGATTAGACAGACAGACAGATAGATAGATAATCATTTGACCTTAAGAAGGTACTGCTAAATAATCTGCCACCCAAAAGTAGAACAACTGGCAGCATTAACTAGAAGATAATCTGCCATAAAGACCTGACTCTGGAACAGCCCCACTCCTCGCTGGAGAAAGCCAGCATCCAGAATTCCTAAAATAGCCATCAGTGTTCTGTAGGCAAGCTGGAGAATTAGTTTGGTTTTTCGCTCTGCAAAAAAATTGGAGTTGCACTTGGTCTTGATCAGCAGGTTGTAATCACCCGGTGCTACTTCACGTACTCATGTCACTTGGTTTTGTTTTATTTGAGCTGTAAATACCTTAAATCTCCTCAGAGTTATTGCATGTCTTCTGTGGGGACTCATCACAGTCCTGCCAGGCATTCATCAAGGCTCCCAACGAGCCACCACATGAAGTATTCCTCTGCTCCTTATCAATCAGTTTGCTTATAACTTTACTTTCTCCTCCTGAAGTAATCAAAATTTGATATTCCGCAGATTGCAGAAAATTGTCACTGCTGTATTCTGTGCTAATCCATCACGGGAAACAGTCATAATTTGGGCATCAGAAGAGCATTAAATGTTTAAATAAACAGGAGAGCCCATTTACCGCTCCAGATGACAGGGCAGAAAAATGTTTGGATCACAGGTACGTTGAGAATCACAGCACAGACCTCACAGAGCAATGGGGCATCCACACTCTGCAGCAGGCACCAGGTTTGCTCTGTTCTTCATGGTAATGCTCAAACAGTCGAAAGAAATGCTGAAGCCCAGGGAGTGAAGTGGATTTCTTCAGTTAAAGCTCCGTTGTGAAGCCCATTCAGCTCTTTGTGAAAGATGTTCCACGTGGTTAAATTATGCATCACTTTCTTGTAGCCTTGTTTTCCTCTGTACCAACAAGTAATTTCTGCTAATGATGAGAGAGAGGGAAAAGTGTCATTGTTGTGCTGTAGACTTGAGCAAAACGTGGCACCTTTGCCATCTTCATGTCTTGAAATAACTGCTCTGATGGTAAATGGGATGGGCAGGCCCTGTGTGATGAGGCTGTACGTGTGTGTGAGATGTTCCACGAGGCTCTGAGCTGCCTGGGATGGTGGGAGGTGTCCCTGCCCCTGGCAGAGGGGTTGGGTTGAGATGGTCCTGGAGGTCCCTTCCAACCCAAACCATTCTGTTACTCAAAATGCAGAGGGTGGCTGCTCTTGTTTCTTTATGAAACAGCAATTCCAGTGGACTGAGGAGAAGATTCTCTGCAGAGAGGGTGGGATGTGCCTTTGTTGTAGAGCAAGGAGCCAATCCCTAAATCTCTTTGGTGGAACAGTGATGGTTTTCTGGCAAGCCTCGTGATCCTCTCATGGTTTGACAAAGCATCAGCAGAGCGGGTGTAGAGTCAGGCTGGATCATGGTTTGTGTACTCACAGCCTCCAGTTTTGTCCCCTCCTCTTTGGGTCAAGTGGTGTTTTAAGCTCATTTCCCTTTCTGGTAGTAGCGCTGCCTGTCCCATTTCTCTTTGCATGGTGCCATAAAGCATCACCTTGGTTTTCCAAGGGAATAAATGCCACGTGTAATCCATGGAGCTGAGCAGCACCAGGATGTTGTGCACCAACCCAGGGCATATCTTCCCTTCCCAGTAACAACAGACCCCTTGACATCAGAGTGTAAACCTTCCTTTTAAAGGGTGGCTGGCCAGGGGAACTCACCAAGGCTGGGGACAGTCCCTGTGAGCCAGTGCAGGGAGCAGCCCAAGCTGTCCATGCCCATATCCCAGGGGAAGGTGCCCCAGGAGCCAGGGAAGGTGCTGATTGTGGCTGTCAGTTTTTCTGCTGTTCCTGCTCTCCTGCTGCAACCGCAGCCCAGCCACCCTCGTTTGGAAAGGATCCTTCAGCCTTCCTTTCCTCCCCTTCCACCGCTTCAAAAACACAGCGGCTGACAGTCCAAATGTTTGAAATAATTGGATTCTGCATTCTAATTCATCTGTAAAGTATTCGTTGATTAAATTAGCCTAATAGATATTATTTCTTACATGACTGCATAATTTCATCCTGATTGGATCACCATGGCACTAACGAGTCCCCCCATTTACTATTGACTCGAGAATCACAGAAGGCTGGAGATAACTATCATCTTGTTTCCCTTTTTTTACCCCTTTCCCAGGCTAAAAGTTAAACTGATTTATACTAAAAAGTCACACAGCCAGTGCCCAGGTGCATCTGTATTTCAGTCCTTGAGACCGGTGTTAGAATAGGAGAAAATCTTGGTTTATATAATCTTGAGCCCTCTTTTATTTACTCAGTTGTTTCTGAAGCAGAAAGATTAACTGACCATTTAAATTCCTTTGTGGGGGGGTGAAAATGGAGATATTTTTAAATAAAATGCATTTTATTATCTCATCAAAACAGATCGACTCATTGCAAATGAACCTCGTAAGGACTGCACACACTCAGGAAAATGGAAATTCTCCTCTCCAGATAATGTTCCAACCAAAGTGGTTTTAGCCTCTATTAGTGAGATTTTTTTCTTTGAGCTGCAATTTGAGTTGTGTGACCGAGAGAGAGGAAGAGGAAAACAAAACTGCCTTTAGTTTCACGCTAAATGAGAGCAGATCGTGCTTTTCAAGGAGGAGGGAGCCACCTTGGAGTCGGGCTCCTGTGCCCCGGGGATGACGGGGTTTTGTCGGGAAGGGGTTAACACTGGCATCGGCGTCTCCCCCTGCCCCGGCGGCTGGAAACAGCTGGTGGGTTTTGTGTTGCGGCGGTGAACTGAGCAGCCCGAAGGAGTTTTTGGCAAACGCTGGGCCCTGCCGGGACAAGGAGAGGTGGGGTCAGCTCAGGAAGCTGTTTCCAAGAGCCCGGGGGGGAACAATGCCCCGCGCAGCAGGGACAGGAGGGACACCCGCTCCCGCTGAATAGCTCCCCAAAAACCCGGCTCAAAGGGGGCGAGGCCCGCCCGCTGCTGCCAATCCAATAAATTGTTCCAGGAAGTGAGAGTCTGTCCCGGCTAATGGAGCCCTGATTGACAGGGGGTTCTCATTACAGCGCCCATCAGGGGACAAAGTGAATTCCAATGTTATTGAAGAGGTTAAGTAGAAATAAGATGCAGGTGACAGCCCAAGGCTTGAGGCATCAGGCCCTGCTCTTCCTACTTTGTGGGGTTTTTTTATGAGGAGACTCCACAAAATTGAAAGTGAGTGAGGGCAGGGGCAGTTGAAGAAGGAAAATTTGGTCCTGCCATGACTCTAGGACTTTATCTGGCCGAGGAGCAGGGAAGTGAAATCTGCTTGGGGAATTCTTGCATTAGGAGGCCCTCATTCTTTAGGTCCACCTAACGTGGATGTTAATTTGTAACCCCACTTCGGGTTGGGTCAGGTTGGGTTGGTCCTGGCCCCAAGCCTGCAGGAGCTCAAGGAACGTTTGGATATCGCACTCAAGGATGCCCAGGGTGGGATTGTTGGGGTGTCCTTGCAGGGCCAGGGGCTGGACTCCATGATCCTTGTGGGTCCCTTCCAGCTGAGGATATTCTCTGATAGGTTTCTGCGTGTGCTCCTCCAAGGTCTGTAGCTGGCTGGAGAAGCAGAAGAAAAGGCAAATGCATTCCTGGTGACTCAGGTTGCCCTGTGTTCCTGAGCAGGAGGCATCTCCATGCTGCTGCCATTGGTTACAAAGCTAAAACTGAAGGCTGTTTCTGGCCTTGTTCAGCAAAAACGAAGCAAAGAGCATCCAAAACACAGTGTTGCTTGTGGAGAGCAAAAGCTGTGATTTGAGCCGTGCCCAGAGGTTTAAAGCGGGCGCTAAACCTTACAGAGTATTTCGCGCCGTGTTTTTCCTTTTCCAGTTCCCAGATGGGCAGCTGGGTGTGTTGACACTTGTGGATGTCCCAGGGTGGGGAGCTGAGGGAGCTGCTGCTGGCTCCTGGTGCTGACAGAGCCCTGCACGGTGCGTGCTCAGGTACAAGGATGTGATTGCAGCACGGGGGTCACGGCTGGCTTGCGAGTGACGGCGAAACTCCCGCGTGTGACGCCTGTAATAAATCTGGTTCTGCGCAGGATTAATGTGGTATTCAAAAGGATTATTTACCATTTTGAGCTGAGATGTGGCTGTGCACGAGGAGGAGCAGCTAGCTGTGCCAGGGAAGGGTGCTCGGAGGGGAGAAGGAAAATACCTGCCTGCATTGTTTCACCAGGGCAGTCCTGGGCAATGCTAATGAAAATTGCACTTGAAATGCAGGACTGATTTGTGATGAGCTCAGCCCTAAAGAGTACATTTGTGGAATGATAACCTGATTGGTGGTGCTGCCTCTTGAAGGGCTGAGGGGCTCTAATTGGCATATAACGCACTATAAATTTATTAGCAGCCTCTGCTTCCCCATTGGTGGGCCTTCTCCTGCTAACCACCAGGAAATTACCAATTTTCAGGAGTTACTCGCTCAAGTCATGCCGCGTCTGGGTTTCACAAAGAGCTCTCCATGGCTGCTCTATAAACCCTGGCTCGGAGCTCCTGCAGCTGGAAGGGGTCACCTGTGCAGTGGGCAGCTCGGACACCTTGTGTTGGCCACTCAGCTTGGGCCTGCTTGGCTCATCCTGACTCGCCACAAACCCAAGCTGCACTAAGACCATTAGGAGGGAAGGGATCCTTTTGGCAACCCCTGGGCTGCCACGGGGCAGAAATTGCAGATTTTTGGCAGTCCATGTCCAGGGCTTTGATGATTCTTATTGATACATTCAGCCCCAGGGCGTCTGGGGCAGTAGAGGACATAACCACTGCTGGGTTTTGGGTTTGTTGGGTTTTTTTTAAGGAGCACAATAGGAATATTCAGGAGCCAGTGTAATTATTTCAGCAGGTTCGCTTTTAAGATTGAGTCACAAATTAGAAAATAATATTCACATGTTTCTGCTAATTGGTAACAGGTTAGGGATATTTTATCTTTTTTAAATAATTTCCAAATGTGGCCCAAAGAGGGGTTTGCAGGGAAGTAGCTGGGGGAGAGAGAGAGAGCACTTATGCACCAGGAACACTGGGGCAAGAGGCTTTAATTCCTCAGTTCTGGCTTTAATTCAGCTTTTAAATTCCTGCACAGATCTCTCTGAGTTGCTCTCCAAGTGGAACTTGCTGTCACTTTTGGCAGGTGTCTCCAGTGCAGATTTTCTTTGCTGTCAGATTTTCTGTGGGTTTCCCACTGTCAAACATCCACCTTATGGCATGTAAATCATAAAAGCCTAAAGCCTTGCAAGTGATTAATAGGCAGAGATGTGTTGGAAAAGCTTCATCAGGACCTGAGCACTTGCGTGTCTTCTGAAAGCCACGTCCATCTCTAATCTCACCTTTTGGGGGCCCATTTGGGCAGCCCCAGAGTTGCACATCCCCCTGTTGGAAATACACAAACAGACACACAGAAAACAGTGTTGAGATTTCAGTTTTCAGTCAGAGGAACCTCATGGATTTCTCTAGGTGTTAACTGCTGAGGATTCTCAACTGTTCATCCTTTTTATTCTAAGGAAATTCTTTATCCACTTTGCTTTTCCAGAAACCTGGGCAGGTCTACCAACATTCCTTTTTTAGCTAATTGTGATTTATGGTTTGAGAAGGGCATCAAACATCTGCAGCCCTCTAAAAGAGAGGTGGAGGGAAATCCCATTGCTTGCTGAACAGAGGGAATACTTTGGGATCTCTAACTTGCCAAAAAAGGCACCGTTTCTTGCTAAATATAAACAGCCATTAATAAATGAGACTGATGGAAGAGTCTGATGACATCAGCAATTTCTGTAGAGTCCTTGGCATCAGTGAGATGGTTCACCTTGGATATTAGGGAAAGTTCCTCACTGAGAGAGTGATTGAGCATTGGAAGGGGCTGCCCAGGGAGGTGGAGGAGTCACCATCCCTGGAAGTGTTCAGGGAATGAGTGGACACAGAAATAAATCCCTTGGGCACAATGGTGTCTGCTTGAAGGCTGGACTTGATCTTGGAGGTCTTTTCCAAACTTAAGGATTCTGTGATACTTGACATGCAAATGGGGAGACATCAGAAGGTGAGGGGAGCACAAGGGAGAGCTCCAGTTCACTTGGAAAGAGTTGGACAGCAGAGAGGTCCTTGCAGCATCTTTGGAATGTGGATCCCAGAAATGGTGGGATGCATCTTTAGGATGTGGATCCCAGAAATCCTGGGATGCATCTTTGGAATGTGGATCCCAGAAATGCTGGGGTTCATCTTTAGAACATGGATCCCAGAAATGCTGCCCACAGGGACCCTCCAGCTGCTCCCCAGCCCTTGGACCCTCCTCTCCAAAGTTGCCTGCCTCCCACTGCTGACTTGTGCAGAGCAAGCAGTTGGTTTTATTTGCTTGCTGCTCCAAATGTGTTTTTCTGTGCTCAAATACAACATTCATTACTTGTATTTTCTCTTTTATGTCTTACATAAATTCAGTGTAATGTTTGGAGGGTGTTCTTTTTTTCCCAAACACTCCAAAGAGCGTCATCTTACTGCTTCTACTGGAATTAAGACACCATTAAAGCCCTGTGAAAGGACTTTTGTTTTTCCTTGCAAATCAAACTGTAGGGTTTCTTCTTTTTTACCCCCCTTTTCAAAAAAAATAAGTAGTGCTTTCCCAAGCTCTACTTAAAACACTGCTGCATTAAGCAGCGGTGTTTTCTCATTGCTATAGGAAAAAAAATCAGTGTTAACAAATTGGAAATTAATGGAATCTTCTAAGCCGAGTGACTGTATATCAAATGGCAAATTGAAATTTCCAGTCTGTGTTTAGGTACTGGCACAATGCAGTTTGATTTATACACTTAAGACATCAGGTTAAGTGTGGTTACACACCAAGTAATGAAATGCATTAGGTACATGTTTCCAATTACTATTCCCTGCATATATGTGTTTATTAATGAAAACAGGCAAGAAGCAAATATACTCCTTGGTTTTAGCATTTCCATGCAACTGTTGCAGCTTTTGGCTTTTTTTTTAGCTAATATTTGTAGTGTTCCCAAGTGTTGAGGTTGGCCACCCAACAAATGGAAGCAGTCCACCTGTGTGTCTATAACCACACAGTGGTAACTCATTCATCAGTCTTTTTTTTTTTTTTTTCAGGTAGCCAGCACAGTGGTAGGGGTCAGGTTAAATTTTGCGTGGATGTTTACCTTGACACTGATGTGCCAGAATATAAAAGGAATCAGATCCTGAACTCAGGAGCTTTCCTGTTGGTCAGCAGAGAATGGGTGTAAGGGAGCTGTTGTTCCTGGCTTTTGCATTTTGCAGTCTCTCCTTACGAACCTTAGGAGAAATCCATCTTCCTCCACTCTTTGTGGTGCTTTTTAAATTATTTTCACTGAGCTGAGTGTGTTTAAAGTCACAGAGTCACAGAATGGTTTGGGTTGGAAAATATCTTAAAGCTCATCCAGTGCCATCCTCTGCCATGGGCAGGGACACCTCCCACTGTCCCAGGCTGCTCCAAGCCCCAGTGTCCAACCTGGCCTTGGACACTGCCAGGGATCCAGGGGCAGCCACAGCTGCTCTGGGCACCCTGTGCCAGGGCCTGCCCACCCTCCCAGGGAGGAATTTCTTCCCAATATCCCATCTAAACCTACTGTCTGTCAGTGTAAACCCATTCCCCCTTGTGCTGTCTCTCCAGACCCTTGTAAAGAGCTCTCCCCATTTTTGTCATTGACTCCCTTTAGGAACTGGAAGGCCACAGTGAGGTCTCCCCTGGGCCTTCTCCTTTCCAGGCTGAACATTCCCAGCATTCCCAGCCTTTCCTCATAGCAGAGGTGCTGCAGCCCTCTGGTTGTCTTTGTGGTGTACTCAGGGCAGCGGTGAGCTCTAAATCCTTAGGGTTTACCATTGTTAGGGTTTTTCCCTCTGAAATGTTGCTGGCAATGCTGTTTCAAAAAATTCTGGGGCTTTTGGGGTTAGAGGAAAAGAAAAACTTGTGGCATTCTTAAAGCTTTTTATTAAATCTCTAGGGACTTGTTTTCATTTCACATAGTTGTACAGAACAAAGTGAAAACCTGGATTTTTATGGAGAAAAGACTTAAACAGCTTGCAGGGCTTAGAGTTGTCACCCTTAGGATCTTTATTCTCAATTTAATAAGCCTTATCTTAGTACCCACAGTATCCCCTGCTGTTGTATGTCACACGGTTTCTGCTTAACTTTACACGGGGTAAACCTCAGCTCTGATATATTTTATCGAGTAAACCTTAAAAATTATTAGATGGAGCACCGTGCAATGAAAACAGAAGTTGGCTGCAATTTTCTGTGATAAATCAGAGCCCACAATTGCAGGGTATTTATCTGAAAAGCCTGGAGTCAGTAAACCTTGATGTCTCGGCCAGGCTGGTCGTTAATGTTGGGCAGCAATAAATCCTGTGGGTGTATTAATGTTTCAAGGAGTGGTGCTGCTCACTCCACAGAGGGGCAACCTACAAGTGCAGCAATGGCAGCTGGTTTGGAGCCCTGTGCAGGGGAATGCTGTCAGGAGAGAGGGAAAAAGGTGGAGGAGCTCCACCAAATCCCAAAAATGGTGATATTGGTAAGTGTCAGGCAAGACGTGATTAATTGGAGAAGCATGTTGAGCTCTGCACAAATGAGTGATCTCTGTCCCTCACACACAGCAGGGCTTTTTTCCCCCTGAAACACACAGCTATGAAAGGAAAATTGAAAAATGGAATAGGAGAGTTAATGGTGGAGAAGGTCCAGAGCTGGGGGCCTCAGGAAACAAGTCCCTGACAGTGCGAGGTGCTACTGGTAGGAAACAGACTTTATTTCACAGAATCCTGGAATGGTGCAGATTGGAAAGGATCTTGAAGATCATCTCGTTCCAACCTCCTGCCATGGGCAGGGATACCTTCCACTATCCCAGGTTACTCAGAGCCAGCCTGGCCTTGAACACTTCCAGGGATTTGTGCCGGTTTGGTTTGGTTCGATTGAAGAGGACTGAGAATAGGAGAAGTAACCTGAATTTAGCATGATTTTGCAGCACTGAACTGTCTGTCTCCTGGACAAAAAATTGGAGAGTGGGATGAACACAGTCCTCAGGCAGATAGGCTCCCCATCAGACAGTAACTAAACCATTTCCAGGCTGGGTTACCACACTGCTCGCTTGGACCAGAGTCTGAGGCAAGATACGGGTTGGCGGATCTGCGGCTTTCCTGTGGGGCTGCCCTTCGTCCATCAGGGATGTTTAACTTGTAAGAAGTAATAAGCTTAATAGGTTGACTTTATTTAATTATTAATGATCCCTTTCTGTCCTTACAGCTCATAAAACATCCTGTAGGTTGGCAAAACACTCATAATATTGATCAGGAGCCAGAGAGATATTTATTTCCTCTCTGCCCCGGCGCGCATAAATCGCGGCCCGTTCCCTGGGCAGGCGGGATTTACAGTGGGCCCGTTTCTTCAAAGCTCCCCGTAATTAAGGAAGAAATAAATACCCATCGGTCTTTGTTTGCTGTCTGGAGCCCTCTTGTTTGCCAGGGCCCTGGATATTCCCGGTGGGCTCGTGCCTTCCCCCTTAGCAACGCGGCCGGGCGGAGAAGGCATGCGGGCGCGGAGCCGCTCAGCTGCTCAGCGCTGCCTTTGCAATGCAGCAGAGGGGTCTTCTCCTGCAGAGAGAGAGGAAGCCCCTGTGTTTTCTCAGCATATTGTTCCCAGCTCCTCTTCCATGCCTCTCCTCCCAGTTCCTGCTTTGCTCGGGGCAGGAAGGCACTTTGGAAATTCCTTGCTGCTAGCCCCTTTCTTCTCGGCCTCTCTTCTTCTCCCCCCTTTTGCTGTTGCAATTAAAAGCATCATGAACCTTCCTCCAACATTTCAATCCTGTCCCCCCACCCCACACACACCCCCCGATGCTTTCCTTTTCCCCATCCCAACCCAGCATCACCAGCTCTGTCCAAAGCAGTACCATTTATTGGGATCATCACGGAGCGGGTTGTTTAATGGGGAAGCCCCGGCACATCCAGCTGCCCGGTGCCGGTCATTAGGTGATGTGTGCTCCTTGTGTGCTGGACCACGAAGCTAATGACACATGTTGGGGCTCTTCCAGGAGTTTGGGAGGTGCAGTGGGTTAGATTTACTTCATTTTCTTGGAAGAGACGCATTAACCTTGTCAGCTGGCCAACGGGAGAGGAAATTTGGCAGAGCTCTTGCTGAGCTGGCCAGGTTACCACGGCGTTAAAGGGTTGTACTTCAGTGAGCAACCAGAAATGGCAACACACGGGCACAGCACCTGCACGGCCACCACGGAGACACCACTGAGAGGCCTCCTCTCTTACAGAATTAGCTCCTTTAGCAAGAGAGAAAAAAGAAAGGATGAAAAAAAGCAGGAGCTTTTCAGTGTTGTCAGAGGTGCAGAGGATAAAACTTCAAAGTGCCTGTAAGAAGCTTGCTCTTATTTCTGGTGCTGGGAAATCGATGCTGTGCCATGGTAAATACCTGCTGTCCACTGTCTTTCTAATTCAGCCTTCAGAATTTGATCCAGCTTTTTAACAAGTGGTGAGTAACTCTGGCTAACACCACGACGTTTTAGTCATGCTCTCAGTCATGCTCTGGGAAGAGCAAGGCTGCTCTTGCTCCAGAGCTGTGGAATTCTGATGGCAAGTTCCCAGGCTCTCCAGCCACGTGCTGCTGCCTACTCAGGCACTGCTGGGTCACTGGATGGACACGACTCTTTTTTCCAACCCCACACATCATCTGAGTGTTTGCCTCCTGATGTCACTGCACCAAATATCTGTGAGGGACAAATGGAGGCGAAGGCAGAGGTGAAAGGGGGCAAGGAGGAGTCGGGATACCAACAGGGTGAGGCTTCTGTTGGGATTTGTAGGGTGGGAAACCCAATGCACCACATGATGGGGCTGAGCTGTGTGGGACGTGGGCTCCCCAAGGAGCATCTCCAGTGCAAACCCACAGCTGGGGAACACAGTGCAGCTCCTGGAGCCAGGCTGGGCTTGAAGCAAATCTGTTTTTTCTCTCCTCTGATGCTCCCTGTTTACCCTCCCCCCTTCCAGTGCCCAGTATTTATGTTTCCACATAATAATGATGTGATGTGGCTGGCAGAGTAATTTAAATAATTGGACATTATCTTGAGAAGCAAGCACCTAATTAGATCAAAATAAACCGAGAACTGAAATTTTCATCTGTTTCTAATAACCTTTTACCTATGTACAGTTGCTGCTGCAGCAGGGATTTCTTTATTCACACCACTGTGTGTTCTTGGGGTTCACAAGTGATGGAGGAGACTCCTGCAGGAGCAGAGAGCTTGGTGGCTCTTTCTGGACAAGATTAGTGCCTCATTCCTGGTTCTGTGGAGTGTCTTGCAGTGATCCTCTGCTGTGTTTGCCCCTTGTGTCACCAGTGAGGTTTGGAGTCCGTGCCAGCAGATACACATCAGGGTTTCAAGGCAGATGTTCAGAGAGAAAAGGCTCAAAGAACATCTGACCTTAGAGCTCTGTTGTTCGTTTCTCTGAGTTTATCTAGGAGCTTGTAATCTATTCATTTTGCTGCACATGAGGAAGAGGCAGCTCAGACCTTCTCCAGCGTTTGGTGCCGTTGGGACCATCAGAGCATGTGAGGATGTTGCTTGTACAGCACACCAGCTTTGATGGTCCTGAGACAGGGACTCCACTGTTGAAAGTGCACTGAAAGAGTCTTGGTTTGGCTTTGAAAACTACAGCTGGCAGGGTCTGGTATGGAGAGGGTCATTTAGAATTGCCAGGATTGCAGTTAAGGGAGGAAAAGAGGGAAATATTTACCAGCCTTTATTTTAGGGACTGGTTCAGTGTCTTTCTCCTGATGAGCTGCTCTCCCTCACAGTTCTCGTACTCTTATTCAGTTGATTTATTTAAAGGTATGTCAGTGCTGGCTTAAATGAAACACTGTGCCTCCTCTTCCTGCTTATTGCTGACCGCTCCAATAATTCATTTTTTAGCTCATTAACTAACAGGGGATGTGAGCAGTGGTCCTCCGGGGAACTGCAATGAGGTTAAGTGATCTACTGCTGACAACTCTGCTCTTGGACTGGCCTTCCTTGGGGGAAATGAAACCTCAACCAAGACAAGCTCTGGATCCCACAAGTGAGATTGGGGCATCAGAGCAACAGTTGCAGTATTTATGTCTTGTTGTCAGCGTTTCTGAGATGAATGTGAGCAGCGGAGCTGCAGCTGTCTCCCAGGAATGTCCCCAGGACTTCCCATCCAAATTAAATGGTTTGTGCCAGAGGTGGAGGAAGGATGTTTGTGGACATTGGCTTTCTAGATGTTCATTGGGAAGCAGTCCCTGGCTGTTGTGGCTGTCCATGAGGTGCAGTCCAGGGTGCTTTTGCTGCTACCTCTGATGAGGTTCTTGTTTTCTGCCCTGAGATCCAAGTCTTCCTTGTGCCCAGTTTGTACTGTTGAAAAAGACCTAAATCGCACTCCATACTGATGTCAGTGACGTGCTGCCCCAAGTGCCTGAGGCCTCTGAAACACCTTTATTTTGATTCATAGTTCCACCACAACCCTTGATGTGACTCCAAAGGTGGCAGTGGACTTTACTGAGTGAAGTCGTTTGGTGCCCAGCACTGAGGCAGGTGGCAGCACATTCCCCTTCCTGTGACAATTTAAAGAGTTTCCTGTTCTTTCCCCTGCCTTTTGAGGCAGTAGGACAAAACTGAGCAGGACTGGGGCATCCCTATCTCTCTTCCTTGCATCCTTGCAGGAGCATCAGGACTGCCCATGGGACACACAGCAAATGTGAAATTCATGCTGATGGATTTGTGAACGAGCAGCCTGCAGCTGTAGAGCCTCTGCCTGAACTCAGCAGTTATTCTCTCCATTACAGTTTAGGCTGAATGGTGATTGGAAATGAGAGACTTGAGTCAAATAAATAGAAAGGCACCTTTTCTGGAGCCATGGCAATCACAGCAACCAATGCTCTGATAGGGGCCAAGAGTTTCTCTCCCTCCAGAGATGGTCTGGGGGAGAGGGGGATTCATTTGCAGGCCCTTGACTAAGCTAAAAAAAGTATTACATACATATCTGAGAAATATCTTGCCTTTAAGATGTATGGACATATGAAAAATAAGTTTCCAGAGCCCTGGTGTGTGTTACTGTGGGTGAGGAGCACAGGTTGAATCACCTCATTTTCCAGTCTGGCATGTTTTAAACGTGTAGTGGATGTTGTTGGTTATACTCTCAATACCTCTGTGTGTGTTTAAAAATCATGTGAGATCTTTGCTAACATCCTTGAAGGTAATCTAGATGGATTCTGGGAGTAGAACTGTTGCAAGAATGCCCATTTTATTGTAGGTAACTGCATGTTACCTTATCCCTTTCGTGGCACTGGTTCTAGTTCGGCTTTTTACCTTAAAAAAATGTAATTAGAAAACCCATGAATTAAAGATTCTGATAACAGAACTCCTTTTCTTCCTTTTCTCCATCTGGAATACCTGCAGTGATACTCCATTTATCAGATCCTGCCATCAAAGGTTAATTTGCAACTGCCCAAATGGGTTGTGGAGGGTTTTTTTTTGATGTGTCTTTTAGCTGGCAGGAGTCATTGAGAGGTTTGAGGTAAAAGAAGCGCTCTCTGTGTCGATTTTCTGTTTGCACTTTTGCTCTGAAGAAAAGCCCTGGCCCTGTTTGTGGGGTAAACTGTGGCCGGGGCAGGGGAGCTGTGCCTGCTTTGGGAAGCTGTGCCTGAAAGCATCCCGGCAGGTCACAGCAAGGTCACTCCACATGTCCCAGGAAATGATGCAAAACTAATCCAGATTTGCTGGTGGAAGGAGATGTTTACACAAGTATTTAAAAACAGATTAGGGCTAACCTGACACTAGATTACTGGGAGCAGTGTAAACACGGCTGAAAGGCGTAAACAGAGCTTGGCCTTTTGTACTCCAGAGGAGAGGATCTGTCACCAGGACCCAGTTGCCTGGCTCAGGTGATGTTTGTGGTTTTCACAGGCTGAGCAGATTACCTGAGGGACCTCTAAATGGGACTTTGTCTGGGGCTGGTGCTCTCAGATCATGTAATTGTATGGTAATTTTTGAAACTGGCGAGTGGAGGGCCTTGTTTGTAGCCCTTGTTCAGCTGTAACCTGATAGCACCAGAAAGCTTCCGATGGTTCTTTGATATACCAGGAGGAAGAGATGCTTCAAAGCACTGGTTTGAATTTTGGGAAAACAAGAGGAATCATCCGTATGCCTTTGGGAACATTACTCAACTTGGAGGGGCACGAAGCCCCCATTTGGTTACTTCTGGTCTGGGGTACAGAAATCGGGTGCATTTTTTTTCAGTGTATTTTCCAGCCTCAAAGTGAAACCTTAAGGCTGCTCGTCGCGTCTTTGGTCTTTGTGACAGCGAGGGCTCTTGCCCTGACCTCTCGCTGGCCCAAGGGTTTTTTAGGATCTCCTGGATGTTGTGATCCTCCAGCCCTGTGGGCACAGCATCCATCAGGGAGGATCTCGACTACTGGCTTGAAAGGAGTAAGGTGGATGACAGAAATATTGCCAAAAATACAAGGTTTGGGTTCCTAAGGTTTGGGTGAACTGTTCCTAAGGTTTGGGTGAACTGTTCCTGTGAGGGCTTTCTTGACATAAATTTGAAAGGGGGAAATAACCTCCTGTTGTTGAGAGTGGTGAGAGTGACCTGTCCCCTCTGGCTTCCCTAGGGAAGAAAAGGAGCTCTGGATCCGTGCCAAGTATGAGCAGAAGCTCTTCCTGGCCCCTCTGCAGTGCCTGGAGCTCTCCCTGGGGCAGCACCTGCTGAGGGCCACGGCCGAGGAGGACCTGCGGACGGTGATCCTGCTGCTGGCCCACGGCTCGCGGGAGGAGGTGAACGAGACCTGCGGGGACGGCGACGGGCGCACGGCGCTGCACCTGGCGTGCCGCAAGGGGAACGTGGTGCTGCTGCAGCTGCTCATCTGGGTAAGGGCTCCCCGCCGGGGCTGCCCCTGGGGGCCTTCACAGGGGCCGGGCGTTCCTCACCGCAGGCTTTCAGAGCAGAGAGGGGCACCGTGGTAGGAAAGCGTGTTTCTGCCTCTCTGCTGCCTGTTGGGAAGTGAAGGAGAGCGCGGGAAGTGAGGAAGGAGAGATTCCCTTAGCTTAGAATACCGCTGGGGCAGACTTTGTCCCACACGTGCGACTGCCTCCCTCGAGAAATGGTTTTTTCCGTATGTGGCTCAGTGTTGTCAGGCCACCCTCATCGTCCCTTAAATCCAATCCCAAACCCCTCCTGAGGTCCTCACCCCAGAGCTCCCAGCAGCTCCCCTCATCCTCCCTTACATCCAATCCCAAACCCCTCCTGAGGTCCTCACCCCAGAGCTCCCAGCAGCTCCCCTCATCCTCCCTTACATCCAATCCCAAACCCCTCCTGAGGTCCTCACCCCACAGCTCCCAGCAGCTCCCCTCATCATCCTTTACATCCAATCCCAAGCCCTGTCCCGGAATGCTGACCGCAGGGCTCCCTGTTGTTGCCCCGCAGTACGGCGTGGACGTGATGGCGCGCGATGCGCACGGGAACACGGCGCTGGCCTACGCCCGGCAGGCGTGCAGCCAGGAGTGCATCGACGTGCTGCTGCAGTACGGCTGCCCCGACGAGCGCTTCGCCCTCATGGCCACCCCCAACCTGTCCCGGAAGAACAACAACCGCAGCAACGGCGGCGGCAGGATGCCCACCATCATCTGAGGGGAGCCGGCTGGGCCGAGCCGGGCCGCACCCGCAGCCTCGCGTTCCTCGGTGCCCGCGGCGGCTCCGCTCCGTGAGCCTGGTAACTCTGCTTGTCCCTTTCCCCTGCGGCCCGCCCCAGCCCCGGGCGCAGTGTGGGGCGCGAGGGGCCGAGCTGGGGCCGGGCCGGGCCGTGGCTGTTGTTGGAGCGCCGGGAGGGCAGCGGGGCAGCGCCCGGGGACGGGCGGGGGAGAGGCGAGCCGGAGCGGGAGGAAGGAGGAGGAGAGCCGGTGACTTTCCCCGAGTGACAGTGAAGCACATCAGAACATTTCACCTCCACCGAACGCGGCGACGCCTGGATTTCCATTCTCTTCTCCCGAAGAGCTTGACGGCATAAATCAGAAGCAAGCACAGAGTTTGTCAGGTTTGAAGCTCCTATGATGGTATGTGTCAAATCAGTTGTAGCTAATCTGTCCAGGGAGAATACTGGCTTCATTACACTTGTATAGTTGAGTTCTTCCAGCATTACTGCTGTTTAATAGAACATGATTAGTCATCACGGAGAAAAAAGCATATTAGCTGAGGAGGTAGTTACATGGCACGCTTCGGTGATTGCTTGGATGTGATTGCAATATTCTTAGAAGCATCATATTATCTCAGACATGTTCTTTCGAGCCCTCGGAGCCCTCCTTTCTAAATTCACTGTCATAATTTAGTATCTGTTTAATTTTTCAGTCCAAAGAGAGGAAATGAGTTGCTGAGTGTTATTTGACTGCAGTCTCCTCGGTGTAAAAACAAAATGGAAAAAATAAATAAGAGTAAGCCTGAAACACAAAAAGGAATAATGAATACCGCTACGGAAAACATTTCAAGCACGTTTGGTGGAAATTAATAAACGTGTTAAAGGCTAATTTTTTTTTTTTTGGTTATGTTTTCAGCCAGCAGAAATAGGTTCTGTCATTTTGCCAAGGTAAAATCGTGTTGAGTTTTTGGTCACTCCTGTGATGCATTGCCTAACTTATACAGATTTTTGTATTGTGTCTCTAGATTCTATGTATTTAAAATCTATTTGAATAAAAAAAAAGACCGTAAANCGGCGGGGCCGAGCCGGGCCGCACCCGCAGCCTCGCGTTCCTCGGTGCCCGCGGCGGCTCCGCTCCGTGAGCCTGGTAACTCTGCTTGTCCCTTTCCCCTGCGGCCCGCCCCAGCCCCGGGCGCAGTGTGGGGCGCGAGGGGCCGAGCTGGGGCCGGGCCGGGCCGTGGCTGTTGTTGNTTTTTTTTTTTTTGTACAGAAAATGACATCTCTGTTAATTTATAAACTGTAATGGATGTGAACTAAATAATGTGCAACTAGCTAGGATCTGTGGGTTACAGATCATTATTGTACATTGGTAATATTCCCAGCAGTGAACTCTTCTTTCCAAAGCCTGTGAGGAACAACGTGTCGGAAGGAGATCAGGGCACAGGGAGGAAAAAAAAGCATGTGAAACCTTTTAGCAAGGAAAGAAGAGGCTGTAAATACACTTTACTCCAGGAGTCAGGGAGCTTTCACAAGCCAAGACAGAAAGGCCCGTGCTGGCTGGGGGCAGATCAGGTTTGATTAAGCTCAGAATTGATAGCCCTCACCACAGCGAGCCGCTCCTGCTTTCCACAGGATAAAACGGCTTGTGGAAGCAGCCTGGACAGCTCATTCTGATCCCATCTTTGAATACTTGATTGGATTCCTTTGGTCTTCTCCTGCTCCCCACCAGCAGCATTCTGGCCTGGGGTTTTGGCAGGCAGAAAAGTGATTTTTTTGTTGTTGCTGTTGGTTTTTTTTTGTTTGTTTGAAATGGCAATGTGGGGGTGGGGACAGGGTTTATCATGGAGAAAGTTGAAAACTCAACTGAATTCGGTGGCCAAGGAGCAATTAGGTGAAGACAGTGAGGTGCACACAGCACAGCAATCTGCAAATCCACCTGCTCCTGGGTATTTGCCCAAGCCTTTGGTGGTGCTCTTCCTTGGGGCTCTGGGGTCCATCCAGCACACAGGTGGGAGGAGCAGCTGCTAAATAGACAGAATGTGGACAAAATGCAAAGGAAAAAAAGCAGTGTGGTTATCTTAAGGGCAAAAAAAGGAAAAATTACGGATTTGAGGTAAAATTGCAGCAAAAAAACGAGCCTCAAGGTGGAAGCACAAAAATATTGACCAGCTTCTCTTTGGTGGTGTTGTCCTTTTGTACTTTGTTGTTTTCTAGACCTTTGAGTACTTGGAGGGAGGGAATCTTTCTCCAGCCAGCCTAGGCTGACTGCACCAGACACAGCTGATTCCCTTCCCACTGGGATACTTCTAAATACTGTCTTTTTCTTTTCTTTTCGGTTCAGAAAAAGTTCAGTGAACTGCCATTTCTCCACCATTCCTGATGTTTGGAACTTACAGGTGTTCCCTCAGGGAGGGGGCAGCCCAGCTGAGGTGCAGCTGAAGGGGATGCTGTGAAACCCTCTGTGTGCTGGTGCTCAGGAGCTTTGCCACAGCAGGGATTCAGGAATGGCAATCCCAATTCCAGAGGTGCTAGAGCTGCCTGCTGCTCCCCTCAGGAGCATCCAGGGCATTTGCATCCCAAAAACCAAGTCCAGTGTTTCAAGCCCACAGTGGGCAGAGTTCTCAGTGCACATTCTGTTTCAGAGCTGGGTTGTTTTTTTTTTTCTTTTCCTTAATTGAGATTATTTTCTGTACATGGTTTAATGCTCTCCTCCTTCTGACATGGCTGGGGGTGATGTTTGAGAAACAAGGGCAACCAGACAGATTTCCAGTAGACAGATTACGTGGTCCTTCCCTAAAAATCTTCTGTGGGCAACCCTTGGAAAAGCACAGAATATTTTTAGGAAGGGACATTCCAGTGTACTACAGGAAAAAAAATAGGCATCCAGGCAAGCCAAGTAATGCTTCAGTGAAGTGGTAACAGGGTTGCTTTTAACCTGAATGTGTTTTTCCTATAAGTGTTGAAGCAGTGTCCATGTGGGGGCCTGTGGGGAGGATTCCCAGCCCTGCACGTGGCAGAGCTCCCTTGGAAAGTCAGGAGATCCCAGAATATCCTGAGCTGGAGGGGCCCTGCTGGGTGAAGCCACCCAGGGCCGTTGTCACCATGTCCCTCCTTGCAGGGTGGAGGACAGGGAGGGATGGAGGAAGCTCTCCTTGGCTGGATCCTGCTGGATCTCCTTGGCTTGGAGAACTCCACAGGCTTTTCAGGGCAGCTGTTTGCACTTGGCAGAGGCTGCTCTTGGAGCCCTCCGGGTGCAGAATCTCCTGGCACTTGGAGATCCCGCAGGGATCGTCATTCCCGTTGCTTTTGCTCCATTCTCCCACCCCATTCCTGCTCCTTGTCTTGTGTTTAGCCACTCTTGTTGCTTTTTTGGAACCCTCTTGCCAGGCAGTTCACGCCCTTTGAGCATGTTGGGCACAAAGCAAGCCCTGACCGTGACCCAGTCCACAAGAAATCCCAGCAGACACTCGGCAGCCAAAGCTGTTTTCTCTGGAGGCTGCGGCAGTGGTTGTCCCCTCATTTTACCCATCCCTCTCTTCCCAGACACCCTGAAATCCCCCTTCCTCTGCACTTTATCCATGACTAAAACACTAGAAGCCAGTCAGCCGTTGCTGTTCCTGTATTTCCTCCTGTCCTTGGCTAATTGCTGTGGAATTCAGTCAGGTTCAGTCTCACACCCAAGCCTGGGTACTGCCGGGGAGGGTTCTCTTCTCCTTGCTCCTCATGAAGGAAAAAGATCCAGCCTTGGGAAAGTTCAGGGTCCTGCCTTGAATGCAGAGATTTGGCCAAGGGTTCCCATTACCAGATTTCCAAATTTGCTGGTAAAAAAGGAGCAGGAAAACAAAAAACAAAAACCAAACAACAGAAAAAAAAAAGCCTGGAGAACCTTGGTGCTGCTGGGAAAGGCAGGTGAGCTCCTGGAAGGTGGAGAGGGTTTTGAAGCGTTTGGGCACAGTGTAAAATAGCCATGTAAACATTACCATTGTTTAATTCACTGTCTTGTCCCCCCTTCCCTCAAATTATGTGTGTTAGTGCAAAAGAAAACCTAAAAAGCTTTAGCTGCACTTGGAGATTTCCCTGGGCCAGAGAAGGCCAAGGCACGTAGGGAGAGGAGTCGAGATGGGAATGCAGATCCGGGCTTGGAAGTGATCTCCGGCACTGTAATGTAGAATAATTAGATTATATGGGGTTGGAATAGCTTCAGCTTTTATATTTGTATGGAGAGCAGGAGAAATGAAGTAATTTGTAGTTTCTAGTAGGAAGTAGTGGTAGTGGAGACAAGCACAGATTTCACAAGGGGGTCCCCGAGGGGCCCTTCCCAGATGTCTCGGGGAGCCGCCTTTGCACCTTAACAGGGATGGTTGTTGGGGGTTGTTGGGGGTGAAATGCTCATTTCACGTTGGGTTCAGTGGTTGCTGTCAGCAGGGGCACTCGAGGGAAAGGAGGAGAGCATTGGGGACCAAACTTTGGGGCAGCTTGGCTGGAGAGGAGACAACTTCCTCATCTCATGGTCAGGCATCTTCCTTCCCCCTCCAGAGGCTGCTGCACCCATCCTTAGGGGGATCTCTGCCTGTCAGGCCTGGATCCTCAGTTCCACACCTCCCATCCTTGATGATTCATGGTAGAAAACCCGGGTTTGGATGTTCTTGTGTTGGCTGCACAACAGGGGAAAAAAACCCCAACAAAACGCTCCGAAGTAAAATTCTTTTCAAGGTAGAAAAGAAACACTGAACTGCCCCAAATTAAGAGGTTCTGCCATGAGTTTTGGGTTCTAAGCTACCAAAACAAGAAAGTTGGCTTGAATGGTATTATTGGAAAATAATCTCCTGTTTGAAAGAAATGATAGAGGTCATAGAGCAAAACATCCAAAGGTGTAGATGGGTGAATTTGTTGGTTTAGGGTATCTGTAGGTTTTGCTTTGTTGTTTAGCTTGGGCCAGTGTTTAAAATAAATATTGGGACAGTTTACCTTGAGTTGACTGAATCTGTCCCGTGCTTTAAAGGGAGGTTTGAGGGGTTTTGGCCAGGAGCATCAGGAGCTGTGAATAGTTCATGTTTTGAGAGCGGAATTGCATGATTTCTGAAAAGTACAAGGTCAGTTTGGGATTTTTTTTAGGGCCATCCTCAGCCCCGAATTTCCCAGCATGTTTCTGGCCCCGTGTTTTGTTTCAGGGTGACAGCAGGGTGTGTGGGTGCATGAACTCCCATTGCTTACTGCCCCGTTCAGGGGGGAGAATTCCGCCTGTGGATGGATGAAACAAAGATGTCTTGGTGCATTTCAGGAGTTCTAACCCCTTCATCTCCCCGTGCCTGCCCGTACCCCAAAGCCCTGTGGCACATTCAGCTGCCTCTCTTGGCAGGCAGAACCTCAGCTTCCCCTCAGCCATGGATTTTCTGGATGTGCTCTTTCTTTGGCTTCCAGTGCTGAGGACTGGCTGCTCTGCAGTGCCTCAGAGCTGCTCATTTTTACACCGGTGTGTCTGTGCAGAATGTGAGGGGGTGGGTGAGGTCTCATGGCATGCCTTGGGGACGGTGGCCACCTTGCTTGCTGGCAGTGAATGCACCCTCAGCTGTTGCCCCCTGCTTTCCAGAACTGATCCCTGTGTTCTTTGTGTTGTTCCTGAGAGCTGAAGGAGCTGAAAACATTTCCCTGGTCCTCAGGAATCTCACGGTACGAGGAGGAAACCCCTCACAGAGACAGCTCCCATGTGCTGGAGGCAAACCCCAAACCCCTGCAGGACCAATGAGAGGTTTTGGTGCTGAGTGTGAGGTTTTTGGCATCTGCATCACAAATGTGGGGGTTGAACTGGGTTGAACTGGTGGATGAAGTGCAGCCAGGATGTCCTGAGCCCTCAGGTGTCACCTGGAGGTCACCTTGCACTTGCTCTGTGTGTGTGTGCTGGTGCCTGCTCCTCACACTGCTGTCAGTGATGGTGGGAATCCCTGGAATCCCCATCTGGAGCTGGAGCCAGGCTTTGCTTGGGTGTTTCCAAAGGGGAAACTTTCCCAGCTGGAGCCAGGCCTCACTTCCAAGGAGGCAGGATGAGGGACACTGGCTTGAGGCATGGAGAGGTGCAGGGAGAGGACCTCCAGGCTTGCTGCAGCCTCAGAGGTTTTTCTGAAAGTCCAACTCCTTCAGGGAGCAACATTCAGCTTGGGAAAACCTTGAGCTTGGCCCCTGGGGGTGGGAAGCTCCAGGGAAGGAGATTCTGACTGTAGAAAGGACAGAGTCTTGCATTCCAGAGGCCCTTTGAATATAAATCTGCTTGAGACTCCCTTTGTGGCTGAACCTGAGTGTGGGAGCAGTCAGGGATTCAGCCACGCTTGGGGTCCCGCTGCCTTTTGGGCCTCTAGAGGATATCAGGGAGATGTTTCCAAGCAAGATGTTCCTCAGAGCTGTCTCCAGCTGGGTTCTTCCCCATGGGCAGCTCCTCATCCCTCCATCCATGTGTTCTTGGCCACGACTGGCTCCAGAGTTTTGCTGTGGGGGGGCCTCAATCCTCACCTGCAGCGGGCAGGGAATGCCTGGCCCAGCGTTGTTGGCACCATTTCCACCCTGGCTGTGGGGTCTGGTCCTTGCAGGGGAATCCACAGGAACAGGGCAGGTCTGGCAGGGCAGGAAGGGGCTGTGCAGAAACCATGGGAGGATCCTTCATTCCCTGCTCCTTCAATTCCTTTGAAATGCTGTTGAACACCCCACCATGCTTCCAGTGGTTTTTCCTGAGGTAACCAGGTATCAGCTGGATTCCCCATGGAATCTGCTGAGGAAAAGAGGATGATGTAGCCATCCTCTGAAAGCACGCAGCTCCCTGCAAGTCCCAAGCTCCCAGGGTTTGGCCCAGCTCCCTTTTACTGTGTCACTGTCAGGAGCACCTTTCGCTTGTAGGCTGCATGGAGGTGCGCAGACTGAGGGTACCTGGGGGAGGAGTGTCCCTGAAACACCAGGGAATTGTTTCCTGGTGGTTTTGGCTGGGCTTGGGACAGCCAAGAGCCCAGATCTGCAGCTCCTACTGCCTTAAAACCCCTGGCCTTCAGCAGGATTTGAGCCTAGCCCAAATTCTTGGCCCTCACCTGAGCAGCTCCCAGCCGTGGCTGCCTGCAGAGGCTGCGGTTTGTGTTCAGCCCCCAAATCTCTTTCAGGTCTTTCTGCTTTGTGGTGTTTGTCTTTCCAGTTGAGTAGGGAGGGAGCCCGGGTGAGTAGGGGATGCCTGCTGGGGTAGAGGCAGGAGGTACTAGCACATGGCAGGCTTTAGAGCAAGTTTTGCATTGTTAGGGGTTTGTTGGGGTTTTTTGTTTGGTTTTTTTTGGTCTGTTTTCTGTTTCTGTAAATAATAATGTATAAATGATGACAAGACCAGTGTGGAAATTCTAAAAACAAAAAGGAAAAAAAAAAAAAAAAAGGTCTTTTGTTGTTGTTTTTTATTACCTCATCCAGCAAGTTTGTTTTACAATGACTCGATGATGCTTTATTTATATTGTTTGTACTGTAATTAAACCAATTGACAAACATTTCACTTTGCTTGTTGTTTCCTATGATTTGGGTTTGGTTAAGTATGCCAGTTTGTATTACGTTCCCCTTTCTTCCCTCTCTCTCTCCCCCCACGTCGAGATTTTTTGTGTCAGCTGTACAGTATTCTGAATAATTAAAAATAAAAAAATCAAAAAATTTAAAAAAAAAAGAACAAAAAAGCTGTAAAGTACCGCAGAGAGAGGCTGCTATATTGTATAGGTCTCTTTCTAATAAAGACAAGAAAACTTGTTGGTTGCAGCTCGTTCTTTGCTTGGGGTCTGGGTGCTTCTCCTGTGGCTGCTCAGGTCCTGTCACTCGGTGCCAGCAATAAAGATGAAGGATTGTCCAGGGTCTGGCATGCCAGGAGAGCCGGTAATGGTGCAAATTGATAAATGAGAAAGCAATAAGTCAGCCGGGCCCTAATGGGGGTATGTCTAAGAGTTCTGGAGGTGCCTGTGGAGTGAGTGACACATCTCCCGGCCAAAAATCTGGGAGCTTTCATTAAAAACAGTTCCTCTCCCCCAGGAAGGGAGCGGGAAGTGTTGCACCTTGGCTTTAGGGCTCTCTGGAGGTGATCCCAGGAATTAGGCTGGGAACGGTTACATCTGTATGTGCTAAATTGGTCCAAACGACCACTTAAAGTAAGAATAATAAAACATCTTTAAGGTCAGGATGTGGCCTGATCTCTCCTTTGGAGGGAGGGGAATGGTGGCTCTCCAGTGTTAGGCTGCTCTGAAGGAGGCAGCCCAAGGCCCTGAGCAATGATTGGCATCCATTTCACGTTCCAGAGGTGCTGTCCCGAGCCCAAGCCGAGGAGGATCAGGAATCTGAGCAGGCTCGAGGAGAAGACAAACAGGAGGTGATGGGGAGGGAAGCAGGGGGTGAAAGGTTTCCACCAGGGCAGGCTGGGGATTCACTGGAAGGAAGGGTCACTGCAGGGAGAAATTGCACAGTGCTGGGAGAGCTGTGTGTCCTCCTTGGAAAACACAGGTAAAGTTCCACAAGAGTGCATTGAAAGGAGGGGGAAAGGATGATTTAAAGATGATCTAAATAACGTGTGGAGAATGAAATGAGAGATAAAAGCTCTACAAGGGCACCACGGAGACACCGATGCTGTGGTGTGGCCATCTGTGCTTGCCCTACCTCGCTGAGGAATTAGGGGTGCTCAGAGATGAGGAAAGGTGGGAAAAGGGGGGGATTTTCCTCAAAAAGAGGGAGCACCAGCAGGCTGAGGTTGTCTCTTTTCCTGACCTTGCCCCTGACACAGTCCTGATGACCCCAAAGCCACCAAGAGGGACAAGATGCCCCCCAGGGCATCAGTGCAGGTCTTGCCCCAGAGAAACCTGGCCAGGGTTGGAAAGGTGGAATTGTATCCTCATGGTCTGAGTGGGGCTGTCACAGGCTGGAATTTGAGGCTTTGGGGTTGATCTTTTTGGCCTGGATCTGTTCATTCCTCAGGTTACTGCCCATCCAGCCTCCCACACGAGGGGATTTGGGGGAACTTTCCTGCTGCTTTTCCTGCTCTTCATTTCCAGGTGCTCCAGGGAGGCTCCAGCAGCACCGTGGGGGATGAAGAACCACAGGACTGCTTGTGGATGTTCCATTTTCCCCCTTTTTTGGGGGTCACCTGGCTCAAATGTCAGGCAGCAGCTCTGTTCCTGAAAGGTTTCCCTCCCAGCACCGAGGCAGGAGGTGGCTGCTTTGTGCTCTCCCCTTCTGGATTTGAAATGTGAACTTCCAGCCTGGAAGGACTCTCTTTGGATCCCCCTGGGTGCAAAGCTGCAGCGGTGCTCCTTTTTTTAGGAGCCATCCGTCCCTCCCCTGCTTTGCTCTCCCGAAGGGATGTGGGGTTTGATTTCGAGACGGGCACGGCTGGCTGCTCTCCCTCCCTCACAACCCTGCTAGGATCTGGCTTCTCCTGGAAGATCCTGGTGCCCAGGGATGGTGGAGCAGATTGAAGGATGTCTTTCATGCCCACGTTCCTCACCTTACCCCGAGCCCACCCCTGTGCCCCTCTGGAACGCTCCCAGCTGGTGGCATTCACTGATGCCTTGGGGAAAAAAGAAAATATTCTACGGCGAAGCAACAGGGGTCAGGAGGAGGTTTTGAAGGAAAACTCTTGATTCCTGTGAAGGGAGTGGGGAAACATCCCCTTTTTTCCTTTTTCTAAGAGAAAAAGTAATTCCTAAAAAGGCCAAAGTGTTGCTCTGCCATAATGTGGAAATGCTCTGTGCATTTCCAGCCTTGCCTTCTCCACAGGATTCATTCTGATGGATGCTGGGAGCGCCAGCTCAAGGAAGCTTCTCCAGAGCCCAGAAGATTCCCATTCCATAGGTACCGCCTGCTTTTAGCCCTCATCCAGGATATTTTCTGGGCAGTTCTGCTCATTTTTACCTGGGTTTTGGGTTTTTAAAATACAAATCCAAACTGGTGTGAAGGGAGTGATGGGAAGGCCAGAGGTGCTGGGACGGGGCTGACTCTTCCTGACAAACATCTTTGTTTTCCAGAAGAGACCCAGATCCGACTGGTTTTTAAACAAAAGGAAATGTTTAATGCTCCGTGGGGGTCAGGTCAGAGTAACTCAGAGAGCCAGGTCTTCATTTCTCCACCTGTGGCCAAAAGCCAGAGCTGGAGGTGGTTGAATTCTGATTTCATGTGGGTTTCCCCAGCCTGGAACTTGTAAACTCAGGGGCTCCCGAGTGAGCTGTTTTCAGGGAGTTTAGTACCCCGAGTGGATTTCCCTGCCATCGGTTTGGCTGATGCCCAGGATCCCTGGAAAGCCCTGAGCACCCACACCGAGCCCGTGGGATGCTTGGGGTTGGAAGGGAGCTGGGAGCTCCTCCTGTTCCCAGCTCCTGCATGAGCAGGGACACATCCCACTGGAACTCGGTGTTGCCCTGGCTGGGGGAAGCCCAGCCAAAATCTGGGCCCATCCCAGCCCCAGCTCTTCCGAGCCCAGCCTGGAGCTCAGCCCTGTTCCCTTTGTCCCTCCGCTCCCGGGTGGGTCTCAGGCAGGTGACACTCGCGGGAATTGCTCTTTTTCCGTGCTGAAACCTCGCCATTCCCCCCTGGACAACGCCCAGGAGGTGACTTTGGAGAGCCATTTCTGTAGGGAAAGAGCTTTCAGGTCCTCAAATCCAGCCCCGCAGGGAGAGGACAGGAGTGACCGGGAGGGGAATGTGGCTGTCCCTGGTGGAAGCACTGCAAGAGCAGCGGGAGCAGCACGGCCCAGGCGGGCTGGGAATCCCAGCAGGCACTCATTGATCTCCCCTCATGCCCACTAAAGCCCTTAATTGCCCAATAAATGCGCTGGCAGTAACCATTTGAAGCCCAGCGCCTGCAATTAGCGCTTGTTTATTTGAGTTCTGCCCGCACCGCTCTCCCGGCTCCCGGATCTGTTTGTTGGGAAGCCGGGGAGGCTCCGGAGAGAGGATGAGGAGCTCTGGAGCGCTGGGAGAGGGGAGGGGATGCGGTTCCTGAGCTTCCCTGGTGCTCGGGGATTGGCCTTGGGCTTCCAGGGAATGCACAAACCCCCTGGAGCTTGCTCCGGCCTTTCGGGAACTGGGAACTGCTGCCAGCCAGGGCTGCTCGTTGCTCTGGTTAAAGAGGATCTCCCGATCGCCTTTGGCCGTGGAAAATGCTCATTTATTGCCGTTCACTGCAGGAGAGAACGAGCCCCGTTTGGGAGGATTAGCGGGGATCCGAGGGGATCCGGGAATGTCGGTGTAAGGGAGCAAAGGCTGGGATCTGAAGCAGCCTCAGGCTGCCAGAGGCAGGGGAAGGACGAGGGGGAGAGAAAAGCTCCCTGCCAGGTGCCCACCGGCAGCAGGAGGGAGGAAAGCGGCTCTCAAATGCCAAAACATCCTCATCCCGGGATGGATGGACCGGCTGGGAAATGCTGCCTCACTTCGCGCCGGACCGGGGGTGTTGGAAAATCCTTGCAGGAGAAACGAACCCCCCGAGAGGCGGGATGATGTCCCTGAGCATCCCGGTGAGGATGCCAGAGCGAGGGGGCAGAGCTGGGAATTGCCGCGGGGAAAAGCGGGGAGCAGCCCCGTCCCAGGAGGAAAATCAAGGGCACCCTCCCAGCCCTGGGGCCGCCCTTTGCTCTGGGGGCAGTTTTGGGGACCCCCCGGGTGGAGGAGCCTCTCCCGCTGCTGCTGGGGAGAGCGGGCTCGGCACCACCTTCCTCCCCTCCTCCTCCTCTTCCCAGCAGAGACGCAGCATCCCCGGCCCTGCAGATCCAACTGGTAATGGCCGGGCTGATTGACTGCAGATTTCCCCGTAACCGAGCTTAATTAGCAAGCTAATCAGGTCTGGAGATGGTTCCAATTTATTTATTGGCTGGTGGCTGCCACTAATCGGCCCGGCCAGTCCCTGCCGGCAGCGCCGAGGTTTTGTGCCAGGTGAAGGAATAATTCGGGATTTCACCCTCCCCAGGGTATTCCCCGGAGCCGGGATGCAGAATCCCCTCCCTGCCAGGTGAGCTCCGTGCCCGGCTCACACCGGCTCTGCCTCACCCGGGGCAGGGAGAGCAAAGGAGCGGAGCTCAAACACCCAGAACAGTCCTTGGAGCAGGGACGAGGCGTCCAAAGGCAGCGCCGGCCGTGAGTCGCCTCTTCTGAAGGTGACCCAGAGCAAGGCTCTCACAACTTGTGCTTCTGAGTTCCCTCCAGCAGCGCAGGAGGGATTTAAAAGAAAATGTTTTATTTTGCTTTCTTGAAAAAAAAAAAAAAAAAAAGGCGAATTCGAATTTTCTGGGTTTTTCTTTTCCCCTGGAATTACTGGGAAAGTTGCATTAGTGTTCCCTGGGTGCTGGGGCATCTCTGAGCTGATGTTCTTTGAGCAGAGGAGAAAGGGGATGGTGTGGCAGAGAGGATCTCCCTCCCAAGTGCCGGGGAGCCAGGGAAGCAGGATTTGAAGCACAGGGAAAAAAATCCTGTCCCTGGCTCCTGGCCCCCCAGATGTCACACCAGCCTCTGGATGTGGGACAGAGATGTGGGGTGACAACGAGAAAAGGAGGGGAGGGAGTGGGATTCCCACACCTTTGAGCCCTGCTGTAGAGAGAAAGCCAAGGGAAGAGAGGCACGATGAACAGGGAGAGGAAAACAGCTGGAGAAGGCACGTGGAATGGCAAGAACCCACTCTTGGCTAAAGCAGCCGTTCCCTGAAGGCATCCAGTCTCCAGCTGAAGACCTGGAGAAGCTGGAGAGACACCCCCCCCCCTCCACCTCGTTAGTTGGCTCTGATCTGTAGCAGATCCATATTTTAAGAAAAAAAAAATTAATGAAAAATGGCCTTGCTGCTCCTGTGAGCCTGCCTGCCTCGATCTGCCAGATCCCCTCCTGCTCTGCCGCCCTCCTGCTGATCCAAGGGCCCTCCAGTGCCGGCATGTTCCCCTGTGAGGACACTCTGGGGCAGGAATTGAGTCATTTCCCCTCTCTCTGAGGGGAAGGTGGGGGGGTCAGGGCGTGGTGACCCCTCTGGCACCCTGGGGACAAGGGGTGACAACGCCAGCCTGGGCCCTCCCCATTCCTCCCCATCCAAGCTGTGAACTCCTCATCCCTGGCAGTGTCCCAGGCCAGGCTGGGATATCCCTGGGACAGTGGGGAGTTGAGGTGAGATGAGCTTTGAGGGCTCTGCTAACCCAGCCCGGCCGTGATTCCACGATCCCGCAGGACATCCTGGCCATGGAGCCGAACCACAGCAGGCAGGGAGGGATGGGGCTGGGGGCTGCCAGCTGGAAGGTTCCAGAAGGGCCCGGCAGCAGGGCAGGGATGCTCCAGGGGAGCAGAGGGTTCCTGGCTGTGGCTCTGAGCTCCCTTCTGGAGAGGGTGATTACAGGGAGTAATTGGGATCACCTGACTGTACAAATGTTACTCTGCACGGCCAGGCAGGGAGACAGATCGATCTCAACTATTATTCATTAAGGAAAGTCCTTTATAAATCCCAAATTAACAATTTCTCTCCAAGAGAGCCTTCCCATTTCCCTCCTTTCGCGGGGACTTTATTGGCGCTCTGGAAACGGGGAAATACAGAAATAATTGGGGAGGGGGGAGGAATGGCAGCCGTGGGCTCGGGAGCCCAGCATCTGCACTAAAATGAAAATACAGATGTGTGTCTCAAGGATGACCACGAGCCTGATTCGGGGGGGGGCAGCGTTCCTGAGGGATCCCCAGAGCCCTGAGGAGGCTCGGAACAGCCCGAGGGGCTCCTCAGCAGCTGAGGGAGTGTTCGGGAATGTTCAGGGCTCCAGGGCACAGGGAGAGAAGGTCCCTGTGTCACCCATCCCCTACAGGCCCAGCGGGGACGGGGACAGGAGGCTGCTCCCTCTGCCGGGGCTGGGGAACTCCTGGCACCGCCCTTGGCCATCGCTGCTGGGCACAGATAAAATCACTGCTGCCATCTGAGGGTTTGCCTTGGTGTCTGGGGTGGGCAGAGGGAATCCCAACACAAATCCTTTCGGAGTTTGGGGTGAAAAGCACTAAGACAATTTTTTTTTTCGTCCAAGCAGAGGAGGAAAACCTGATATTGCTCCTTAAAAACTCACAGGTGCCTTCCGAGCTGGGAGCAGGGCATGGAATTCAGGCAGGAGGGTGAGCTGGTGGCTTTTACATTGGAATTGCGGGGGAAATGTGTGTTTGATAAGGTGTCTGACCCCCAGCTCCGCTTTTGGGACACGCCCTGAGGTGTCGAAACGGATTTGTTGTGAAGAGCTGTTGCTGTTGCCCAAAGAAGCTGTGACAGGTTTGTTTCTGAGTCAAGGCTGCCAGCAAAAAAACCCCAAACAAACCAACCCCAATTCCTTAATTCGCGTAACCATTCCCATGGCTTCTTTTGGCCGTTCTGGGAATGCCAGCAAGGGAGGCAGATGTTGCCTAAAGGGCTTTTGGGGTCAACCCCACCTTTCCCCTTTCCGGGCATGGATGCTCCTGCAGCAAAACCAGAAACATCGAACAGGATCAAAGCAGGGAGGAAACCAGCAAAGATTTCTGTTTATACTCAGGCAGTTGTGATTTTTTATCACTTCAGGGCGTGCTAACTTAAGAAAAAAAAAATTAAATCGCTGCTGATGGCTCCTTTGGGGAGGCCGGTTTTGGGGTATTGGCGCCTTGTAGAGAAGACTGGGAACTCCTGGCACTCGGCACCACACAGCCAGCTCCTCGCTGTTGGTAGCACTTCTCCTGGAAAATTATAAATGGGAATCCCCGGGTTGTCTTTTGCTGCGTTAATTAATAGGAGCTGAGCATTGAGAGCGCTCCCCCGGAGCCGGCGATGGGCCCTTTGCCGCTCCGCCCGGCCCCTCGCCGCCAATCCCCTCACCCTGGGCAAACAGCCCGTGTTTCACTGCCCCTCTCAGCCTCGGGGGTTGTTTTCCCGGGGGGTGGATGTGGGGATCCATTCCCGTTTTCCCCGCGGGCGCTGGAGCGGAGGAGGCGGCGCGGAGCATCTGCATCCCCCGGCGGCAGCGCCGCGGCTCCCGGGGCCGCCGAGCAGCAGAACCCGGAGCTGCTGCCGGCCTGGCCGAGCTGCCCTTCCTCTGCTCATGTGGCACAGCCCAGGGACCGGGGACCCGCTGCCGGTGGCGCTGCGAGCGCACAGGGGACGAGGGAGATGCCCGGGAGATGCCCGGGAAATGCTCCAGGAGATGCTCCGGGAGATGCTCCGGGAGATGCTCATGCCCGGGAGATGCCCAGGAGATGCCCGGGAAATGCTCCGGGAGATGCCCGGGAGATGCCCGGGAAATGCTCCGGGAGATGCCCGGAAGATGCCCGGGAAATGCTCCGGGAGATGCCCGGGAGATGCCCGGGAAATGCTCCGGGAGATGCCCGGGAAATGCCCGGGAGATGCCCGGGAAATGCTCCGGGAGATGCCCGGGAAATGCCCGGGAGATGCCCGGGAAATGCTCCGGGAGATGTCTGGAAGATGCCCGGGAGATGCTCGGGGCTCTCCCCTCGGCACGCAGGGGTGGAGGCTGCGCATTCCCAGGGTTTTTCCCCACGTTGGACTGTCTGCAAAAGGCGGAACGCGGTGCGAAGCTGCCCCAGCATCCCCAAAATCTACACAGATCCTAGGGAATTCTGCGGGCACTCCGCAGAACCGTTTTGCTTTTGGATAACATGCCCCCTTTCCCGCACGGTTCTACGGCTTTGGCTCAGTCGGGGCACCGAGGAAACGCCGCCTCTGAATTCGAAGCCGAGATCCTGGGAGGTGAAGCAGAGGCTTAAAATCCACGCGGGCTGCATTGAAAATAAAATAAANCCTAACTAAAAAAAAAAAAAAAATAAAAAAAAAAAAAAAAGGCAACAAACTAAGTAAACAAAAGTAGCCTCCATCCCTCCTTCCTTCCTTCCTCCCTGAGGCCCGCTTTGGCTTCTCCCCGTTCCCAGGCTGAGCCCTGGGGAAAGTTGGGCGAGCGGCCGGCGGAGCGGGAGGGAGGGAGGGAGGGCGGCGCGCATCGATCCCGGCTTTAATGGGATCAGGTCAGTGTAATCCTGTTTGGGCCATTGTCACTCCGGCAGCCAAGGAGACCCCGAGCCAGAGGGGAAGGGGCTTTCAAAACCTCTGCGGGCCCGCCACAAAGCCAGAGGCTGCGGCCGGGACAAAAGCGGCCCAGAGGATGA
>VWYP01026918.1:78470-90913 GCA_013400435.1 Pycnonotus jocosus | reverse complement strand
CCTAACCACACCAGCCATTTGAAGAAACGAAAATGCTGCAAGGTTGGAATGGCTCAGCAGCAGAGAGCAATTTGGCACTTAGGGTTGCAAAGAATACAGAGAGCTCTAAGTGCTGCATTCCCAATGAGGACAACACTATTGATTTATTTCATAACTTCACCTGCCTCTCACTGCTAGATGGCTGCTTATTTTGATCCCTGGAAAACAGTTCTGCACAATAACATAGGTGCATTGAACGCTCCAAAGGTCAGGCAGCTTGAGCATGGGAAAATATTTGTGAATGAGGCCCAAAAAAACTACTGAAAGAGGTGATTTCTGGCTCAAAGATTAGTCTTCATTTAGAGACTGAGAATTTATTGCTGCCTCAACCAGCATTATCAGCTTTCTGTCAGCAACAATCATCAGGATTTCCTTTCCCAATCAACATGAGCTATGACCTCATGGCTGCAAAGGTGAAACCCTGACAGGGATTAAAGGCTAATAGAAAGAAATGAGGTAGCAGAGCTGAACAAAGAGGAGCTTGTTACACAGCAATGGCCAACTCAGGCAGAATGTCACAGCTGAAACACGAGCCACTGAACTGAAGGCTAAAAAAGAGTATTTTTTAAGATCCTGGGTAATGCTGGGTCTCCCCATCTTTCAGTGGATGAGGAAGGCAGGCTGCCATCCTTGCCATCAGAAATTTTTGAAGTGGGATTAGCATAGCCTTGTGGTTTGTCAAGCGTTTAATTGCAATCCTGCAGGGATGCGGCCTCAAAGACACTGGAAACCAATTTAACAATCATGCCTATCATTATAGACACCAAACTGCTCCTGTGCATGTAGGATATGCAGCAGCCTGAAACAGAGGGGCTGAGTCTAGGGCAAGGTTTAGAACCTGAAAAGTGATGAAAGGCAAATGCAGGTCTGATATTCATCAAAGCAACTTAATCCGTGGTGGAAGAGTGAAAAGAGGTAAAAAGGGGTTTATGTTGTTGATCTGTGAGTTGCCAGTTTTATCACTCATCCCCTGGGCTCCTGGAACCAACAAGTGAGGCCATTTTTTCAGAGGGGTTCTTTTCTCTTAAAGGTCACTCTTAGCTGCCATAATATCTTTTCATCTTGAAACCCAGCACAGGTTTGGTTCAAGTCCCAGTGCAAGCCATACGTGTCATAACTTCCAATGGACTCTAGATCAGTCCCTTTGGCAGTCACCAACATATCCCTGCTTTTTCCAGCAGAGGTAGGCTGGTACTGTAGTCCAGATCCAAGTCCTTTGGAAGCTTCTGGTGTCCAGGATGCTTTCTGCATGTTTCAAATATCTTCAGCCCACCAACACAGGGCAGCATCTCCTTGGGCTGTGTGCTGGGCTCTCTCAAAGAGGGACAGGATAATTTGACCTCTCCCTGGAGCACAGAAATCACCTAACAGTGCTGAGGGTACTTGGCATCTCATGGCATGAAATCTCTGGGCTGCAGTCTATTCTGAGGCTGCAAGTGCAGGGTTAGAAACCAAATCCATCTCAAATATACAGGAATACTACTGAATTTGATGTGGACCAGGTCCTGTCATATTTGACATGGTGCACTTGGAGCACCTCTCAATCCAGCACAAAGAATCCCAGTGAGTCTTAAGCAGAAAGGATGAAAAGAAACATTCTTGTTGTAAGTACATACATAAATCAGGTTCCTTGCTGATACTGAGCAGGCTTCAGAAACTATTCAGGATAAAAATATCTCCAGCCTAACACATCATTGCATCTTTAAAACCTCCAAGGTGCTCCATTCTTTATATTTTAGAGATTAATGTCAGCCACAAATACAACAAGGTTAAGCCCTTTTCTTGTAAAGAAATCACCATCTCAAGCATTCTGGTTGATCCCCAGCTCCCAAGAGGTGGAGCTGCAGGAACAGCTTTCAGCTCCTGATGAAATGTTTAAGCTTTCCCCAAAATCTGAGGTTGAGGCATGCAAATAATCCCCAGCCCAGCATTAGGATGCAATGTCCATAGCTGCAGAGGGTAGCCTGGCTGAAATCCAGCTAATGAGGAAAACCTCTGCAGCAGCTTTTGAAGGCTGGGCAAAGTCAGTGTCCTTTCTGGGCTGATTTGGGTGGAGGTTGACATGGCTAAAACTTAATTTAATAGTATGAAAACCCTAGAATTATTAGATTTAGCAGTGCTATGGCTTGAGTTCCTTCCATTTAGAACTCTCAGCCTAAAGAAACATGGAGCTGATTGGGGTAGGGGAATAATGAGAACTGTGGCAAACCCCAAAGCTGTTACCCAGCACTGCAAGGCAAGTGACAGGTTTCAGGTTTGTCAGACAGTTTTCAGAGAGGATGACACATACATAATGCTGAACTGAAGGGGAAATTTAATAGGGACAATGTAACTACCAGGCCAGAAAACTCAGCTAGGGTCTTTATTCTTTATGAAAACTGCATGGATTGATGCTTGGCAAACTAATTGCCATGAATAATTTATTAATTTATATAATCCCTTTTGTTTTCAATTTCATTTTTTGGTGACTGACCACCTGCAAACAAAGTTATTAACTCTAAGAAACTGGATATAATATGATGAGAGGTTTCTGTGATTAAAATGGATAAAACCCCTTTGTGTTTAAGGTTGGGAAGAGCTAACTGAGACAGTCACTTCAGCATCTCCTCTAAGTAAATTATTAAGAATGCAGAAGTGGAAAATTCAGGAAACTGCAGTTAATATGTTTCCCTGATAGATTCCTCAGTTATTTATACCTCTTCTTTTTGTTTAATCATTAAATCAGTCAATCTTTTCTGCTTCACATGTATCTAACTTCTATTGCTGTGTAGAGATCTCAGACAAGTTTTCTCTCAGAAACCCTGCAGGGATTAACAAGATGTTTTTAAAAATCAAAGGAGGAAAATCAAGTAAATGGATTTTGGTTTTTTTATAAGCACACTGGCTTTACTTCCTTCAGAATTTTTTTTTCTCTTTACTCTCAATAAGAAAAAATAATCTCCCTACCTGGTTTATTGTGAAGTCCTCTTTGCAAGTTTCTTAAATGCAAAAGACAAGTAGGATAGTGGTTTTAAGAGAGATTATTGGACAGAGTGCCTGAAGAGGTTGAAATACAACTTTAAACAGAAGATATTTTTAAGAATTTGGGCTTGAGGAAAAAAAGTTGCTGTCAGCTCAACTCTTTGTTTGCCAGAGGTCAATGAATGATGAGGAAGAGATTACACAGCAAGCAAATAATGTTGAATAACGAGTTTGAAACTCTTCTGAAACTTTAAGCTTGTGTTACCTCTTTTTGTTTCTTCTGCATTGGTCTGAATTAATCTTCTTAATCAAAACAATCAACATCTGGAACAAGTGTTCTTGCTGTTTCTGGCCTTAGCAGAGTGTGTGGCTGTGGCTATGCTGTACCTGTTCAGAGGATGTACTCTGTAGGGTTTGGTCCATCCATGCCTTCTTGGGAATGTTTTCCCTTGGATGTAATCCTCTAGAGCTATCCATGGCTGGCATCTTTCTGCCCTGTGCTCAGATAGGTGTGGACAGCCCTGTGCTGCCCTGTCCCAGGAGGGGACAGAAAGGATGCAGATGTCACTTCTCTGTCCATGAGCTGCCCGTGGTTTCCTTGGGGTCTAGTTTGGGTGTGTTCAGTTCTGAGCTGTCACAGTGCTACAGCACAAACTGCAAAGTTTATCTTCCTTCCCAGCTCTGACTTGTCATCCAAAATCCTGTGCCCAAGTGCTCTGTGGGAAGGTGGCAATGCCACTTATCACATCCTGCCCTCTCACGCTCCCTGTCCCTCGCTCCTGCAGCCCCCCCATCTCCTGCCTTGTGTCAAGGTAAGTGTTGAACCACCCCCTGGTGGATCAGCTTCAGGAACTCATAAAAAATAATAGCAGGAACATGAGGATGCAAAAATGGAGCAGTTAACGCCAGTCACCAACCCACAGGGACGTGTGGCCACAGAAACACTCCCAGCAGCACAGCAAGAGGTGTGGGGCACCAGCAACCAAGAGCAGGAAGGAGGGCAGAGAGCCCTGGAGTCAACTCTCAGCTTTCCTGTTGGATCAGCCCTCTCAGTCAGCCTGTTCTTCTGCTGGATCACTGACTGACAGACCTCAAACAACGGAGCAAGGATGGGAAGTGTCCCCCAGGGCAAAGCAGGGCTGCTGCTTTCCGGGAGCTGTCAGCTCCAGCATCAGCCTGCAGCCACACCAGGCTCAACTCCCTGAGCAATCAGCACTGAAGGAGGGAGGCCAGACCACTTCAAGGCAGACTATTTAAGGCATCTTTGGCTTCTAAAAGTACAGTCTCCTTCAGGATATTCCCTGCTGTTCCCCCCATCCTTGCCTATCTGCCAGGGAATACCATGGGGTAGAAGCATTGGTGCCATTGCACCCATCACTGGAACACACCCCAGTTAATGACACCCCAGTAAAATACCAGTGAGCCAGGACTTTGCTCTTCTTTAAAGAAATATATGAGAGGACAGCCTGTTGAAAATGAAGCTGTCCTCTGAAACAAGGAGAGGAATTCCTCAGAAAGGCTCTTTCCAGCATATTAATGTGTATCAATACTGGAGTAAAGCAATCCAACTTGTTTAAGACTGGGATCTCTGTTAAACTGTGAATGCACAGTTGTGTTTGAACCTCAGCTGTTATTAATGGGATGGGAGAGGGGAGGAAAAAAAGAAAAAAACAACCCATTCTTGACAAAACCAGTCACTATTTCTTCCTTTACAAACAAAGGGGGGAAAATGGGAAAAGAGCTCTCATGAGAACCTGTATGAATTTCCTTAAAAGAGTGTACTTTAGATGGAGAATAAGTTAAATTCTGTGAGATGTTGGGGTTACCAGAGTAACAACGTTTTGAATGCAAAACCAAATAGATGTATGAGCCCAAAGTAAATCATTAATGTGCATCAGTGTATTTGAGATGGGTTGGAGTGACTTATATATTGTAGTCCTTCTTTATTTAATATTTCAAAAGTGTTCTTTGATTTAAAAGCAAACACTTCATAGGCCTCTTTCCAGACAATTATGTCCCCTTTCCTACAAAGCACTCTGAAAAGAGACTAGTCATTGATGCCATCTAATGGAACAAACACACCAATTTGATGGAGTCAAACAGAACAAAGGGGCCTTGGGATATCAAGAAACTTAAACATGAGTGTCATTTTAAGGCTGGTAATCATCCCAAGACCACTCTGTTTCTTGCAAACTGGCAAGAATTCAAGCTTACGTGGTCAACCTGCAATATATTTTTTAACTACAAGGAACATTTCGTGGTAACTATTTTTGAACTAAATCTTTCTATGTTAGATGAAAAGAGTGGCTATAGATAGGTAACAGTTTTCCAAGCAATTATCATCTTATTCATACCTGCTTTCCTTGTTTAATACAATTAATTCAGTCCAGGAGACCTGTTCACGGCAGCATGATAAATAACAGCAGAAGTAAGTTAAATGGTCAATTGAAGAGATCTCTTACAGGATGCTAAATTAGCCCTGGCAAGTACTACAAGAACCTCTACTTGTTAACAATTACTAGTAACTGTGACTGATTGCATTTTTCCCCCAAGATCCAACCATTCTTCCCCATATTTCTTCCCATCCTCATTGCTAGTCTAGGGACATACTCAAAGTTTGGGCTTCATAATTAGTGGAAATAAAACACAGTCATTTAACAATGCCACTAAGGGGGAAAAATGAAGTTATTTTGCTTATTGAAGTTTGGGGCAAACAACAGAGAACCATATCCCAGAAGAGAAAAAACATATTGCATGCCTTACGTTATGGAAGGGAATTAAACTCTGACTTGCAGTTAGAAAATCATTGTAGCTACTTTCATAAACCCAGTAAAGAAACCCAGTTCTTCTCTGAAATAGGAAATGTTAAATTTGTGGCAATTTATTAAATGCTGGAGTTTTTGCAGTTCACAGTGCACTTGGAATGATTATAAAAAACAAGTTCTTAAGAACTGAGGCAGTGTCTCTTCCAAGGATTATTTTTGGAAGCTCCTATTTGCTGGATGTTGTTTGTGTCCCTTTCCAAGTGGCCGTGAGTTTAAGCAAGTTGTGTTGCAGGGCTGAAGGAGGACATTGGTGAATAAGAACTCCTCTGGCTCCTGCAGCTCTGCTGATGGTCTGGCCAAAGATCCCTTTTTGGGGGAGAGCAGCTGCATGGTTAAAGGGCAGCAGTAGAGGAAGGGGAGCTCCGCTGAGCTTCCCTGGGAAGCTCCAGCCAGGTGACAGTGCTGACAGTTCCTTGAGCAGATTCCTTCCATGGGCAATTAGCCTTCACCAAGCATGAATGGACTAGTTTTCTATTAGGAGACTGAATTTTAGCTGACAAATTAGACAGCTTCCCCGAGGCCAGAGTTACATGGCTTTGCCAGTCTCACTAAAAATGTGATTTATAACAGATTCCTCAGCAGAGGCACTCCTTGCTTCAGGAATGAAGGCGCACACTGTACTCAGGCTCTTCATCTAACACAATGATCTTACAAATCTTTGTCTTGTGCAGGAAAACCTGACTGTTACCTGCTCTGGACTTATCAAGTGACTCCTCATCTGTCCACGAATGGATAGTGCTGGGAAACTCCAGTGCATGTTTAGAAGTCAGGCATGCACAGGTGTAAATACCATTTCAGGAGGTAAGAGTATATTCCTTTGGGAAGTTATGTCAGAAGGAGCTGGGTGGAATTTCTGGCTGTTAGTGGTACAGCCTGGGGGCAGGATGAGCCAGGGGCAGCTGTTCCATCAGTGCTGGACAAGCATAGGGAAGAGATAAAAATAAGGTCTAGCAGATACAAATACCATGTTGTGCTTTATTCCCTTTAGTTCTGCTTTTAAGCCAGACCACTCTGAAAGGGAGACAAAAAAAATAAAAAAAAGAGAGAGATGTTTTCCCAAAGCTAATGGAAGACTCAGAGTTTTGTGCAGTTGCAGAGTCACAAAAATGATGGGCAAGGAGAAAAGGGAGGAGAGAAGTCAGACCCAATTCCTGCCAAGTGAGGTTCCACCTCTGACTCATCACAAGGTTTTTTCCTTGTTTCTCCCTCAGTGTTTTTATTCTGTGAATATCAGCACTAGCTCAGAGCAAAAAGCTCACCCATCCCTGACAGCGTCTCGAATGTGTCTGTGTTTGCATGGAATTAGTAGTTAATATTTTAATTATTAATTTCTATTACTTAAGAACTGCATGTTGTTTTGCTGAGGCTGGAGGCACACTCAGAGACAGGTGAAATCTGGGAGGGGAGGCTAACAAAGCCCACGTAGCCTGGATCTAGCACATGGATAATGTGTGGCACACAGATGCAGGCACAGGGGGCTGGTTTTATCTGAATGAGTTTTGGACTTAAGGAGAACACAGCCCAGGTGAACAGCTGGACAAATGCCTCCTTCTGTATCTGCTTTTATCTCCACGTGAGCTGGGAAATTTATAGCTCTGAAGTATTAGTACTCCCAGTCATTGAAGAGTGGGGGATTTTTGAATTTAGAAGCCTGTCATACACATACAAATAATGAGGCAGAATCTTATAAGCAGCAGATGCAGAAGGAAATTATCAAATTTAACTTATGTTTGTGTCTGCTTAAGAAAGATGTTAGTTTAAAAAAATTAATAACCTATCACTTTAATCTACTGACATGACCTTGTGGAAAAAGACATATAAAACAGGAATGGATCAGAGCTTCTCTTCAGGTACCTAATTAGACAAATGGTTTTGGACAGCCTTTACATACTGGTTTAAAAGAAGCTTAATTTTCTTTCTTTTTCAGATCCACAAGTATGGCAGGGAGGTTTCATCAGATATTTCTTCAATGGGTTAAAGTTCTGAAATTAAAAGGGAACAAAATATCCTTATAACTGAACTTTCTGAAATCCCCTCATGATGTTATTTTACTAGCAATATTTATTCTTTTTTAAAAAAGTTTAGGTTGCATGTTTCTTTCAACAGCTATTAAGGTAGCAAATGAAAATTGTAAGAAAATGAATTCTGAGGTTTTTAACTAGAACTTCACAAGCTTCATAGTATGATATCAAAATGAATGCTCACAATTTTCAGTAACTTTTTCTTGTAAGTATCGAAGCTTTTCCTATGGCTGCAAAAATTGACAAAGATCTAAAGAAAAAGATTCTGGAGGACTGAATTTAACCCTTTATTTCTCATTTCTGTCAGTCTAGCAACTCTGTCTATATAACTGGATATATTTTCTCCTTAGAGACAAATAGATAATGTATGTAGCAGCTTCTAGTTAGCAGTAGCATCTTCTCAAATATTAATTCTAAGGATGACATTAGACTGGCTTTCATAAATTCTGCAAAAGCAAACTTTGTAGGTATTTGTCTTCTAATATGAAGATGCTATTATTGCTCTCACCTTACAAAGCTTATCTGCTGACATAAGTGTTGTACATATGGAAAACCTTCTCAAGGCTTAGGTTATTGTGATTTGGAATCCTAAATCATCCCGAGTTGGAAGAGACGTGTACCCTGTGATTTTAGTGTACAATAAAGATGAGTAGATTAACTCAAATTTCAGAGATGGAATCAACAAATTAAATGAACTCTGCACCAGCAGTGAATAATACAAATTCTGCAGTTGGATGGTTTCAGGCTGAGCTCTGCTGCCCACTATTTTACCTCCA
Source organism: Pycnonotus jocosus (assembly GCA_013400435.1). NCBI lineage: Eukaryota > Metazoa > Chordata > Aves > Passeriformes > Pycnonotidae > Pycnonotus > Pycnonotus jocosus. The sequence goes on along the minus strand of VWYP01026918.1, from coordinate 82,291 downwards.
CTAGATGTCAGGCGTTTGACAGAGCTGGAGGGGTTTAATCTCTATTTTTTAGCATAAAGCACGGTCAGGATCACAGCTACAGTTCTCCAATTCCAAGCACCAGCAGTAACCCAAAACAGGAGATACTCTGAGTCACTATATGCGTTTTTCTTGTTCTTCATTCTTTTAGGCCTTGTTTTTCCCCTGCAGCAAATTTCTCAGCATTGACAAATGCTGGTAAATGGGAGCACTGCCAAGTAACGTGGGATTCCCTGGGGGCATTTGCCTCTGCTCCTCCATTCATTGGCTTGACACATCTGTTCAGGAAGACTACACAACTGGTGAGTTCCTCAAAAATACTCAAGCATGTGTCTCTTTACTCTCTGAGAGCAACCAGGTGGTGGGGAGCTTTTCAGCTCTTTCTGCTCCTTAGTTGGGCTATTTATTTCTATTTTCTGGATGAATGAAATACAACTTCAGAAAGTATTCTCATCTCTCCCACAGCATCTCTGTGAGACATTTGGAGGAGCTAGGCTGGCCTCCAGATGAATGACATTTCCTAAGCAACAGAAGGCAGACAGCATTTCCAGGACTGCACACAGGATTTTGTAAGAACTTGCTCACAGACGCCAACCAGTGGCTGCCACAGTCCCCAAAAGGTGAGTTTCCCATGTGGAGCTCTGCAAATACAGAGCAAGCCCAGCAGGTTTAACGTGCATTTGGAGAGTGACTGTACACTGTGCAGAAGCAATGAATCTGCTTGCACTCCCTGTCCTGTGCCACAGAGTGACTCCATGGAAACACAAAAGCCTGGTGAGCTCAGCACAGAGCACAGAGGTGATTTATGTGCACTGGCTCAATAGCAGCTTTTTGGATGCTTAGTTGTCTGGGCTGCTGAGGTCCAGCAAAGCTGTTGGTGCAAAGAAAACCAGGAAAAGCCCAGATTTTCACATGAGAGATAGGATGTGATTGTATTTATATGGGAAATTTACATTATATGGCACAACTGTCAAGTCTAGATCCCATTCCATTGCTTGTGGAAGCATTTTCACACTGGCTTCAAGGACTTAAAGTAACACTGGATAGTAGAAAAGGTCACAAGAGAAGATTAGTAACTGTATGCCCTCACCTTCACAAGAATGCTTCTTTACCAACAAACTTTAAACAAGATCCTTAGAACTTATTTCAGATATGTTGTCTCTATGCAGCATTTCTAAAAGCTCCCTGTTTACTGCCACATTCCCCACATTCATCATTTTTTCTTCAGCACCATCCTTATTACAATTTAGCTGCATTTCCTCCTGTACCAGACAAAACCCTGACTCTAAATTCTACATATTATAAATCAATTGGCACATGAATGAGGTGAAATTCATATACCATGAAATTGCCCAGGATAGCAGGGAATGAGACTTTGGGTACCAGATATCCTAAGTAGCATCTCTTTGATCCAACAGACCAGGGCAAGGATAGTGTCTTTCCACATGCTTGTGCCATTGGCTAATATGGTGAGGATAATGCTGATCCCAACAAAAACACTCCATGAAAATGTGGCTTAAAACTCTTGTGAAGGACAGATGACAGTCACAAAACTCCTCATTGCCTCTAGAAACTGGACTGCATCTAACAAATGAGGCAAGAGTCCCTGCAGTCACTCAGAGCCTGACAACTCTGCAGCTGACAGCATTTCATCTGTGTCTGCTTCTCAGAAGACATAATTTTGTTTCCAGGACAAAATGCAAGGGCTTTGAACATCTCCTCTGAGGCCTTCTGGGCTTCTTTTTTTTTTTTTTTTTCAGATGGCAGTATTTCTTTCTTATAAAGAATTAAATTTATTTGCAATATTACATAACAAGTGAGTGACACATAAATCTCAGCATCAAATGTAACTCCTCTTTTATGGCCTTCAGACATGTGTAACATCTCACCTGAAGCCAAATAAACTCTGTAGTTGGCTTCAGATTGCAATAGTTATTCTTGGGTGTGAGACAGTCTACAGTGTCCATTTCATATGGATTGTTTTACCTTTGGTGTTTAAAAAGATGGTGCTGCCTCCTCTCAGGTCTCCTCTTCCTCATGTTAATATAGGTGTTCAGAATTCCTTGGCAAGGCAAGGTGTGCCTGTAATTTGCCCAGTGTAAGCAGGAAACAGGGCATGATGGCAGGGTGTGCTCCACAGATTTAGCCACAGAGGCTAATGAAACGCATTTTTCCAAGCGCATCGATCAATCTCACTGGGTCCTATTAAACAACAGGACAAAAATAAAAGCTTTTGGTCTACAGCTTCAAAGCTGTGTGGGCTAAGTCATACTTAATATAACACAGGCCCAAAATAAGAAAACTAGTATTTGCACCGGAAATATATAAAATATTTATACTGCAGGATTTCATTCTTTACTGTAAAGTAAACTTTTCCAGAGCTGAAATTTTATCTTCTGATGGAAGTTGCCCCCAATAAAACAGGGGCACAGTCAGTATACATATTGTGATTAGAACAAGTGGCCCTCTCACAACATTTAAGATAGGAGGGATTCAACATCTTTGACCTGCTTTGCCCCCTGCAGAGACAGCATTTGCTGGAGTGGGGCAATTGTCTTCCAGAGTCTTAGCTAAGACAGATCCTTCTCTATTTCCAGCTTCAAACACTGTTGCCTCAAGAGTATAGTCTACCTCTTAATTTGACGGAGAAATCTTTAAAAAGTAAGTTCTGCATAATTTTATTTCCAGATGTAGTTGGGTCTAGGTGGATTGTTTTCCTTCTTGCAGGTCCCTAAATTTGTCCTAAAAAAAAAAAAAAAAGTGTTATTTAGACTGTAAACTCTTTGGGAGAAAAGGTGCATCTTTAAGGGATCTGCTGGTTGTCCACAGAATTAGGTAGATCAGACGAGCTTGAGATACAACACCTGTGAGTAATCTGAATATGAAATTTTTAAATTTATATGAGAATTGGCTGGATGATTGAACTGAGAGTGTTCCCTGTAAGGATGGTGGGGCACTGGCACAGGGTGCCCAGAGAAGCTGTGGCTGTCCCATCCCCGGTAGTGTCCAGGGCCAGGTTGGATGGGGACAGTGGGACAGTGGAAGGTGTCCCTGCCCATGGCATTGGTTGGGCTTTAAGGTTCCTTCCACCCCAAACCAGTCTGTGATTTGATGATGATTGTCTAAAAAAGCTTTGTAGAGTGTTTGGCCACAATTAAGTCTTTTTATCCACTGGAAACTAATTTCCCAGCCACACGCATACAGATTAATTTTTCACGTTTTCATATTAATTTTTCAAATTTTCATTAATTTGTCATGTTTAGAAAATGATGAACGACACTTTCAGAGAATACATTTTAAAAATGTAACATTTAAATAAAAAAAAATCTTAAAACCTGAAGCAAAGTAGTATTTACCTCACAGAACCACAGCAGGGCTCGGACTGGGAGGGAGCGTAGCAATCACCTAGTTTCACACTCCTGCCACAGGCTGGGGGATCTTTATATAATTGGGATATTAAGCACTAAATAATTATTCCGGCAATTTGTGTATTTTTATGTTCATTTAGTATTTGTTTTGTTTAGAGACGGATATCTCCAAGAGCACACGGGGCGAGCTGTGTGGCGTGCAGGGGAGCCGGCGCCGCGGTGAGCTTCCTACAGGGAAAAGCAGCGCAGAGGAAGGGAAAAACAAGGGAAAGGCAAGGACCCGGGAAGGAAAAATACATGAGAAGGCATTCTGTGTTTGAACCGGCGCGGCCATTTTGCCGCCGGCCCCTCACAGCCCGTCCCGCCCGGCGGGGCGGCACCGCCGCCATTTCCGCGCTGAGGGGCCGGGCCGGGGCGGGCGATGGCGGCGGCGGC
>VWYP01026918.1:0-78352 GCA_013400435.1 Pycnonotus jocosus | reverse complement strand
TATGGGGGTGATCTGTCCCTTCTGTCCTGCCAGAGGGCGTGCATCAGGAGCTGCAGTGTGCTCAGTAGCACGGAGGAAAGGTGTTTGTCTTTCAGTCGTGGATGGGATGAAATATTCTAGAGATACAGAATGGCTTGAGTTGGAGAGACATTAAAGCTCGTCCCATCCCACTCTCTGCCATGGGCAGGGACATCTTCCACTATCCCAGGTTGCTCCCAGCCCCATCCAGCCTGGCCTTGGACACTGCCAGGGATCCAGGGGCAGCCACAGCTGCTCTGGACACCCTGTGCAAGGACTTCACTGCTTTCACAGGGAAAAACTTCTTCCTAACATCCAATCTAAACATACTCTATCAGGCTGAAGCCATCCCCCTTTGTCACTTCAGGCCCGTGTAAACCATCTCCATCTTCCCTGTAGGCTCCCTTCAGGTACTGGAAGGCATCAGTTTGGTCAGCCCAGAGCTGCTTTTCTCCAGGCTGAGCACTCCCAAGTCTCCCAGCCTTTTCTAATAGCAGAGCTTCTCTCTCTGAACAACTTGGTGGCTTCTCTGAATTCTCTCCAGCAGCTCCATGTCCTCCCTGTGCTGGGATGCCAGGGCTGGGAGCAGCCCTGCAGAAGGGTCTCAGCAGAGTGGGGCAGAGGGGCAGAATCCCCCCTTCCCTGCTGCCCACGCTGGGGCTCAGCCCAGCACCCCCAAGTCCTTCTCCCAGGGCTGCTCCATCTGCCCATCCCTAGCCTGGATTGATCCCCAGGGGTTGTCCTGATCTGGGTGCAGCACCAGCACTTGGTCTTGTCCCTCATGGGATTCCCATGGGCCACTTCTGGGGCTTGTGGTGCCTTTCTGGGCAGGCATGTTAGTTGAGATGTGGCTGCTCACTTAGGCTTTGGGATTTGAGTTCTGCCTGGAATGATCTGGCTTGAGCAGTCTGGGTTTTCTTTCATAGTGTTTAAGAAACAGATCTGGAGTTCTGTCTCTCCTCAATGATGTAAAAAAATGAACATCTCATTCCACATTTACGGTGAGGATAGACACTTTGTTGTGTACCCCACACTTGCTCCGTTAGGACACACAAGGTTTTCATCTTTGTATTTTACTGGAAATGTCTGCATTCTTAGATTTTTTTTTTTTTACTTTCAGTCTAATTTTAAAAATTGTCACAACAGCAGCTCAGCATGTTTCTGATCCAATGTCTGACTAAAAGTTCTGTTCTGCTGCATGGCTTTGCCGGGAGAGTGGAGCTTTTTCAGCAGTAGATTAACTGTAAAGTGTCCTTTTACCTGTGGAGTCACAAAAATGTGCACAAAAGTTCTGGCTCCTTTAATTTCTCTTTTACCAGTTTAAATAAGTGAATGTTGTACAGTGGGATGTCTTGCACTGCCCACTGGGTTCTGCATTTTGCAGTTGGGTCAGGAAATGACCAATTTCATGGGATAATCCAACAAGAGGCATGGGGTGATATGAAGGTAGGCTGAATGGTCGAATTTTAAAGTAATGTCAGAATTTAAGAACTCAGAACAGCTCCATGTAGAAAGCACTCCCTGACTGAGGGCTTACCTTACCAGACCCTAGCTCTTTTGACATTTAGAAAAACTTCTCTGGTGCATTTCCCATGGGGACTGTGGTACGTCAGCCCCTGAGTCCTCTCTTGGCACATCATGAAGTGGCAGGAGCTGCACTGCTTCTTGTAAGCTGGAGGTTCAAGTTCCATGGATATATTTTCTTCGGTTCTTGAAACCAAAACCAAATTCCAGACTTTTCTTTCTGGTTATGTAAGATCCACTGTTTTCTTTATGACTGAGGGCTAGCTCTGCATTTGGCCTTTGTTTTTTGTGCTGCTCTGGTATTTTCCCTTCAGTATTGCACCACTGTAAAATGCAGCTTCTTTATAATTTTCAGTGATGCAGTGGTGGGTTTTTTAAGGTTTCAGTGTAGATTGAGAATGTGTAAATACACTGATCTTGTTCAACTGTGAGGTTGCAGAATAAAATACATAACTTCCTGGAGATCTGAAACCTAATCTTGTGGTAATTTAGTGATATTAGCGTATGTTGATGTATTTCTTACAGCACTCTCCCTTCCTTGTAAGTCTCCTCCAGGTTCTAATAGACCTCAACATTGGAGGCACTGCATTGTCAGTAAGATGTAGCCTAGCATAGAGGTGTCACCATGTGAGCAACAAATCTGATAAGGGACTTAGAAAATGTGAACCATGAGTCAAGACTAAGGGAGTTTTGTTTAGTCTGAGAAAGAAAGCATGGCAGGAGCAGAGGTGGGAAAGAATGTCTCCAAACATGTCTGAGGATGTGCTTAGGGACAAGGTGGGTTGGCAGCGTTTGGTTAATGTTGAACTTGATGAGCTTAAGGATCTTTTCCAACCTTGGTGATCCTGTGATTTATGGACATGATCACTTAGGAAAGAGAGGGTAGAATTTCTAACTGTGCAAATGTGTAGGCATTTGAGTGAGCAGCAGAATGCAGGTTATACTATATTATCCAGCAGTGTTTGATTAAGGGGTTTTTTAATTCTCCTTTAGGAGGAGTTTTCTGCTTGAACATTTTATTTAATGCTACTTTACATTTCCTCTCATCTCTTTTTTTTTGTTTGATCCTGAGTACATGACAAGTCTATTTAAGCTTCAAGGAGGCTGCATCTGGATTTCCTTTTCCTGACCTCGGTCAGAAGTACAGGATGAGCAAATTTATTGAACTTCCCTGTAGCAATGCCATACACACTCCCTGGTGTGGCTTCTCTCCACCAGCATGTGGTATCAGAACTGAGTTAGCAACATTTGTCATGTGTTGCCCTCATCTCTTTTGTGGATATAAAATCAGGGCGGAGTGTAGGCAAATAGCTATAGTTTGGAAATGTTGTTTATCTCTGTGTGACGGATCATCTGTAAAATGTGTGTGTCAGTCCTGGGAGGCTGGTGAATCTTCATGGAGCAGCAGCATCAGCTGTCATCCAGTCACATGGATTTCTGTCTGTGCTTATGGTTTGGTGGTGCTGTTTCCCTTGGTCTGGGTGCCCCAGGAAGTGCCCTGGTGCCTTCTGTGTTGGGTAGCTGTCTGCTGAGGTGGGACAGAGTTGGCTTTTTCCCTTGACTGCGATTCACACATTTCAGAATGGTGCTTGTGCAGCCACCATGACCTTTGTCCCATGGAAGGAATCTCTGTGCGGGCTGGAGTTTCTGATCTCTTATTCTTCTGAAACATCTAATGCTGGACATCTCAACTGTGTTAATTAACTAAAGTAATTCCTCCTAAAGCAGCGTGCACTGTTATGTATAAACCTGCCAGCTGTATGTATTAGGGAGAATTTTTTTTCCCTTTTCATTAAAATTCTGAAGAGCTGTTGAAAAGAGATGATGAATACTAAGGCAACACAACTCTCCTACAACCCCTTTTCTGAAGAGGCTGATGGGAGGATTGTGTGATGTATTCTGTTCTCCCTACTTGAAAGACTGAGTAGTTCAATACTCTGGTTAAAGATTGCTGCAGAAACATTTTTGGGTTTACAATAAGAAGTGCCAACGTCATAGGCTTTTTGGTAGGAGTGCATTTTTAGTTTTTCTTCACCACAAATTCATGTATTTCAGAGAGGCAGCAGAAGAAAGTGTATTTCAGGATGTCCTGGAAACCCTGACAAGCATCTCCAGTGCCATTGAGCAGGGCTGTAAGGATTCCTGTGCAGATCTGGACTCCTGCCTGCTGCTCATAGCAGAGTGCTTCAGATGTCTGAGGAACGCCTGTGTGGAGTGTGCCAGGAACCAACATGTCATGAGGTACACTTATGGTCCCTTTAGCCCATGCCAAAGTGCCACCTTCTGATGTTTGTGTGGATTTATAAAGGAGATTCTTACTTTACACTGCTGTGTTAGTTGATTTGTTAATGGGCATTTCCTGCTTGATTCAATCACTTGAATTCAAATGTGCAAGAAACAAAAATAGCTGACCTATTTGTAGGTCAGTTTGGGGCCCTGCCCAGTGACAGAANTGAATTCAAATGTGCAAGAAACAAAAATAGCTGACCTATTTGTAGGTCAGTTTGGGGCCCTGCCCAGTAGCAGAACAAAGTATTTGGATCCATAATAGGAGTTGATTACACAAATGATATCAACCTGTTGGAAGCCTGACTGTAGAACTACGCTTTTTTTCTCTTTCTTTAATTTCTAAAAAAATAACATAATGAATAAGTAAATGGCCTTAATAATCAGTTACAGGATTAGTATGTCTTTTAAGGTTCATTTAGATTTGTCTGGCTTTCCTAGCAAAACACAGCATGTAAAACTGTGCATATTAATGCTGATAAATATATACAGGTAAGTTGAGCTTAAAGGATAATAAGTCAATCTGGCTCCTGAAGTTATTTAGCTTCTCTATTCTTTGCCCCTGTTTGTTACAACATTGAAGGGGTGCTTGTGATACAACCAGCTGTAGTTAGGGAAAACCTGATAGTCTGGTTGATGTTTCTAAAAAACCCAACAAAATAGCAACAAATGCCCTCCTTGCCCCACGAGAATCCCAGACAACCAACCAACCAACAACAACAAAAAATCCCTGAACTTCTTACAAGTTGCTTATATCAAAGGATTATTGGGAACCACAGTCTTAAAAATTGGCTTCCTGGGACTTGTCAAGTTTGATTTCTTGAGCTAAATGTAATTTTGACATGGGACCAAGTCTCAGTTTCTGTGCTGGGGCAGAATTCTGTTAATGCCGCAGAAATTGCAATGCAGATCATTCTGAAAGTCTACCTATGGTTCCTCCTCACTGAAGAAAGGATAAATGATTACTTGGCCTTCTCTGCTTCTCTGTGAGAGTTGTGTATCTTTCCCTTCGAGCTGGCCCTGTTGTGTTTTGGTAGCTGCCACTAATTGCTTTGTTGGCATTGAAAGTCCTCCAAGTTTATTAGGAAGTAAGATGAGTCTTGTTCTGGGTGCTTGATCTCCAGACAAAGCAAAGTTTTTACACAAATAAAGCTGTTTAAATTATAGGAATAACTTGCTAATGTTTAATGTCTGACAGGAAGAATAGCAAAAAGGGAGGAAAGGGTACTGAGCTCTGAAGGTTCTGTGCCCAAAATTGGTAAAATGCAGGATGGTGATGCAATAAACCACTTTGATCTGCTTCTGATGGTAGTAATGGGGCTACTGATAGGCAGACAGTAACACAAGAGAAACTATTTTTGTTTCAGAGGTCCTGAAGATGCTAAAGATTTCCTGTTACCTTTGGTGAAAAGCCTTTCAAATTTTTTGTGTGTGTATTTCATATCAAGTGAATTATTTTGTTTTTTCCTCAATTTAATAATAGGAACTTGGGTCTCATCTCTACATCTGTCCATTTGATAAAGTTGCTTCATGGAATACAGATCAAAGAAGAATTGTTACTGACGGGTAAGGCTGGGGATTTTGTTACATGTATAGCCTGCACTATATTTCTTATACAGGTGATATGATGGCACTTTACTGATGCATTTGTTTTATAAATGAGCTTCATTCTTTCTTCAGTTGCAGTTAAGAATTGGCCCTCTCTTAGGCCAATCTTTGGCCCTCTCTTGACTACTTGAAAAGGTCTCAGCCTCAAGTCTAGTTCAGCTGTATTTTCACTGAACTGTTCCTTATAGATTGCTGAAGGAAATATATGTGGAAACTCTTTAATATGAAGTAGGATATTTGGGTTTATAAAAGGAAAAGTTCCTGTAGTACCTCCATTCAGAATGCATTCTGCTATTTTACTGTCTTTTTGTTTGCTGATACTTACAATAATTTATCTGATTCCAGGAAGCAAATTTTGGCTGTGACTTTTTAAAAATTATTTTTAATTTTCATTTGGGTACTCCGGTTGCTGGCCAGTCAGGATGGTATCTGCCAAGAATTAAGTACTGATTTGAGTAGTGCTCCTGTTTCCTTAATGGATGAAGTTTTTTCTTTGAGTGCAGTGAAGAGAAAATGTGCCTATTTTAACCTTTCCTCCCTAGTGGTAGGTGTTGCTACTCATTTCACTGGACATTAAAATATTGCTTCTGTCCAGCCTGTTGCTGTCCCTGCTGGAGCCTTGGGCAGCAGTGGGCTCAAAGAGCTGTACTGGGAACGTGGGCTTGCCACCTTCAGCCCATTCAAAACATCAGGAATTGTGGTGTAACAGTGCCACCTGCCAGAGGGGCTGCCCAGCACCTGCAGGAGAGGGAGCAGGATGTGCTCATGGGATGCAGGCATGGCCTCAAGATCTTCCCTTTGGTTTCCTGACTGCTGGGCTGTCACATGTGTGCTCTCCTCTGCTCATGGGTTTGAAGGAGGAGAGGGAATGCTATTGAGCAGAAGGCAGTAATTTGATTAAATTTAAACCCAGTCATGTGATTATCTACTTCAGGCACTTTTTCCTAGCCAGAGGTTGGTGTAAAATCTCTGTTTATCAACATTGAATAGAAGGGTGGCATAGACAAGGCAATTCTCAACAGGATTTTGGTAGAAGTTGTTTTGTGACTGTTACCTTCCATAGACATTCAGTAAATACACCTGAGTTACAACTGAGATTTGCTGTATTGCCCCAGGATAGGTGGTTCATGGATGCTGTAAATAGCATTGGTCTCCTTGGGGGACCTCTGTGATGAGCATGGCTTATGGATTCCACCTGTGTTAGTACAACAACAAAAAAATTGTAGACAAGCAAATGTTGCTAATTCCTTGCTGAGTGATCTGATAAACTTTGTTGTAAGTGGAAATTAATGTAGTGCCTAGAGCACTGGTTGCTTCTGCAGGGTTTGCCTCAGAAGCTAACAGTTACATTTGACTGGATTATCAGTTGTACCAAAGCAAATTGTTAAATTGGACTTGGATAGCACTGTTGAAACAAAAGAGACCCATGAAATTAGTGAATGGTACTGTGTTTATTAACTGTCATTGTGTTTCATGATTCTCCTCAAGTTTCATACAGGAAATCAGGTCACAGGGCTAGAGTAGCATGTGTGTTTTGTTCTTGCAGATAATTAGGTGTTATGTGGAGTACTTCAGGTTGTTCATTTGGGTGTGTTACCATTTCCTCTCTCAAATGGCTGCTCGGATTGGATGATCCCTCTTGGTGCCTGTGCACATTCTTGGGGTTTTTATTATACATTCATGTTGCTTCCATTGCAACAAAGTACAAGGAGGAGGTAAGGCTGCACTGCAGGGTGAGCAGCACTAAATAATGTTTCGGATCATGTTCCTGTGAAAAATTCCCAGAACAAATCATTGTAGGCTAAAGAAACTTGAAATTTCAACATATTATCATATTTACAAAGATGAGATTGAAAATTCTTTCTGCAGACTGAAGAATTCATTTAACCTAATCTATGGCAGGTTTGCCCTCTAATCCATTGGTGGTAGCTGTTAAGGCTAGTAAGTGAGTGGTGTGGTAATTTTTGTAACAAAGTTCAGTGTAGTACAATTTCAAATGGATAAAACCAGAAATGAAATAAAAGTATGTATTCTTTGGCCACTGCTGTGACCAGTGTGATGGTTAAGGGAGAGGACATGATCAAAGAAACTAAAAAAGGAGGTGTTGTGCAGAATGGTATGTCTAAAAACTGTTGCTAATATTTATTCCAATAAATCCAGACTCCTTTGCATCCTCTCTGCTAGGAGTAATACTTTAAAAATAGTTGCCATGGGGTTATATACGTGGTTAATTGGGCTCCTCAATTCAGTATATTTACTGAAACTCTACTGCATGTTTTTACCATAACATCTTACTTTTTCTTTTTTTCAATGTTTTAAAAACAAAATAAATCCCTGTATGTTTGTAATACTTGTCCCAGCCAGCTGTGGAGAAAATTACTGTTTTCAGTGCATGTTATACCACTAAGGCAATGGGCCAGAATCCTTGAAGGTGAGTTAGAATGTCTGTCCTGAAATGGCTCTTTGAAACTTCAGGTAGGTTGAAAAATAGTTAACTCATACATACAGCATTCTGAGATTGTCCAGGCTTATGTACAAGCCAGCTGTCCCCATAATAAGAGTCTCCTTTCTTTTTAATACTTGCATTAAAAAACACAAACAGTTTTAGTCCTTTCTTTTATGATGTTGCTCCAGTTAGCTGTTTGTCTTTTATGTTTAACTGATTTGAGACCACAGTTCTGCAATGAATAGCTAATAAGATACTCTTTTTTTAAAAAAAATCTGAAGGAAAAAAGGAATTCCCTGTAGGATATAGATTTAATGGAATTTCTGAAGTATCCTCTCCACATCCCTTTTGTTTTACTTATTTTTTTAATTAGATGAGTCTCATCAATACCTTTGTTTTTTTCTGCTGTGGGTACAAAGATCAAGAACACTTGCCAGAGGAGCAGCTGATGAAGCTGCCAGATGAACTTTAACTGAACTTAAAGCAGATCCAGATCTCTTAAGAGCTCAGAAGTAGTTCAGTATGTGGGATTGCAGCAGATATAGGAAATATCCTTGTCAGAAGCCCAAGTAGAAAATCTCCTTCACTTCACAACATATGTCTTGGTTTGGTTGTGGGGTTGTTTTTTTTTTTTCCCTTTTTCCAATGGCAAATGTTAAGCTTTTCAGTGGAATCCAGCAGACCTTTGGGAAGGTGTGTTGAGGTTTGTCTAGCTGATGGATCTTTAGATTCCAGAATGTGAGAGCTGGATTTAGGATCCCTCTCCAAAATCTGGAAACACCCCAAAGGATAGCTTTGTGTGTCCTTGGTAAGTTTCAAGCAAGGACATGCCTGTTTAGCAGCAAGCTCATGTTCTATAGGCAGTGTCCCATCTGATCCTTTCATTGATTCCCACCCCAGCATGGACAGAAGGAACTTTAATGTATTTGTTTGTAAACAGATCTTCTCAAACCTTTCACCACTATAAAATAGTGCTGATGCTGAAGAATGCTCTTTGAATTCCAACATAATTGCTTAAAAATGATTTATCTGCCAAAATACATTTCTGTCCTCTCGGGTGAAAAGGCATTGAATGCCTCGTAGCTGCCCTGCATGAGACAACTTGTTGTGCAAGTTCTGTGAATGAGGTGATTGTCCTCTCTGAGCTGGGGTCTCAGCTGCAGGGCTTGCCTGAGGGGTGCTCCAAGCATTCCCCCAGTATTCCTCAGCTCCAGGCTGACCCTGCTTTAGACCACCTGGCACAGGTATTGTTATTGCTGTGCTGTGCTGATGTCAGGCCCCCACAGTCTTTAAGGAGTTTAACCACCCTGGGAGAGCCTCATGAAAATGTGTTAACCTGAGAATCACAGAATCATGGAATGATTTGGGTTGAAAAAGACCTCCCAAGACCACCATGTCCAGGCTGTCACTGATCTCTACGTTGTCACCCAGCCCAGAGCACTGAGTGCCACGTCCTGTCATTCTTTGGACACCTCCAGAGATGGGGACTCCACCACCTCCTTGGTTTATCCCTGCCAATGTTTTTTGTGAGAAAGTTCCTCCTGATGTCCAACCTGTCTGTCCCCTGGCACAGCCTGAGGCCATTTCCTCTCCTCCTGTCCCTCATTCCCTGGGAGCAGAGCCTGACCCCCCCTGGCTGTCCCCTCCTGTCAGGGAGTTGTGCAGAGCCACAAGGTCCCCCTGAGCCTCCTTTTCTCCAGGCTGAGCCCCCCAGCTCCCTGAGCTGCTCCTCTTCATCCTTGTCCTCCAGACCCTTCACCAGCTCCATTCCCTTCCCTGGACATGCTCCCAGCTCTTCAGTGTCTTTTTTTTTTAGATAAAGGCCCAGAACTGGACACAGGATTGGAGGTGCCTCAGCAGTGTGGCAGCACAGGGAACAGTCATTGCCTTGGTCCTGCTCCCACACAGTTGCTGGTACAGAATTTTTTTTGGTACAGAATTTTAGGAGCCTGTGTTCATGTTACAGGCACTGCTGGGGATCTCAGCCAAAACCTGTGTCCAGGTGTGCTGCCTGTTAGAGCAAGGTTTGGGGTCTTCTCTGCTCATAATTCTGCAAAGTCCAGAAACTTTGCTTAAATTGTAGTGGATTGTAGCTCGAATCCATGAGCAGGACTTTGACCTTGCTTCCAATTTTCTGCAAAGTGTTCAGGTGTCGTTAAGCAGCTACAGATACTCTCTTCAGAACAGAACTTACAGCATTCCTTCAAAAGCAGCGATGAAAGATGACTCTATGTAAATTTTTTAATACTGCTCTTATTATAGAAACTTGAGCATTTTCTGGTAGGATGTTCAGCAACATGAATATCATATGTCTAACACCTGTTTATGCTTCCTTTTGTGAGGGAGGATGTGTGGGAAAATATGTGATATCTTATTTTAAACATTTTTCAAGTACTACAAATGCCATGTTCTTACAAGGGAGCTATAAAAATGTTCTTTTTTTTTTCTCTTATTCTCTCTTGCTTCCCTCTCTTCATTTTCCCTCTCTCCCTTTTTCTCTATTTTTTCTCTTCATTTTTTATCTCTTCTTTTTTTTTTCTTTTTTCCCTCTGTCCTCCTTTGTCCACCAGGACCATTAATAGTACCATGGGTTCAGTCTCATTCAGTGTTGTTGAACTACTCCAGCTGTTCTGGACCTGATGAGTTCTCATGCATATTTTTCTTTCAGTTAATGAAAACCCAGTTGCTCTTGACCCATTGGTGCTTATGAGTTGCTCATGGTCTGGGAAGAAAGTGCCTTGGGAAGTGTTTTTTAATCCATCAGTGTGGGAGAGAATCACTCTGCAGAAGAGATAGCAATGAGTAACCTCTGAATTCAGAACTCTATAAATAAAAATATCACTCCTTCATAGACACTAAAAATAAACTTTAAAAAGCATAGAGGTGTAGATGTGTTTCAAAAATAAGATGTAAGGGACCTAGGTCTATATATAGCTTCCAGAGACTGTTTCTTGCCAAAGTCAGGTGGGCTGGAAACATTTCATCTTTGATGAAGTAAGAAGACAAAAGCTCCCCTGAGGTCTACAGGAGAACATCACACAGCTGAGCAAAGAAGGATTCTTGATTTCTTTGTAAGGTTTTGAAGGTGAAGATGTGCTGGCTTTGAAAAGCCACTGAATATAAGCTGTAGGTGCTCATGTAGTGCTAGGAAATCTTGTTGACATTTCATTAGGAGAGATGCCTGAAAATAAATGGCAAGAGGAAATAAATTTCCAGCAGCCACATTGGGTACCTTCTCACTTCTAAAAAGTTGTTAATTCAAAGTGCACTTCCAAGGTTTACAGAAAAGGAGATATTTTATCAAATGTTTTTGTTTTTCTGAAGAAGAACATGAGTAAAACTGGGTTAAATTATATTTGCAAAAGTAGTCCCAAAAATGGGTAAATACAAGTGAAGTGATTTCTACTTTTTCAAGAGGGTGTAGGGGAAACAAAACTTCCAGTTCCATCCTCACTCAGTGAATAAAACCAGGAGATGTTTCTTTGCTCTGACCTTTTCCATTTCTGCACTGAAGGACTGGCAGTTTGGAATTAGAGTGCAAAATCGAGACTGGCTAATTTTGAAGGTGCAGAAGGGCAGGGGAAGGAAATGCTTTCAAACCTGCCAAAGCACACTGAGTTGGTTTTCCTGTATTCCTTCTTAAATGGGCAGCCATGTGTCCTTAACTGTTTACTGTCTCTTGTCAGTATTTATTTATCTATCTTTTTATTTATTTTCTTCCCCTAGAAGGCTTTGGTCCCCTTAAAAAAAACATTTTGGCAGTAGGAAAATGAGCTAGAAGTAAATATGTGGACTTTTGGGAATGCATTGGAGTGGTACCTTTGCAGAACCAGTGAGCAGAAATATTTATCTATGAAGGAGAAGGCCTACTGTTCTGTTGGTCATCTTGGGGGTGTTTGTGACCAAATACAGTAAAATATTGTGCTGCAGATTTTTTTGTACAATTTACTTGCAGGTTTACATGGAATGAGTGAGTGGTTCTAAAGCTTGAACCATTTTACCTGTCATAGAGTCATCATGAAGTGTTGATAGGTGACATTTCCCAATTTAGGTTCACATCAGCTTTTCTTTTGAGAGAGAGGAAGAAGGAGAAAGCAGTTCCTGAGTAGACCCACATAGGATGAATTCCCACAAAGCAGCATGAAAGAACATGCCTCGGTTGCATGGAAGAAAAGAGGATTTAAAAATCTGCACTCCTGTTTATTTTTGTATTTGGGGTTTCCCTTTGCTTCCAGCTAGCATAATTAAAACTACATTTGTATTACAGCTTGAATAAACCAGCTGCTAACTTAAACAGACTTTTTTTAGACACAGGAATAAAGGACAGAATTGCCAGTTTCAATGTGTGATCTTTGCTTTGTCTGTTAGGATTTTTGTATGGGGACCGGTGCCAATACTTTGCTGCCACTGTTAAAGTAAAAACTATAATTACATTGTCAAAATAATATTTATAGTATTTTTGGGGAATAATTGTGGGAGTGTGACGAATATATTATACTCATCAAACTTTTATGTAAACATAAGCATGAGTTTTTTATTTGAGTTATTGGTGTTGTTCTTGGCCTTTGTGTTTTTCCAATCTGTAAAAATAATATTGGGATTTTCATGGTCTCTAGCATTTGAAGAGTGTGTGCCCTAACAATCACTTGATATGCTATCTGGTAGGAGTAAACTGCTAGTTGCACTTGTATTGGGATTTTGGTTTCATGTTTCCATAGCTTAAGAAAATCCTCTGTTTTTTTGAGTTTTGCTATCCCCTAATTACGATAGCTCAGAGCATTTTACTACTTTACCAAACAGGAAAGTTTTAAGTAATTGGTTTGTCCTTTTGTACCATTTAGGTTTTTTTTTTTTTTAATTGTTTTTGTTCTTCATTTGTGTTTAGCTCTTTTTTTTCTTTCTTTCAATGAGTCTGAATTCCTCTTAAAAGTGAGTGTGACCATCTCCCAGAAACATGCATGGTAAGAAGCAGTTGTGAGGTTTTCTAGCAATAGG
The DNA here is from genome assembly GCA_013400435.1 of Pycnonotus jocosus. Taxonomy (NCBI): domain Eukaryota; kingdom Metazoa; phylum Chordata; class Aves; order Passeriformes; family Pycnonotidae; genus Pycnonotus; species Pycnonotus jocosus. The sequence continues at coordinate 65,475 of VWYP01026918.1, read as the reverse complement.
CACTTGTCCCTTGGCTGGTTAAAGGTACAGGCAGAACTTGCTGCTGGGCAGTGGGAAGTTACCAGATGCTCCACTCCTGCCCTATACTGCAGTTTTAACTGTAGAATTGTTCTGTCTCTGCTGAGCTTTGGTGAATGTTGCCACTGATTTTTTAATGAACCATCTTCAGAACAGCAAGGATTCAGGCTGTGCAAATTCATGTTCCCAAATCATGCCAACCTGATGCAACCCCCTGTGGGCAAGAACATTCTCTTGGTTCTTCGGTCCAAAATTCATACAGAATTCTCTTTAGCTCTTGTCCATGTAGCACTGGCCGTGCCTGCAGGGGTTAACCCTTGCCCCATTCGCTGGGATTCCCACACTTTGGATCTTGCATGAGCTCTGTACAGGCAGAGCTCTCTGTGCCCTGCAGGTCTGGGGCATTTGTGTGCATTTGTGTGATACAGCAGGAACTGGGAGTTTGAGTAAATGCCAGTGTTCCCAGTGTTTTCAACCTGCCATATCTGTGTAATATTGGCTGTGACTTCTGCTATTAATATGGGAACTTGATGCATGCCTTAATTTCTTTTTTTATTTTTATAACATTTGGAGTAGAGAAGGGTTTGAGAGAGTTTACATCCACTGAAGAAGGGCATTGTAGGATCCATTGCAGGACCAGTGACTCTACTTAAATATGGCACTTTCTTATCTTAATGGCGAAAAAAGGAAGAGGGAACGGGGCTTTCAGCTTCTAGCAGGGCTTCAGTCTTCATTATTACAGGCTACTGTAGCTGTTGATTCCTGTGTCCAGATACAGTAAGCTCCATTTTGCTCTGTTTATCCCTTATTAGTCCCATGGAAGACTCTCCTCTCATTTTGAAAACTTTTCCTAACTCTGATCTAAATGTCCTCCTGTTTGAATGCAGTGTGATTCATGGTAATGGTGGTTTTTTTTCCCACTGTGGGCTTGATTCTTGCTGCTTGTCCTTGAGTCTTGCTGCTTCTGCAGTAGAGGCCTGATTCAGAATCACAGAATGGTCTGTGGGTTGGAAGAGACATTAAAGATCATCTTGTCCCCACCCCCTGCCATGGTTCCACTCTGTCAGGTTGCCCCATCACCTTCACAAGGAAGAATTTCTCTCTGATATCCCATCTAACCCTGCCTTCTGGCAGTGGAAAGCCATTCCCTCTTGTCCTGTCACTCCAGGCCCTTGTAAATAGTCTCTCTCTGTTTAAGCTGTGCTTATTTAAGCTTATTTTATTGACTGTGTATATGTGAGTATAAAAGTGTTTTATTGCAGCAGCTCATGGAGGCACAATTTGAACTACAGACCAGATCTTGCCTAATGAGGTCAAAAGATTGCTGTGCTGGGAGGAAGAGGCAGTGACTGTGTCAGCGTAAATAATTTTGCTCCTTCTAGGAGAGAGAGTAACCTGAGGAAATATCCCTAAGTCAGAGCAATTAGTAGGTCAGTGGGCTGCCCTGGTCTCGTTGCTGGTAAAGCTTTTAGACAGCATGTAGAGCTGGTTTGTTTTTTTCCTGCTCCTGCAATTTGGAGGCTTTCTAGTATAGCCTGCCAAGATGTTGCTGATTTATGCCACATGCATAGTGGTTTTATAATGTGGACTGATATCCACTTGGAGCACAAAGGAAATAGGAGTTTGCTGATGTCTATTTAATTAGAATGGTTTCTGGTTACTTTGGTTGAGGCTTGGAATGAATGGTAATGCCTATATTTCTGTGGATCTCTAAATACAGTGTTCTCTAAGTCCTTTCCTTCCTTCCTTGCTCTTTAGTGTCTCCTCCCCTACCCCAGCAAATAATGTCAGCAAGATTCGTAATGAGGCAGGTTTCTGTTCTACACAAATGTATGTGAATCAAACCTTGCAGAAACATCCCTAGATTTAAGATTGTTGCTGTGTTTTTTGCAGCAGGGACATTAGGATCTCAAGATAAAGATGGGAAGAACGGGGCAAACAAACCTTTTAATTGCAGAGAGCTTCCTAAAGACAGAGCGTCATAGATTTAATGCAGGGAGAAGTTTAACTTTTTTCACATGTGCTGAGAGGAAATATCCTTTCTAAAGAGTCTCCCACAGAGGCCCCAAGGGAGCTATAGTTTTTCCTCCAGGGAAAGTGAAGATGGAAGGGGGAGGGAAAGAAGGTAGAGGATGATCTGGGCAGAAGGAACAATGGGAGGCATCTGTTGCCTGTTGGGATAAAAATCCAATTATAATAATAATTATGTAGCAGTTACACATGTCATTCTCTCAACCATTTGATTATCATTGCCATGGCACAACTTCCATACTCTCCAGTTACTGGAGTTTTGTGCTGGTGGAAAAGAGGGAGTTGTCCAATCATGGCTTTCCAGACACAAAACTACAAGACTTTTATTTCCCATTCTGCAGCACTCTTTTTTGCTAGCAGCTTTGGGCTTGGAGAGAAATGTGTGTCTCACTTTTTGTTGAGAATTTTAGGGAATATTGCCAAGTTACATCATGTGTAGAGACATCAAGTAAGTTTGTGAGACGCATTGAATTCTTTCCCTTTCTTCCATCCTCTGGGCATATACCATGTGTGGTTCAAAAGGGACCAGAACACAGCAGTGGGAAGAGGTGAGCTGCCTTTACAGGTGTTAAACTAAATGATAATTCCCAAAAGAGGGGGATGCTAAATTGTTGCTGTACATTAATGTAGATATGCAAGTAAAAATACTAAGTGTATGTTTGCTTGTAGTTCTATATTCCAGAAGGACTGTGGTCCATTTGTTAGCCAGATAAAGAATATAAACAGTACAATAAGTGGGGGGAAGTCTGAAATTCTTTCCACAGACTTACAGAAAAAGATCATTCAGCTTTTTGAGGGCAAATAGAAGCACTTCAGAGGAAATTTTGGGTTAAATGAAACAACACACGCAGCATGCTATCAAAAGTAATTGGAGAAAATTATTCATAACCTTGGTTAGTACTTTCTTTACATGTTAATAATTTTTTCTTCCTTTTTTTATTTTCAGACCTGTACAAGGTATCATGTGGGAGGAGTGTCTCTCACAGTGAGACACCACTAATAGTGCATAGTGGGTGGCCAGTCCTTCTTAGTTTTCTTGGTTTCCTGGCATGGTTTAAGCCCAGTTTGAGACTCCCCAGTACTTCAAACTTGCTGATTTTGCTGCTGCAGGACCTTTAAAGAGACACTGCATTAGATTTAGGCTTAGCTTTTGGGCTGATTCAAGAACTAGATTTTACATCCTAACGTGCAGGAAGCTAATAAAGGCAGTTCCCAGGTCTGTAAGCACTTAGAAGTGTTTTACTTCACATAGGAGAGTAATCTCAGGCATGTGTTTTTGCTACTTGTGGGGATGTAACAGGAGCCCCATTTCATATGCCTTTAGATTTAATAGATAATTTGTTAAAGAAATGAGCACATTTATGTTTACTTTCTAAAAATGCAATGATGCAATTAAAATAACAGGAGATAAAGAAAATGGTTCTAGTACTGTATTTATTAAACTTTGTTAGTGCTGTATGAATCAGAGTTGGTTTGAACCTGATCTTGATGGTTCTGTCAAACTGACTTTTCTTAGTAAATGCACAAATAAGGTTTTTGTGAATCTCCCATTATGAGACTTCATTGGAACTTAATTTGCATCAGAGGCTAATTTGATGTGTGATCTTATGGTTTCTTCCAGCTCCCTTCTAATTATTTGTAAATCCACATTTTTAATAGCGTGGCAAGAATTTTACTTGCCTTTAAGTCAAATTCTCCTTTTAAGTCAGAACAAAGTGTTGATATTTTGCCTAGACATTTATCTTCCAAGAACACAAGGGTTGTCCAATCAATGCACATAGTGTTCTGTTAAATTTAGAATTGGCATTTCTGAAGGGAAAGAAAAAAAAAATAAGAGTGGTACTTTGTTTCAGAGATGGAGGGGAGGGGGAGCAGAAACTTACTAAACTCAACATTCTTGGTATTCCACAAGTGGTAAAAATGGGTTACCAGTCTGCACTGCAGCAAGTGCAGTAAGACCAAGGTGGAAATATAAAAGGTAGCTAGACAATAATTTTATTTACAGCAATAAAATACTAAGTCCTATTTTAATGACATTAAATGACAGAGCCCATATATGTATTGTACATTCAATTTCAGTAGTCTAGACAGACTGTTTTCCAAGGAAAATACATTTTCATCAGTATTTGTGGTATGATTCATGGTGGTAAAGAGGCAAATAACTCTTTATGACTGGAAGTTGCTTTAACTTGCAGCCACAAGGAAACAAGTCAATGACCGGATGATAGTGGTGGAAACTCACATTTTATAGTCAGAGAGGTCTACACCTTATGCTGAGTTGGAGGTTTTATTTTTCCGGGACAGGCAGTCTATCCCAAAGCATTCTGCCATTGTTTACAAGCAGCCAGAGCTGCTCTGAGTGACAGCTCACAGTTTAGATTTGCAAAGCTCACAGGCCACTCTAGAAATGTGCAGGCTCTCGGGAGCCTGGGTTCTGGTCCCAGACTTACTGGGCTTTGTGTCTGCTCTGCTTTTCCTGTGTATTCCTGGTTAGAGCATTAAGAAAAATGCAAGTTTGTAAGCCTTGTGTTTGCAGTCTGACAAGCAGTGTTGTACAGTATTATGTGTACTTTGGTTGGAGCTATTTTATATCTCATTTTATAACTCCCATAAAGGCAGAGGTTTGTACTCACAACTATCACTCTTGTCTGTCCCAAATAAAGAGAATGGAAATCTCTTGGGACTGTTTCAAGCCTCTACAGTTGCTGTCAAGGTTTTTTTGAAATGATTGCTGAGCATGTTTGTGGGCTTCTGTTCTGACCATGTGCAACAGAAGGAAACAAGGTATTGAACTTTAAAATCCTAATGCTTAAAGTCTTTCTCCTCAGAACTTCAGAGATTTTAATTTTCATCTAAGACACTATTGACACCATCTGATTCTGCAAATGCCACTCTGTGAAATGATGTCTTTTGTGGACTGGAGCATCTCTGACAGAGGAAGGCTGAGGGAGCTGGGGCTGGGCAGGAGAGGCTGAGGGAGCTGCGGCTGGGCAGGAGAGGCTGAGGGAGCTGGGGCTGTGCGGGAGAGGCTGAGGGAGCTGGGGCTGTGCAGGAGAGGCTGAGGGAGCTGGGGCTGTGCGGGAGAGGCTGAGGGAGCTGGGGCTGGGCAGGAGAGGCTGAGGGAGCCGGGGTTGTCCAGCCTGGAGAGCAGCCCCAGCTGAGAGGGACCCTCAGCCCTGGGTGTCCCTGGGAGCAGGGAGGGCTCAGAGCAGGGCCCAGGCTCTGCTCCCTGGGGCCCAGCAGTGACACCAGAGCCACGGGCAGGAACTGATGCCCAGGAGGTTCCACCTGGACAGGANTCTGCTCCCTGGGGCCCAGCAGTGACACCAGAGCCACGGGCAGGAACTGATGCCCAGGAGGTTCCACCTGGAGAGGAGGCAGAGCTTCTGCCCTGGGCAGGGACTGACCCTGAACAGATTGTCCACAGAGGGTGTGGAGTCTCCTCACTGGGGATATTCCAGACCCTCTGGACACAATGCTGTGCCCTGTGCTCTGGTATGGCCCTGCTGGAGCAGGGAGGTGAAACCAGATGAGCCACGGTGGTCCTTTAGACCATATAATGTAATTGTTAAATGATATAATGTCAATATAATAATTAAAAAAGCAGGCACTAGATCCTGGCTCAGTTGCTCTGTAATAATAAAAGGACTGAAAGGAAGAAAGGGAGCTGTGATCTTGAAGGGACTGAACTGCTGGAGTGCATTTAAAGCAGCCTCATACAGGGCCATCAGGTATCAGCTGCCTCACCTTTGTCACCAATGTTCAGTTTATACATAGACAAACATATACGTACCAGAATTCATTAGGTAAAGAGTCAGTGTTTTCGCTTGTACCCTTTGCCCTGTTGTATAGAGAGGTTATTTTTGTAGAACCTAGAAAAGTCTCCTTAAGCCATTGCAGAGTGGCTGTGAAAGCAACATGTAATCTACATGTAATGTATTTGCTAAAGAACACCAGCTTTTACAAGAGCTGTTGAAATCTCACTGAGGGGAAATCTCTTCAGCTCCAGGGTTGATTTGTGTATCAGAATTTACATCTTAGTACATGCAATTTAACAGTGGTTGACCATCAGGTTAAAAATACTCCTCTTGACCACACACAGAGTAACCTTTTTTAAAAGTAAAATTTAGCCATGCTGATAGCTACAGAATTTTTTAAGACAGTTTTTTTTAACTTTGTAAAAATCTGTACATATACAGGGAAAAGTGAAATTGTCCTGTCTTTTTTTCCCCCCCTCTTTTTTGTTTTCCTTTTCCTCTCCCTCCCTTTGGAGAGCACATGGCTTAATGATTGGAGGGCAGAATGGAAATCTGTCTTCATCAGCATCCACATTTTCTTGCTTTTGCTGTAAGGACATGGAAAGGCCGTGGGAGGAAATTGCCTCAAATTGTACCAGGGGAAGTTCACATTAGATATCAGGGGAAATTTCTTCATGGAAAGGGTGGGCAGGCATTGGAATGGGCTGCCCAGGGAGGCAGTGGAGTTACCATCCTAGAAGTACTCACAAAAGATGTGGCACTTGAGAACATGCTTTAGTGGTAAACACGATGGTGATGGGTTGATGGTTGGAATTTATGATCTGACAGGTCTTTTCCATGCTTAGTAATTCTAGAGTTCTGTGATTTTATGATGAAGAAATTCTTACAGAGGAGAAAGGCAGTATTTGTATTGTACAGATATCCAAGCATACTTTAACCATATGTTGCAGCAGTCAAGTCCTATAGAGGTAAAACAGAAAAGAAAAACATGGAAATGGAATGCTTAGAAAAGATTTCCATAGTTCAAAATGCAATATTTCCCTTTTGTTGTAGTGTTTGCGTTTTTTAACACACACCTTCCTTGCTTAGTTGGATTTTTGGGGAGTTTCTTTTTTCAAGCATCAATACCATAGTATAGATTTGCAATGCTTGGATCAAAATTCTCTGTCCCTTGGTAGCTTGGTGCTAAGCTAATAAATTTTACATGGAGTTATATGTGGAGAGAAGCACTGCATGAGATATTTACCTATCCCAAGACCACCAGCTGTGGAGTTCTGGGGGAGATGTTTTGGTATTTTAAGCTCAACCATACAGATATTGCTGTGATGTGGTTCAGAGAACATGCTGTGATGAGCTGCTCTAGGCGTGGTGTGATGACTTTTCACACTGTTTGTTCCTCTTCATCTGTGCTTTTCTATCTCTGACTGCTGCACAGGGTGTGTGACCTTGGGTGCTCATTTCTAGTTGTAGAATCACATCTTCCAAATTGCTGAGATTCATCATGGGAGATTACTTGTGTGGAAAAATGTTGCATTATCAAGGCATCCTCTTTCTCTCCTCATCTCTTTCTTAAGGTTTTGTCTTATGGAATACCCACTTGCCCATATATTGATTTGTGTCCTCTGATTAAAAGGAAAATCTCAACTCTTACTGTTTGAGAACAAGCACGTAGAAATTCTCTTTATCCATGGATGCATCCACAGAATTGTCACCTTTTTCTGTATCTTCCTTCCTTGTTCAGGACATCCCTGTTGGACAAGGGCAGTGTTGGTTGGTTTCACAAATGCTGAGAGTCCACTGTGTGATTAATGAAGAATTTGTAGCTATTAATTACTGTGCTGTAAATGTGTTTGTGGTGTTTCCTCTTTGTTACAGTAAGAATGGGAACTTTACAAGGTCTTCAACTTTTTTCCTTGGTCTGTAGAACTTTTTGGACAGACTACTCTCTAATAACCAAGGTGTAATTGATAGTTGAAAAAGGTCAAGCAAATTTCAGGGAAAGATTGGAATATAGTCCACCAACTTTATGTTTCTTTGGGAGACCTTTCTTATTGCTGTGTAGGTAAGGAATTCACCAAGAAAAATAATACCCTGTTCCTAGGATTTACTGCCTAGGTTATTTTTTTCTAGCAGGGAAGTATTTCCATAAAATATCTGCGTGCCCATGCTTGCTATCCTTCAGAAACCTCTCTAGTCAGCAGGATGGGAACCAGATGGGTGGGAGAAGCAGAAGCACAACGATGAGCAGAAAATAATAAACCAGTGCAGATGTGCAGGGGGAGAGAACAGAGATCTTAAGAGATAGAGGAGAATATAATTCAAGATGCATTATGAAGAATACATACATATTTTTAGACTTTATATATATATATATAAAAAATCAAAAAAAGGTTACTATTTTCTAAGCCTAAGTGACCACTTTTTAGGCTTGCTTTCTCCTTGTTCTCAAGAGGACACATGCCCACAAAAGTGTAGGAAATCTGGCTGCCAGCTGGCAGCTCAGCACCTTTCTGAGAGACCTAATTTTAGATTTGCAGAACCTGGCAGTACTAGCCACCTCCATGTGTATTAGGCGGTTGTTTGTACTATCTGTTAAAGTGAATTTGGACATTTAATTTCAAGTTTCTTTGCCAACTTATTAATAAGGGCTAGGCTATTGAGAGCTGTCAATAAGGACAAAAAAATGTTTTCATTTCCTGAAGTCTTTGGGTTCATGCTATTGTTTTTTATGAATTTGCACCTTTTGATGGCTCTAGGATATTAATTTATATGGTGAAATACCATTTTCTCGTATTTTATATCTGTATTGAGAGGAAGCTAAAATAAATCCCTTGGCGAAAGAGCAGAAATTGGCCATATTAAATTCAGTGTCAAAAATGGAGGCAGAGCTATTTGGAGAGCTGGCTTTCATTTTTCTTGGATAGAAATTCTGGGATAGAAGCTATTGAGCACATCATAATAGTCTATAATGATTTGTCCAGCTAACCAGAATATAATGTGAGGAGCAAGGGCCTGTCAATTAGTTCTTGTAATCACTAGTAGCTAGTGTGTAATACTCAGGCAAATCTTGGGTGTAATTCTAAAACACTTAATAAAATGATTTGCATTAGAAGAGAAAATGCAAATACTTATGTACAGTAGCAGTGAAATACTGCAGCTAAAGCCTCCTGGAGATGGATTCTGCAGCATGTATCTGGAATATTGAAGTATGTCATTTTTGTGAAATTTCTTCATGTTGCTTTGAATTCTTGTTAATATATTTTCTGGATTTCTTTCAGCTCTTCGTTGTAGCCTCCAGTTTCTTGGAAACATTGCCGCAGGAAATGGAGATTCCCAGAATAGCATTTGGAAGTGCGCTTTCCCAGATCTCTTCTTGTAAGCATGGATGCGGGTTTTCTTTCCTGGTGTCATTTCTGTGGTTGTGTTCAACTCTTTTGTACGTGAAAGTTGTGCCTTTGCTAGCACCATGAAACTCTGAAAAATAACTTTGGTGAGAATGGGCTGGTTGAGACCATATCCTGTGGATGTGTTTTGTTGGTCAACCGCAGGAGTCAGAACCTTTCAAAACCTGGCTCGTTCTGCACTAACAGTAAATTGAGATAATTTGACGGAAACTGGAAGAAAACTATTTTGAATTATGAGCTTCAAACAATAGCTTTATTTCAGACATGTTTTCAAGTAGTTACACTCATTTCCAAGACCATAGCATTTCTTTTCTCAAGTTGCTGCTGTGCAGATGTCAGTACTGGTAGATCAGGTGTCATCTATAAAAGTTCCTTAATCTTCATCTCTGTCAATCCTTCCATCCCCCTCCTAACCTCACCAGAATATCTTCCTGGGGATTTGATAACATAGATGTAAGGAAATATTACATAAACGATTTTGTGCAGACACATGACAACATTGTTGATGTGTTCAGCCAGGTTTCTTGTAGCAAGCAGGTAACAAAGGCACTTTGGTTTAATTTGATCATCATCATCCTCCGTGGGTTTTTGGAGCCCGCTTGTCAGCATGAGGTGTAGGAAGATCTTATGGTAAGAAAAGCAATTTAGCAGTAATTTTATAAGCTTCCTGTGAAGTTGGACCTTCAGCTGTGAGTTGGATATTTTTCCCTTGCAGGTGACTTTAATCCTCCTCAGGCAGTGGCAAACTCATGGTCCTCTAAAAGACAGCAGAGGAGAGCTCAGTGAGCTCAGTGCCACTAGCCTGTTTTTTTTAGGGTCCATTTTAACTTGCCCTTTACTCCTTTTCTCTTGAAGGACATGCCTGACATACAGTGATGAGAAAATTGTCACCTATTGCTGCATGGTGCTGTTCACCTGCCTGAACTCAGAGCGAGTGAGAGAGCTGCTGGATCCTGGGAGCTTGGCTGTGCCTCTTCATGTCCTGAGAGTCTACAAAGAGCAGCTGGATTCTGAGTGGTCGTATGTATTGTTAAGTTTCCCTTTTCCTCTTCATTAGGTGGTTTTTGGTGTAAATCACTGTATTAAAATGTCTATAAACTTGTGACACTGCAAAGGAGCAAATGAAGATCGAATAAGAAATTGGTGGTTTATAATAAAGATAATTTTCATGGTAGTTTCAATGACTCTTTTGGTTGTTGCTAAAATAAGACACTTTTTTTTGTTGAGGACATAGGGATTTTCAGATCATGGTCTGTTTTTCTTTTATTAATGAGACAAAATTCTAGAATGCGAACTAATTTATACTTATGTGCTGGTTTGTGGAGATTTTTTAAAGTTAGCACAGAGTAGTCTCACAGACAGGTCATGCTGGGAAGACTTGTATGTCTGATGCTTGTGAGTGCTACATAAAACCTGGGATTTTTCCTTTTTTCCTTTTTTAACTTAACCATTTTCTACTGCAACATGCACTCACTTTTATGCCAAAACAGGGAAGACTGTTTTTGTGAATCTTCATTTCATACTTCAAGAGCACCTTATCAGTGGTTTCATTTCTATGAATTTTTATATTCTTTTATTAATGGCCATTTTTCTAATTATTGTTGTCAGTTATGCCTTTGATAAATGGGCCACCCTACATATCAAGGATGCACATTCAGCTAATTGTTACACCATATATTCCAAGGGGAAAAAAATTGTTTGTATATTTTTGTAGTGTTCTTTTTAAGGTTGTGTTTAAATCCAAAATTCAATTAGGAGGAATTGTTGGTGTTTTAGAAGCAATATGTAAAGTCTCAACACAGACTTAAGATGATTGAATGAAAAGTAAATGTCATTTTAGAGTTTGCTTTTGTACTGAAAAAAAAAAAGACCTGAAATTTGTTTGTGGCTAGGCTCTTTTAATGGCTAGGGCAATTTGCTTAGGGCATAATTAGTTTTCAAAAAGCAAACTCTAAGTTTAGGGTCAGAAGATGAGATTTCTGTTTCAAAAGTCTTTAGTTTTGTCATCTGTCAATAACACACATGTAAAGTGGTGCTTTTCAGATAATTATCCTGATAATCCTTATTTTTTTAATGTATTGAAGATACATTGAAATTTGTTTTGACTGAGATACCAAAGTCATCGTGGTGAGTTTGTTTTGAAGGCAAATGCAGAATAAATGCAGCATCAAAATAAATGCTGAGGGATGCATTTCCCTGATCTCTCTAGTGTGGAGTAGATTCAGTTGATGTTGTGGTGAAAATGTCTTACCTCCTCCAGCTTTATGGTGTTATATGTCTGGACTGAAATACAGATTATTCTTGGAGATTATGCTCACTGCTTACTTACAAGTGACTGAAATTAAGGTGTTTTTACCTAAAGTTAAAAGTGCGACTTAATTCCTGCCTACCTTCTTGTCTCTGAGCTGGAGCTCTGATTTCGTGTTGCAACAAGTAAGAAGTGACTGCCATGTGTGTGTTTATTCTTTCTCTTCACTGGGCTTTCTTGCTGCTTTTAGGTGTTGGAATTCTTTATTCTAATAGCTAGGTAGGTTTTGGTCATAGGCAGAACTTTTATATCAAGGATGCATCTCTTTAATTTTGTGAAAAAAATTAAGTTTGTGAAATTAATCTTCCTCTAAGACAGTATCCAAGCACTCCACAAGTAAACAACTATGAATCTCAAACTGTTTTTGCAGTGAATGAATTTTTACAGTGAACTATTTTTGCTGCCATGAATTGTTAGGTCAGAAAGAGGATATCCAGGATAAATATTTGGATTTAAGGCCATTGGCTGAGATGCAGCCTCTCCCATGGAGTCCTCACTACTCCATTCAGCTAGCACATGTTGGGTTCTCTATTCCTCACCCATCACAGGAATGCAAGCACACCTTTCAGGTCTTTATTTTGGTGAGATGATAGTTCTTTCTCTGTTAATAATCCTATATTCATGTTTAGAGTCTGGTTTCCCATCTTCAGGTAGGAAAAGTCCTTAGGAAAAGTTCAGGAGGAACTTCTTCCACAGCAGTTCTGTAGACATTTTCTGTCTGAGGAAATTGAGATTGTTCTGAGCAGTTCCTCAGAGCTTTTTTTAGAGGCAGCACTTGGTAGCAGAACTTTTGCTGTTCTTCTGTCTGCTATAAACTCTTCTCCCAGTTAGAGAAAGCAGGGGAAGGGTCTTTAAAGGCTGGATGCAGCTTTCTGGAATTTTTCTGTCACTTTTGCCTGCTTTTTGAGTCACATTTGGTAGAAGGCTAAGATTTTGGTTCAGGAAGGAGGGAATATCTGAGGTGTTGGGAATATCTGGCTCTGTTTCCTGAGAGAGTTGGGTCATGGGAAATAAGATCTCCGTTCAGCAAGTTCTGATTCTGATCAGTGATGGAGAGCCAAGTCATTCCCTTCCCAAGCAGTTTTTGAAGCAGAGAAGAGCTGTTCTGCAGATCAGCATAGTGGAATTTCTAGACTAAGCACTGATGCAGTTTTAAAATGTGTTTGTAGATTGACAACATAACAGAAAGTTGCCTTAGAACTTGAAAGAATGAGAGGTAACTGTGTGATGCACATCTAAGTGTGTTTCTTGAGTGATACACATTCTGTTAAGTATTTTTGTGGCATGCTGTGAACCAAGGAGTAGTTTATAAAGGAGGAAGTCAGTTTTATAAGGAATGCCCTGGTCAAATTTTGTGTTCAGTTCTTCTGTGATCATGTTTCTCCAGATCAGATGGTTTGAAGGCTTATTTCATTAAGCTTGTGGTTACTTGTCAGCCTCAGAAATGCTTCTATCTCTGAAATCTGTGAAGCTGGAGAATGTAATGCACACATTTAATAAATATTCTAATGATTTAAGAACCGGTGCATCCTTCTCTTTCTCTTTTAGAGGCTTGATCTTCTCAACAGCTCTGGGATTATTTACATATTGCTATCTTTGCCATTTTCAATGTTAGCTGCTGAATGGCATATTTAAATAATATTAATTAACGTATATTAGACAATGCATTTTTACATTACTGCTAAACTTCTATTCAGTACAGCTCCTGAACTTGTGTCAGGCTTGCAGTCCTGTAATTTTGAATGCTGGGAGCTCATGGGGTTGGTGCTGCTGGTCTGACTCTCAAGAGCAATGATCTGAGGAGCAGATGGTATATAGCTCCTGAGGTTCTTAAAAATATTTGACAGACTGGCTGGTACCCCTTTGTAGCTGGGCTTGTGGAGAGTGCCCAGAGCTTGCTGCTTTGGGAAGTTGCAAGGTTTATGATGTTACAGGGTGTACTTCAAAGAGTAAGTCTTTGCAGAGACACTAACTCTGCAGAAACAAGTTTACTTCTTTCCTGGATCTGATTTCTGCCATATCCTCATGAACTGATCCTATCTTCTCCAGGGTTCTTTGCTGTGCAGTTGCCTTCTAGAAAACATGCTGTTCTTCACAAAGTGAGCTGCTGCCTGAGCTTTTAGCTTAGGAATTAACACCACCCAACTATGGTGGGAAACATGCTGCTCTGGTCTGGTGCATCAGGGACCCTTCCTCTCCTAGCTTTAGTCCTGAAATTTTGCTCTTTAATGCAGGCTTCCTCTTTCAGGGACTGATCTCTTCTAGTTTGCTCTGCTCAAGATCACAGTTGTGGATTAGCATTCCCTCTAAAATGCTTCATTGCACACAGAAAGTCTTTAAACCTCTCAGTTCTGTCCAGTTGTTTCCACTTTCTTGTGATATTTTATTTCCCTTTTCTTTTAGCATTATTTCTTTTTGATCTGTTCCTAAACAGCAGCAGATCTGTCTCCTAAACTCTTATGGGTTTTTCTGCATCTTTTGGGTCTGCTTCTTCCATCCCTCTCTTCCATCTTTTATTTCTATTTATTTATTTCAAAGAGATGAGCGTGGTTTTCGAGCTCTTGTGTGACAGTAATTTATTTTCTGTGTATCTTCCATCTTTCCAAAGTACACAAATTGAATTCTGAACTTTTGATGTACTGAGTTGAGCATAAAGAGTTGTAGGATGGTTTGGGTTGGGAGGGGCCTTAAAGCTCATCCAGTTCCAACTCCCTGCTGATAAGGACAGTAGAACAGCATTTTGCTCACTTGATGAGGATGGCAGAACAGAACAACATTTTTCTCTTATCAAATAAAGGGAACAATGTGGCCTTGGAGAAGCAGACAAAACAGCATTCATGCAAAATGCAAGCAGGATGCCAGCTCAGCTCTGCAAGGCTGACAAAGTGGAAGTTATGCAAAGCAATGATATTGCACTTACTCCAAAGTGGGGTCAGGGAGCAGCCACCTAAAAAGGACACTGGATGTTGAGGGGGAGACTCCCAAAGAACCACATAAGGACTTCCAGTAAGGGGTGGGACTGTGTCAAATAAGGTCAAGGAATTGCTCATGAATATGCAATTAGTGTGTGATAAAAATTCCATTCACCTGCTGCTGGGGACACTCAGTTGAAAGCAGGATCCCCCTGGGTGCCTAGTGCTGCCATAAGGAATGCCTGATTTCTGATATTCAAACTGTGGTAGAAAGTTTCTGTCGGGCTGATTTTGGGATCAATCCTACCAGAGGATGCTGTCAGGAAATTGGACATATCCATCCTTTAGGAAACAAAGCTGCAATATAACTGAGTATAACTGTCCAGTAACTGAAATGTATTTTCTACTCTGTTTCTGTGTGAATCCTTCTATACACTGAAGAGCTCTCTGACACAAACTCCCATGCAGTTCCAAAGAAATGCTCTGTCTTATCTTTTTCAGTAACAGCTTTTCCTAAACATGTGCAGAGAGCCTTTGGCTCTGGAAAATGGTGTAGCCTTTCAAAAGTTGTTTGTCTGTATTTCTACATACATCCACATCCACTCCCTCTTGGCTTTGTGTTAATCAGGAGCAAAGTATGTCACACAGTGTAGAAGGTACAGTATTTATGAGAGAAACCAACAGAGAATGCCACATGAATCTATTTTAGGATGTCAACCTGGAAAAATATGTGGTTTTTAAAAATAATTAGGAAAAAGTAGTACAAAGATAATATTATAATTTATCCTAACCAAGAACAATGTGAGTTTTAAAAGCAGTTTATTTTAGAAATACCTTGGTGGCTCCATCAGATATGAGAGTATAGTTGTGTGATCAGTTTTTCCAAGTGTGTGCATGGGGCAGTTCAGCTAATATGGACAGGGAAAACAGGTTGTATTTTTGATTCCTGAAGAGCAAAGAACAAAAATCCTCCAACTTAAAGTAAGAGACATAAAGTGCCTTTTGTCTTTTAGAAAAATGATATTAGGAGTGTGGTCAGCTGTTTGGCATTGAAGTAGGCTTTGCTGAACATCCAATTTCTCTTTTTGAAACCACAGCTAAATGATTACTGTAAAGATGAGGATGTGGGGCTACCCCTCCCCAATTTTTTGCCTTTGGTTTTTTTGTCCTGGCTTATGGAAAGATGTGTGGACAGAAACTGGTACTCCTATGGCAAGGAGTCTTCCTATAGGCACAGATTTAAATGCAAGGATAGAACTCTTCAGTCGTTGTGTGTGTGGTGAAAAAAACATTTTTTTTTTTTCATTGGGCTGGCAACTCAGTTTCTACTGTCAGACAGTTTAGGATGTCCTCCACCCCCTTCTTCTGCTCTCCAGAAAGTAATTGTTTTTTTAATTCCAGGAAAGTTGGAGTTACATTGCAGGTTCCAAGTTCAGCTGTGGTTTTAAGTAGTACCGACACTTGGAAAAGTTTCCTTAATTTTAGAGATCTGAGTAACTTCTTTCTATTTGCAGTAGCAGTGAATTGGCACAGATTTCCTCAATCTTTCAAAGCTCAGCTTCATACATTTAATTATCTTGTCACCTCTTTCTTCTTGTGTATATTGTGCAGAGGGGGAAGCAGGAAGTGCTATTAGCCATTGCTAATCATCTCCCATTTTTTTCTTGGTAGCTCTTCGGAAAAAAAATTATTTCAATTTTACATACAAGTTGAATTTAATCTCTTTAGTGCCTTACAGATGTAGCTGTCAAATTGAATGTCTTCTGAATCAGATAAATACTGCACTTAATTTGAATTTAGTCTTCAAGACCTCAGATTTTACTTGATGGGGGCTTATCATGACCAGTAGGGAGGATGTTAATTCATTGTGAGAATGTCTTTGGAAGATGGGAAGGTGTTCACTGTTGTGCTTGGTTCAGCACAGGAGAGGAATATTGTGATGTTTGATACTGGGAGTAGGAAAATGTGTTCCTTTATTCTCCTGAGTGAGAAATTCTGGTGTGGGAATGGGGTGAATTACCTCTTTTCTAGTGATTTTATGACAGCACACGTTCCATTTGTTATTTAATAGCTTTATACTTGTAATTGTTTATTTAAATGGTTTTGGTAGGGTTCTTCTGTTCTCATGCAAGGATGAAATATACTTCTGCTTCTGAAATATGTTCTCATTCCAAATAATTCCTCATGAGGCATATTGCTTTTTTAACATCTAAAAAAGCTGGTAATAAGAGTTTGAAAGCTGGCTGAAAGTAGCTGAATTTTCTTCTTTACTTTTCTTCAAACTGTGGATGATTTATTCCATTTGTTTGTTAAATTGCAGTAAAAAGATAGCTATTTAGTTCTTACTAAATATATTGGATGATTCTAGGGTGATGAAAACTGCTTTTGGTTTTGAGATTGAAAAAGAAGGTTGCTGATCAAGTAGGGAATTGCCATGTCTTGTTCTTTGTACTTGGAAAACATATGTGGGTTTGTCTTCCTCTTTTTCTGAGACTGAGGAAACTGTTCCCTAAATTTGCTAATGGGATAAAATCAACTTAATATGGAGCATGACATATGACGATAAAGTTGGTTGCTTGCACCCAGCTTTGATTGGAGCAAGCTTAATTGCCATCTGGAATATTCTGAGTGCAAATGTAGCTCATTGTTGCCTTGGCTGCTTCTGAACTTCACTTTGGTACAATACAGCCCTTGTGCTGTTATAAAGCCTTTGAACATCTTCTCCTGTATTTATCTACTGTGGAAGCACTTGATTTTTTTAGGATTTTAGCCAAACAATTTTTAGAGTCAAGAAAATTGGCGTGTTTAACACTGTTCATTTGTTACTGTGTTACGATTGCATAACAGCTTTAATTTTCACCATTTCCTTCACTAAATTACAGTGGTCTTCAGTTTATTCCAGTGGTTCTACTGTTGGCCCCCAAAGGGAGTTTAAGTCTCCTACCAAAGCCTTTTGTGTGTATTTGAAATGCCATGTTCAGTCAGTAACCCAAAACTGAACATCTTTTTATATTTCAGAATTGTGGATGATCTTACTTTTCCTCTTCTTTTCCCGTGCCACAAATGAAAAACAGGAGAGCTGAGAGGACTAAAGATAGTATATTGAATTTGCTGTGTCCTTGCTTAGCTACCTCCAAAATTTCTGGGCATGGTGAAGGAGTTGGGAGTGCTTTCCTCTACTGTTAATTCTTCTTTTGTCTTGGTGATGATGCTTGTTCTCTGTTCTTCATGATACAGCAGTGGAGAAAGCGGATAAGGTAAAATCACAGAGTAGTTTGGGTTGGAATGGACCTTAAAGCCCATCTCATTCCACCCTCTGCCATGGCTAGGGACACCCTCCACTATCCCAGGCTGCTCCAAGCCCTGTCCAGCCTGGCCTTGGGCACTTCCAGGGATGGGACAGGCACAGCTTTTTGTTTTCTGAAATGTTGCATCACATTATGAAACCAGAATGTAAGAAGCAGAAATTTTAGTCTAAAATACTCCAAGCTCCTGTAGCAGTAGAGGTCTAGTCCACAGAATGAGCAAAATGTGTGTGAGGAAATACAGGAGCACAGACCAAGGAACAGAACTATGGGCCTTCCACTTTGCAGTAGTGATCAGGAACACAAACCTAGTAGCAGCAGATCTATTTCTGTGATATTTATTGATCACTTCTTAATTACAAGACAAATAGGCAAGAAGGTTTCTTCAATGTAGTTTTAAATATGAAAATTAAGCTTTAAATTAAATACCCCCAATTGCAAAATGGAAAAATCAAGCTTCAGGCTGTCTCTTCAAATGCACTTTTTACTCTACTGCATTGTCAGCTGAAATTTTTGCACTTTTAGGCTGAGTTCTGTGTTCTGCACAGCACTGATCTGCTATTTTCTTCTGCAGCTGCGCACAAAACTCCGTGGTTCTACTTAAATCAGTGGAAAGTGAAGATGGTTGTGATGATTCTGAAGGTTTGACTGTGGATGGCTGTGATTTGTTAGTTCAGGAGCTGTGGGAGAGTTGCCCTTGCCTGCCCTACTGGTGGCTGGATTTGGGTGTTAGAGCTGGGTTTGTGCAGCTCAGCTGGGTGCATTCGTGCTGACTGACTGACTTTGGGCCAGTCTTTGTGGTTTTTGAAATTTGTATTGAAAAACTCCTTGATCGATGCTACACTCCTCAGCCTGCCAGTTTCGAGATGATTCTGTACACCTCTGCATATATTTTTCATGAATGAATGTGCAAATATCAGTAAAAAGAAGTGCAGTAGAAAATTCTCCCCCTCTTAACAATGTCGAGTTTTCAGTAACTGAACAGATGCTGGCTAAGTCCACAGTTACAATTAGAAATATAATAGCTATTAATCTTCTAGGCCTCTTATTCTCCTATTTGCCCAATTGGCATTGAGTGTCCAAAAAATTCTTTGTTGCAGCTGGAAGGCTTTGTTGTGATGTTCTTATTAGCTATATAATAGATTATAGCTGTGCAAAATAAAGGCTGTTAGCAAAGGGAGAGCTAGGGAGGAGGTGCCAGTTTTGAATAGATTGTTTTTCAAAGAGACTCTTTTTTGAGGAAGGTTGATATCACAGATCCCTTGCAACATTTTGGTGAAGAGGAGGAGGGAACCAGTGGCCAGTTTGTTGACTTTTGGTCATTTGTTGGTCTTTTTGTGTTCCAGACAGAAACCTTGAATATGGTGTGAGAAAGGGAAGAAGGTGAAAGGAAGAACAAACCTTGATAGTTTATTACAGAGTATACTTCACTGCATTTTGACTGGAAAGATCCTTGTGTTAAAGTTGGGGGTGTCTTGTGCAGGGCCAGGAGTTGAACTTGATGGTCTTTGTGGGTCCCTTCTAGAATGTGAGACTCTATTTGCTCTGATGCATTGTCACATTGCCTTTTTAAAGAACAATCAGTATGATAATTGGCACTTACAGACAGTGTTGGGCTTACAGTGTTGTGATGAATAGAATAATAATTTTCAACCTTGAACTTTGGCTTTTTGCTTAGATGCATAAACCATTGGATGAGTGTTTCATTGTTTGAATTGTGATGTATATTATTGGCCTAAGACTCCAGCCAGCTTTCTTTCTAACATGTGAGTAAAAGTGTGCTGAACTGATGAGAAATGGTCATTTCTACATTAGGGAAAAACCTGCAGGCCAAGGTGCATTTTTTTTTGTGCCAATTTGTATCTATTAGTGAGTAGGACCAAAAGCACAACACATCTACCAGTAAAACTAACCAGCACCATTTGGTGTAAATGTGTATACTGCTTTTACTTTTATAGCACCACTAAGACTTTCTTTTTCTTTTCCTTTAGGTTCCTGATTGTTACAGAACATTTGCTGAAATGTCCAGAGCTGGTAAAAGCCCTCTATGCCAAACTGAGCAATCAAGAAAGGTAACCCCAAAACCAATGCGGCTTTTAGTATTTAGCATTCCATATAGAGTATCCTGTTCACATGATTGAAAAACTGTGTGGTTTCATAGTTGGCACAAAATCTCTAAATACATGTTTCTATGTCAGTAATGGTTTTAAATTGGTTGGTTAACATTACAGCTTAGCCACAACTGGCAGTGATTTATGTAGGGTTGCAGAATCCAGGTTGGCGCCATTACTCGGTAAAGAAATACTTCACACACAAAAAAGGACAGGATTTCATGCCTGGGTCTTGATTTCATAAGAGCACCACACCCTGCAGAGCTTTACAGCTCAATTGGAAATCTCCTCAGCTCTTCATACTTCTGTTGTTGTGTCAGGAAATTAAGAGGAAGCCTTTAAGAAAGATGGAAGTGTCTGATACTGGTTAGCAGAACCTACAAAACATGGAGGAGCAGATGCCTGTGATTACTTAATCTATTTCCACTGTTGAAAAGCTTCAACAAACCTTCACCTTGAAGAAGCATTGATAGTTTTCCTTCAAATGTTTGAGTAAATGTGTGCTGGATGGATTGGAAATGGCCACTGCTATAATGAAAAATGCTCATTGCTTTAATAGAGAATTGAGGAGGATTAAAAAAGATATTTTGTTAAGACAGTCAAATTTGGGAAACACTGCTAGAATTCTACAGCTCCTCCAACTGCTTGAAGATTTTGTATAGGGATGGGATGGGAATGGCAAGGAGCGAAATACTATTTTCCTCCATCATTTAGCATGACCAAGTGGTGAGCTAAAAGAGTGTAGATTCTTGAATTCTTTGCCAGGTTTGAGATTTTCCTGCATGTGTGTGCAGGCATTTGGCAGAAGTATTTAGAAAAAGCCTGGTTTGTGTTCATCCACGTTAGCCTTGAGCATGGACACTCTTAAGTTCATGCCTTGCTTGTCTTAATTACATTATAAAATCTTCAAAAGTGAGCACATCTGTTGTCCCTTCTAAGAAGGGGGTTGGCTTTAGTTAACAGCATGAAAAAGTGCAGCTGAATGGCTTCAGGTGTTTTTAAGATGCTCAAGTATTTGCATCTCTAGGTTTGATTTTAGTGTTGTCAGGTGAAGTGTCCTGAGTGAAGGATGCAGCCATTGATGGAATTTCCTGCCAGGAGAAGGACACTCAAGTCCTGTGAGCAGCACCACTCCTTTCTAATGCTCAGTGCTTGGGATGGTTTTGTTCCTGGCAATGCTCACAGACAGAGTAGCTGAAGGCAGCACCGAATATTTTCATTGAATATGATGCTGGCAAGTATCATTTGAAGATGAAAGAAGTGAAAGTTTTGAGGAAGGGCCTAATTTGTCTCATGGAACCTCTGCTGTCAGGGAAGTGTTTCAGGAAGGAGAAGCCAAAGTCACAGAGTAAGAATGCCCCAAGTGTCTGACCCTTGCTAAGAGGTTATAAGCAAAGCAAACATTGTTTGATGCTAAGAAAATCAATAAAATTTTACACTGCTAGTTTTAGGCTTATTGAGGCAGCATTTTATTGAGTAGTAATGAGCTTCCAGATTTAAATTGCACTTGAATTCTGTGGTTTATTTGCAGGCTATAGGAGACAGAAGTTTGTTTTACTGATGACTGCAAATACCTTATAGTGGCTGTTGTAAGTTTATGCCAATTCAGTCAGCTTCAGGAGGAGCTGGTTTGAATTTGGCTAGGGGAAAAAAAAAACCTGCAAGAGA
Source organism: Pycnonotus jocosus (assembly GCA_013400435.1). Classification (NCBI taxonomy): domain Eukaryota; kingdom Metazoa; phylum Chordata; class Aves; order Passeriformes; family Pycnonotidae; genus Pycnonotus; species Pycnonotus jocosus. The sequence continues at coordinate 43,960 of VWYP01026918.1, read as the reverse complement.
TTCACGAAAGGTTTTCCTCAGTGGTGCCTAAAGAAAGGAAGATGACATGGCGTGATTATTTCCAAACAGAAGTATAATTGTAAATACAATACACAGAATTAGATTTGAGATAATGAACTGAGTGTTACAAAAATTCAGCTGGTACTAGGAGTTGTCATGTTTGTTGTATTCAGCTGCAGGCAAACAAATAGGAAGAAATGCTGTCACTTGAATGGCTCAACAGTTGTGAGATCATTTAAAAGAAATGGGCAAATTGCATTATCTGGACGAACTAACTTGGAAAAATTAGGGTGAGTCTTGAAAGAAAAGTGAGGGAAACAGTGGAAAAAAGGAATGTAAGGGGACAGGGGAAGGATTCCTTTCCCTGAGCAGTGGGAGAAGCAGAGGGTGATGAACTGACCAGAACCCCCATTCCCTGTCTCCCTTCACCACTGGGGCAGGAGGCAGAGTGGAAAGCAGGGGGGTCGGAGGAAGGTGTTTTTAAGGTTTTATTTTACTTCTCATTATTCCACTCTGATTTTGTTAGTAATAAATTTGAGTTGTATCTCTAATTCCAAGCCTGTTTTGCCCATGACAGTATTTGATGAGTGATCTCTTGTGGCCCTTATCTAAACCCATGAACCCTTGATGAAGTTTTCTCTCCCTGTCCAGCTAATGAGGGGAGAGGAGGGGAAGGACGTGAGAGAGTGGCTTTCTATCCAGGTTCTGCCCTTTGCTAAATGTGCTGGCAGCACTTCTGTGTGCCACGTTGGAAAAAGCTTTTTGTCCTCCTTCAGATAATAGTTTAATGCAGCTGTATTAATGACACTGAGAATTGAATTTAGCAAGAACTAAGTAGCTGTTCTGTGATTAATAGAGGTGGGTTTTTGGAGGTTAATAAAACAGTGACGGAGCTTTTTCCACAGAAAAAGACGTTTCTCTTCCTCTTCTGACAACCTGCTTGGTAAATTTAAAAGAAAAAAGAAACCTATTCCATATGTTCAAATGTCAGTCCTTCCATCTGTATTTCAAATATTTCACTGAAAGAAAAGCCTGAGCTGGCTTTTGACTTCATTCAATGAACAATATTCTTTCAGTTTGAGGGAAGGACAGTGAGCCTTCCCCAGTCCCTGTGTGCTGGACTGGAGCAAGGACCTGTAGGAGGGCTTCTGCCATGGCCAAGTCCTGCTTCCACAAAGTGCTCCCAGTTTGCCCTTACATGAAAGGATATTGGAAATAAAGTTGCATTAAAGCTGTTAAAATACCCAACCCAAGCAGATTTCATAGAGCAGCTTCCTTATGTATCTAGTTACTTAATACAGCTTAATACATTGAATATCTCAGACTGGGTACATGAGTGATTAACTTGGATTTGCTTAGTCCATCTAGTAACAATTATAAAGTTACTGTTAAAAACAGAATGTGCATAGCAATTTTTATTTTACCTGTTTGGGCTCAGAATTGTTTTGTGCTGTCAAATAGTTTGTGCTTATTTTGCTATGCTTAACAGCTTTTAAGAGCTGGTTTGCTGGAAATTTTAGATCTAGGCAATATGCAATCTCAGTGATATTTTTTTTAGAACATAAGAACTCACAAATTGAAATAGACTTGAGAAAAATATTGACAGTCTGGCCAGATTGTATTAATTGAATGATGAATTAAATTAATTCTGTACAGAAGAAAACCTCCAGGAGACAGAAACTGATTGCCAGTATTCATGAGGCTTGTTAATTTTTAAAACTCCTCTCTGTTACTAGCATGATAATTGTTTTTATCATTTTTAACTACTGCTTATTCTGCTGATAATTCTGTGTGGCTCAGTCAATCTGACTAACAAATTGTTTTCTGCCTCCAGGGTTACTTTGTTGGAGCTGATGCTGGTGAAAGTAAATGATAAGAATTCAGTTACCAGTGGAGAAATGAGTGTGTTTGTGAGACATGCTGACTTCCTTGCAGTCTGTTTCCAAGAGAAATGTGGAGCTGTGCTCAAGTTCACTGCTGCAGCAGATGTGGAAGATGAGGTATGACTGAAAACCATTTTTATGTACTAGAATTTGATGTGATAAATCCTCATTGCCACTGTTGCCCAAGGGGGCATTCATAACAGTGCCTTTTCCAGTTTGTGTTGAGAAAGCAGTGACAGAAAGCACAGTAGAGTCTGTGGGACAGCAGCCAAATTTGCCTTTAATTTGAGGATGGCAGAGGATATGGTGCTTTGAAATAGGACTACCCCATTGTTAAATATTTCAAAATCTAAAAAATGTTCAAGTTATCACATATTTGGATGTTTTATTATCTTACTAAGGATCACTTCTATAATTTATTTGAGTTGTGAATTGTAATTTTGTGATTCTGTGATGATCCTATGATTCAAATATGAACCAAAATAAAAATATTTATTCTGTTCATAGCTGGGAAGCAGTAATATACATGTAGTCAGAATTAATGTATTGTTAATACAGAACTAATGTGCAATAGTTTCACTTCTAGAAACTCAAGAAGAAGCATCATAAATAATTTATTATCAAAGTAAAGAAACATTATCTTAAATGCTTTTATTTGATAATGTTAAAAAGTGTTGTACTTGTTTGGGGTTTTTTTTGTTTAAATAGGCACAAGAGTTTTAAAAGCAGCTTGAGATGTGTTGTGAAAAAATACTATAAATCACTTTAGGGGAGGTGGTAGCTGGATGTGTTAAAAAAAAAACCCACAAACCAACAAGTGCACATCGTCTTCTATCTGTCCAAGCCTCCCCCACTGCCCCAGCTGTTTAGTCTCAGTTCTGTCAGATAACCTAATTGACTACTTCTGGAAAAGGCACTAACTTGGCAGTGAGAGGACATACATTGAGACTGTTCCATCTTTACTTTTTTCCCCCCTGCCTTCCTTTTTTTTGTGTGTGTGTGTGTGGTTTTTGTTTTTTTTTTGTTTTTTTGGGTTTTTTTTATTTTGTTTTGTTTGTGGTGTTTTGTTTTTTTACTTTTTTTTTTTTTTGTTGTTATCTTTTGTGGTTACTTTTCAAACCACTTTCTGTGGTTTCAGTTCATGGAAAAAACCAATTTGTTTGCATCCACCAGAAGGAGGTCTCTGTCCAGCCAGAAGGTGCTGGGACAGCAGCATTGTGAATATTTCTGCATAACTTGCCTTGCTTGGCACTGACTTCTTATTCTTCTCTCCCATAAACAAGATGTATGATGAGTATCACTGTTTGGTGGGAAGATGGGGCTCATCAATGAACAGAAACTTATGAGTCCTAATAGGTGAATAAATGGAGATCAATATGTGCATACATATTGTACACAAATGGGTACAAATGGAGGGATGTCTGTGTATACATTTGTCCACAACATATGCTTGCTGTGGGAGAAGAGAAATGCCAGCCTAACTTCATAAAACTGTTTCTTCTCTTACAAGAAATTATAAAGAATTGCACCAATTTCTCCTCATTTGTGTAAGCATTTTTAGGTTTTGTGTAGCAGTTGTATTTAACTGCAAGAAATGCAGTTGTGCATGTAGAGCCTGTCATTAAAAATGCTTTAGGCAACATCTAACTTCCTCAGCTTGGCTTTGCCTGGCCTTTCCTGTGGCCCACAAGCCAAGTGCCTTGCTTAGGCTGTGTCTGTAGTAATAAGCTGCCTCTGACTCTAGAACTCTGAGGCCACATTTGAAAACTTTTGGGAGCAGTCCTTGGACTGGCCTGACTCCCAGAATGTTGTCTGGGTGTCCCATCCACTGTTTAATTTGTTATATGTAGACACTGCTTTGTTTTCTCAAGGAACATCAGGTCTTGTAGCTTGCATCCTAAACCCATGAGAAGCTAATCATATGCTTTTGCAGTGCTTAAACCAATGCTGAAAATAGCTTTTCCATTCCAAGCCTGACTTGAGCATCAGTTTGCTTGCACTGACTTTCAGCCATACTGGCAAAAATAAAACCCTTCCCTGGACTTAGTTCATCTCTTTATAAGGAACATCTTTTCTGTGTCTCGCTCTAAATGTGTTTATTTAAAAGTCTTCAGTGATTTCCTTATTTACTTTTCAGATTATATCCATATCAAGATGTCTGTCAGAGTTCAAACTGTCTTGGGTTTTAAACTTTCAAAAAGAAGTATTTCCTTTACTCTTGTACAGGTGGAGGGCCAGAAAACCCCAATTTGGAAAGTCAGCAGCAGGGAAGGAATAATTTCTTGAACTTTGTAGTTTCAAAAAGACACGAAAATTTGGGACTTCTTCTATGGTTTTAAATAATCTGTTCCTCTTAAAAATTGTAAAAAGCTGGTTACTGTCTCCGAAATACAGTTGTGATATTATTACTTTGTAACAGGATAATGTCCAATGTATTTAGAGTCTGCCTTTGTGCTGATGAAAGCAGTTTATTGAATAATTTAGGGCAAGACTTGCACTTTCCTACACCTGTATGGGTCAAGAAATGAAAATACAGCTTTAGTACCTAGACCCTCTAGCAATTTGGGGTTTTCAAGGAGCAACAAATGAATATAACTGTACTGCTTAATTACTGAACACTGTTATTGATGATTTGAATAACATTGTGTTGATTATATAGATCCAAAAATATTAAACTGTTGCTAAGTAAACCTTTTTTTTTTTTTTTTACTGCACCAGAAAGAGCAGGAATAGTTACTGAGTCTGAGCCTTTTCATGGCTACTTGCAGTTTATGTAACACACCTGGAGTGGGAACATCTTGCAGTCACAGCCTGGCTCTTGAGCAATGTGTGCTGTTCCAAATTCTGTCATTTGCTCTTAAGGTTTTTGTTTTTTTTCTGTAAGTGCTGGATGGTCATTATAAGGAGGACCAACACATTTGGTGAGGAAAAAAATAGTTCTGTGGCTGAATAAATAATATGCAAATGAAATTGTGTCTGGTACCTAACCAAAACGCTGCATCTCTGATCACAGTCCTGTTTACCCAAGAATAATGTAAATTCTCACAGCCAAAGTTTGTTTGACCACAGAACTTTACAGAATTCCTGTGGATAACAAATTGGTGTCTTGCAGGCGGTGTTTGTGTCTTTAAAGTGGAGTGCTCCGACTGAATAAACTCAAAGAAAACATTTACACAGAAATAATTTCTCAGCTAGTAATTTTCTGTATTTCTGCTTTTGGAAGCGACTCTGTTTTTGTTAAAATTTTATCCCTTATGGCTCTGTTTTGGTTTCCCCATGATTTTTCAGGCAGATACAACATTAACTGTAGAAAAGAAATTATTGCAATCTAATACGCTATTGTTATTTTAGAAAGTTGCCCTAATTTTATATAAATTTATTCTTGGCGGTTCGGAAGACCTGCACAGAACCTGAGGAGCTGAGAGTTCCTGTGCCCTGTTTACATTTCTGGGTTTATGTTTTTATGCTAGGCTTCCCGAGCCCTTTTCAGACATGCACTTTTCATTCCAGGAAGCCCTGGTGACAATTCGTCTTCTGGATGTTCTTTGTGAAATGACCTCAAACAACAGCCAGCTGGAGCAACTGCAGGCATTCCCTGGTTTGCTTGAAACAGCTGTAGGTGAGTCAACAGCAGCCACAAGGCTTAACTGCTGGTGCTCTGTGCATGAAAACATGTTTGTCACAAATGGTGGTAATTAGAATTCTGACTTTTGAGAAAGATAAATAGGAGATGGAGTTAATCTGCATTTTCAAATATTTGATTTGTTCCTGGAAATTTTCTGCTTCTCCACTCTCTGTTGGCCAACAGAGTCTTGATTCAAATATTAGCAATGATCTTTTCTTAAGGAAAGTGTTGCAAGGGACAGCTGCTTCCTGTGTTCTTCCACTGGCTGTATGTGTGGAAGAGTTTCTTCAAGAAGTAGAAAAATTACTTCTCTTCCATGCCTGTCCCCTCCTGTGTCCCAGATTTCTCAAATTTAAGTGCAGTTTGAATGTTATTAACCAAATCCAGTCACTTGGAAAGGTCGGTTTTAAAGAAGAAATTAGGAAGGAATTCTTGGCTGTGAGGGTGGTGATGCCCTGGCACAGGTTGCCCAGAGAAGCTGTGGCTGCTCCATCCCTGGAAGTGCCCAAGGCCAAGTTGGATGGGGCTGGGAGCAACCTGGGACAGTGGAAGATGTCCCGAGCCATGGCAGAAAAGACAATGTGATCTTTAAAGTCCTTTCTGACCCAAACTGTTCTGTAATTCTGGGTACTTGAAATGTCTCATCATGCTACAGTGCCAGGAACAAGTCGAAGAACAGAGGAAAAAGTAATTCTGTGGTTAGTATGTATTGCTGTGGCAAATTCAAACTGCAGGAAGTTTTCTAGAAACCTTGGTTTTAGCAATATATTTGTGGTGCCAGAATTCTCAACAGCCTACAAAATGTGACTCTTTAGGTGGAGATCGATAGCAGCAGCCTTCAGCCTTCACGTGGGAACTCTGTAAGGGTGTAAAAAGTACACAAAAATGCCTTTTGACATTGGGCTGGTCTTTTATGGTTGGTTATATTAGCCCAAAGCACCCACTGAGGTAAACTTTCCAAGTTCTTTGCCATGATGTTGAATATCAGAAATTTTGTTGCTTAGCGTTCAACTCAACAATTAATAATAAAGCTGTGGTAATCTATGAAAATGTTTTCTCTAGATACCCTGAGATTAACTCACCTTGCTGGGAAACAGGCTGTCAATATTTTCACTGCCACACACGCTGTGACAGGGCAGGAGGAAATTTCCCATCCAGCCGTGGGTTTCAAATCTCACCTCATCCGTTTGATTGGAAATCTGTGTTACAAGAATAAGGAAAACCAAGACAAGGTGAGCTTAGACATTTTCCTGGCAGAACTCTGATGTGTGAACAGATGCTGACTACAAGGTAACTGAAATATATTGTTGGTCTAGAAATTGTTTTGTAAATTGTAAAATTGATTGTGTAAAAGAGGCTTTTTTTTTAGTGTCTATGAATTGCTATCATAATTATGCTGATTTTTTAATAACATTGTAATGTTTGCCTACCTGCCTTTTGTTTCAGCCTTGTAGAATGCAAGGCAGTGCCTAGTTCTTGTGTGGTTTTCATTTTTGCACTGTCTTTGAAAAGTCTCAAACTAAATTTTGACTTCACTTTGAAGGGAAATGGATGTGAATTGTTCCATAAACTTAATTTTAAATCTTTGGATTAGTCTAATGCTCTTTCTCCTTTTTTCATGTCACTTTAAAAATGCAGGTCTGCCTTCATCAAATCACTTGAAACCCTTTATCTTATAATACCTCTATAGAAAATCAGTTTTATTTCCACAGTGGAGAAAAAGAGATACTGTGAGATATTAAAGTTTCTCAGCTTACACTTTCATGGCAATCCTGAAGTTTATAGAAACCAGCAGGGAAAAAATAAAAAAAGATTTTTTTAAAGTGTTGAGATATGGCCATCACTGCTTATAATGTAGCCCAGTTCACATTTTGGACTAAAACAGTTTCATGGAGGAAATAATGAAGCATGACATGTGAAAGACTACATTTTGTGGTGAGGAATTGTTCTAGGTGCTTCACAACTGGTGGTAATTATAATTCTGACCTAGTCTTCAGACAGAGACCAAGCATTTGATTTTATTAGGGGTTTTTTTAATTCCCATTTCTCATGTTTTCCTTCATGTCTTTCAGAGGAGTCAGAAAGTGTAGACATCCATCTGCAGATTTGAATTTCTGCCATTGGGTGATGCTGTTTGTTCTAAATTGTAGCCCTGCAGGATTCTGCTGCTTGCTCTTCAGCATGGCAGTGCTTGAGCCAAGTTCAGTCATGCCTGTGCCCAAAGGAACCAAAGGACTGGGCTCATTTTAAAAGTGGCAGAGGATGAGATTGCACAAGTCCATGTAAGCAAAGCTTCTGCCCATTTAGCTCTTATGTGCAGAACTCCACTCAGTTATCTTTTCTGCTTGAAATGTGGGCTCCTCAAAGAGCCTCAATGCTGTAAGAGGATTGCAGTAATGTAAAAATAAGTGATGATCACTACTGCATGCTTTTATCAACTATTTTAATCTGCTTGCTATCCTTACCCAATGATTGGAAGAAAGCTACTTAGCTTTTTTTTTTAAGCAGTGGTAAAACAGGTGACAAGAGAAGAGCTTGCAATCTTTAAGGAGATTTTAGAAGAATATCTTCAGTTCTTGCATTGTTTAAGGACTTCATAAATATTCAGGATCTTCTGCCTGTGTTGTGAGAGAGAACAGACTTAATATTCCTCTTACAGTCTATTGGTAGCTTTAGTGTGCTAATTCACATTAACTGTGCTCTTTGAAAGCCTTCTATTCTTTAACCAAAAAAAAAGCTCAGTATTTCAATCAAGAAGTGACAAAGAATTGCCTCATTCATGAGTATTTAAATGTTTAAAACTGTGAGACTCCAAGTTTGCCTCATAATTGCAGTCAATCAGATATGTTCAGATTGTTATGGCAGAAGTGGTTTGCTGGAAGGATTTCAAAGAGACATTGACCAAAGATCTCTTAAAGGCACTGCAAAAATGATTGGGTTTAAGTTCCGTGAATGGGGCATGGCCTATATTTAGATATTGTAGCAGTGGGAGCAAGATCAAAGTATGTCAAATGATCTCTCTGCTGAAAGTCAGAGCACCAAGAAGATATTGAATTAATCCTCTACTGTTTGTGAAATGCAGAATGAGCTAGATTTGCGAAAGCCAAGATGATGGCTTGATTGTATGTATTAAGATTTAGTTAATTAAAGACTGCTAGCAAGATTCCTTCCATCTTGCCCCAAAGCATTTCCAGTGGGTAACACCACAAGACTGATTGCTTCCATCACATATGCTGACACTAAACTCTTCTTCAATGAAAGAGAAACCTGTGCCACCAGTGGGATTTTCCTTCTTGCTCGTGAGGGTGTCACTCAGTGGGGCCAGAGGAAGCACTGAGTTATAGTCTCTGTATATTCAGGTTTCCATAGGCTTAGCCTGAGGGAGACTAAGGGAGCAAACAACAGGTTGGCACATGTGTTTATCCACCTTCCAGGACTGATTGGGGCTCCCATGGACTCTGCTTGGAGAGGGAAAGTGATGATACATAGTATGGCCAAACAATCCCTGTCTACAAGACTGACTCCCTAAATTTCAGATACATCCTCATGGTCTGCAATTACAAAACGCCCTTTGATACCATTGACTGAGGATTGAGTGAAAACAAATGTGTGTGTGTGTATTGAGTTCTGAGCCCTTCCAGTGCTGTGCCTGGCATGGCTGGAAGGGTGTTGATAACACAGCAGTGTTTTGGCTGCTGCTGAGCCTCACTGTCCCTCTGACATTCCTTCCCTCACCAAAGGGCATAGGAGTGGGCAAGGTCCTGGCAGGGGACACAACCAGGCCAGCTGACCCAAGTTACCCAGAGGGATACTCCATACCATGTGAATTCAGCTCAGATATATAAAGGTAAGGGAGAGAGGAGGAAGGGGAGGTGTTTGTGATTCCTCAGTGTTTGCCTCCCAGAGGAATCCCTTACGTGTGCTGAAGCCCTGATTCCTGGGAAGTGTCTGAACATCGCTGATAAGGAGAAGTACAGGTTGACTTTTATTTTTCTTTAGTTTATGTGCACACAGAATCCTGCTTCTTTTTCCTTTCACTGTACTAAAACTGCCTTATCTCACCCTGCTGTTTTTCTCCATCTTATTCTCTCCTGTGTCCCATGGGGAAAGGGAATGATAGAGCACCTTAGGGGGCACCTGGCACCAAGGCAAGGGCAACCTGCTACAGTGTGCTGGTTTCAAATGGGTGAAGTAGGTGTAGGAACTCCTGGCAGTTGTGATACACAGAAAACAAATGGTTTTGGCCAAAATCATTCTTTGCAAGATAAAGCAGGATTAAAGTTCAGTGTAATAATTATCGTGGAATCGTCCTGGCTGTTATCACAAATGTCCTCTGAGATAGAAAAGCAGTAATCTGAGGAGGGACAGAAGAAAGCTCTGTCTGATTTTATTTGTACTTGCCATTCTGTCAAAATTGTGTTCTTATCTTATTATTCTTGTTTATGAAATGGAGTATTTCCCTTAACTGAAGAATGAGGAAATTGATAATTAATAAAAGTTAGATATTTGGGGGTTTACTTGCTGTATAATTTTATATATATATATATATTCAATTCCTGGGAGAAAAGTTGCACTATTGAATTTTAAAGAAAAATACCATAAATATATTCTATGTACCTTGGTGGATCATGTTTTCATTACTGGCAAGATGATGTCTTTTGGCATCTCTTAATGAACTTTGCTTAAAAATTAATTCTGACAGTGTTACTGTTGTGAAAAGGAAGAAAGGAAAATGACACTGATACTGGAAAATATGACAAAATCCTATGAACACACATGGTATGGANTGATTTTATTTGTACTTGCCATTCTGTCAAAATTGTGTTCTTATCTTATTATTCTTGTTTATGAAATGGAGTATTTCCCTTAACTGAAGAATGAGGAAATTGATCATTAATAGAAGTTAGATATTTGGGGATTTACTTGCTGTATAAATATATATATATATATATTCAATTCCTGGGAGAAAAGTTGCACTATTGAATTTTAAAGAAAAATACCATAAATATATTCTATGTACCTTGGTGGATCATGTTTTCATTACTGGCAAGATGATGTCTTTTGGCATCTCTTAATGAACTTTGCTTAAAAATGAATTCTGGCACAGTCTTACTTTTGTGAAAAGGAAGAAAGGAAAACAACGCTGATACTGGAAAAGATGACAAAATCCTATGAACACACATGGTATGGATTTACAAAAGTTGCAAATTCTTCCTTTGCAAGCCAGCAGTATTTTGAAAAGTGGAAGGATGCACAGGTCTTGAATGGTATATGTACCCCAAGATGTGATTTAGGTTATGATACAAGCCAAGTTTAATCAAGGCGGGTGCAGTTTTCTGATTTTAGTTTCATTATGCATTCTAATTTAAAAAAATCTAATTTTGTTGCTTTTAACAAAAAATTTAGATAGCTTAATGCTTCTAAAGTAAAAATAGCCAGCGTGCTTCATTTCAGTCTGATAATTTTTGAGGTTATATGTGCGATATTTCAGTTTTAATATTTGTACATTATTACAGTCTGACTGATATTTGAAGTGAAATATTGAATCTGGCCAGGTTGGACAGGGCTTTGAGCTATATGGTCTCGTAGAAGATGTCCCTGCTCATGGCAGGGGGTGCGTTGAGAGGAGCTTTCGAGTCCCTCCCAACCCAAACTATTCCATGATTTTATGATGAGGATTAGCTTCATTTTGTAAAGACAGAATTTTTTGTGTCCTTCATAAGCTAGAATAAGTGTTGAATATGTGTCTCTCTGTTTTTCTGCATGTTTTAGCATTACAGTCAGCTTTGGTTTGACATTAATCTTGACAATCTATGACAAAATAAGAAGGATTTAGATTTTGGTCTCAATATTACTGTTCTAAAGTGCAATTATGGAGCTCAGTGGATTCATACTGAAGCTGGCAACACATGTTGAATTTTAATAAGGGGAAATTATTAACATTTACCTTCAAATCAATTTTTTTCCTGTCTTAGAAAATGAGGGGTGCTACCCATGGAGCTGTTCAGAGCTTGAAATTTTCTACAGGAGAGTTTCCAACTTCTCTAAAAATCTCTTCATCCTTGAGTCCAGCAAATGTATGATTGTGCATTTGGCTTTGGAAATATTGAAGGGCTTTATTTGCAAATATCGAAGGCCTTTATTTCAGGCAATTATCCAGTATTGTAGTTAAAAATAATAATAAGAAAGAAAGCAGTGTTTTGCCTGCAAACAAAAATGCAAACAGTTTAGCGTAATTAGTCATAAATTGGTAGGTTCCCTTTAACCTGCATCTAACTTTTGTTCTCTGCTGCTTGAATGTCACTCCCTCAGTATTTTGCAGCCAGCTCTGTTTATTTGTCCCAGCTCTGCCTGTTCCCCACAGCTCCAGGCATAAGAAGCAGAGGCACCTTGAGAGAACACTAACTGCTGCCAGTTCTTCTGGAACCCATAGTCCAAATGGAGTATTTGGTGGTTGGGAGTGTCACCTCTTAGTTCCAGCTCTTGAATTACACAGATTCACAAGCACCTTACCATTCAATGCACTTCTTTTAAAGTGCTTTTAGAATTTGTAGCTGCTGAGGGAAAAAAAAAAAAAAAAGCTTATAGTTCCCCTACAATAGATCAACCTGGTGGCAGCTGATTGAGGTTCTCATTCAAGGTTTTTTCTCCTCTCACCTTCTGACCCAGCATTACTGTCAACCTGTTCCTGCAGGCATTTCTATAAAAGTGTTGACCTGCTGCTTTGAAAATCAACTTCAAATGAAAGTGTTTATTATTAAAGTCCTATAGAAATTTTCTTTCTTTTTAAAAATAGTGACTTATAGGATTCAAAAGTTTTTTGAAAGAGTTTCTAGTTTTTATGGTTGCATTAATTATTGTACAGATTTCATCTATGGAAATGTACCCTTAAGCTCTGTTCATATGAGGGTTTTTTTTTTCTTGTTAATGGACTTGCTAGGAAGAGTTGGCTGTGCTTGGGTAGGATTCCTTCAAATAATTTTTAATAACATGATGTATATATACTTAATTTAGAGTAATGAAATGGTCTTCAAACAAGAACTCTGTTTTTCAGTTAAAATCTGCACTCTTGACTTTATAGGCTGTCATTAAATTAATGATCTGTTGCAGGAAAAGAAATAACAATATAAATAAAGCAAAACAGAGCATTCAAAATTGTATAAACAATTGGCTTAGAGCTTGAGTATATATATACATGCCTTGTTTTATGCAGTAATATTTTCAGGTAAATTAACCCTATGAAAGGATAAATTTATTGTGGAGCTTTTAAAACAATTTGAACAACATCTCTGCAAATTTGCAAACCTAGAATTTTGCTTGTCACAGATCCAGGAGTTCAGCTAGAAACGGGGAATCTTACTTTCGTGGTGCCTGCAGTTGTTATCACCAGGCTACAAGACATTTAGAGACACAAATACTCAGCAAACCCTCTGGTAGTTGTAATTTAGAGGTAAATTAAGAAACTACTGTGCAATCTCCTTGTGTACAGCTTCATGTATCATCTCGCTCAGTAGCCTGAGGCATCAGCAAGCTTTCAGCATGGAATTTAGTGCTGGAGCATGCATTCCTGAGTTATTGTAGATCATGCATACCTTTTATATGGCTTTTATAGACGTATAAATCACAACATCAGCAGTCTTGTTTTCTAAATGTAAAGTTGATCTTAATCTCAACAAGGTGGCTAAATTTATCCTAATAAGAGAACCTGATCCTGTGCAGAGGTTAGGCATGATGAATCATTAAAAGGAAATGTGTAGTCTTAGAATTTCAGGTAAATGCAGAGAATAATTGCTGAGCTTTCTGTAATTCTGTGATTAATTTTGTCCTCCCTTCCACCCTATGTTCTACATCTCCTGTAGTGGTCATTTTATTTATTTTGATCACACTGGAGGGGATTAGACCTTGGGTCCCATTGGCTCGGGCAGTGGAGATCTGCACCTCAGAATGTTCTGTGTGGGTAAACCTTTGGCAGATCATTGCTGGTTCATCTGCTCACCTCTTGAATCACCACACATGATTCTGAAGCTGCAATGTGCCCTGCTCCTGTATTGACCTCATGGCATTCTCTGGTTCCTAACCTATTCAGTAATTTGTTTTCCTTGGAAATAGTTTTCAAAATACAAACGGCTCCCAACTTGCACGAGAGGTTTGTTAAGAAGTGCATTTATCTGCTTGTCTGGGAGTCAGGCATTTGGAATCAGCAGTGGCATTTGAAAATGCAGCTGGGCATTCTGTAATTCCTGGGAGGAGCAGCTCAGGGAGCTGGGAAAGGGGCTGACCTGGAGAAAAGGAGGCTCAGGGGGACCTTGTGGCTCTGCACAACTCCCTGACAGGAGGGGACAGCCAGGTGGGAGTCAGGCTGTGCTCCCAGGGAACAACAGGACAAGAGGAGATGGCCCCAGGGGGAGGTTCAGGTTGGACATCAGGAATAATTCCTTCATGGAAAGGCTGGGCAGGCATTGGAAGGGGCTGCCCAGGGAGGTGGTGGAGTCATCAGCCCTGGAGGTGTTCAGTGACAAGGCACTCAGTGCTGTGGGCTGGGTGATGAGATGGGGGTCAGTCCCAGGTTGGATTTGGTGATCTCAGAGGTCTTTCTCAACGTTAGTGATTCTGTGGGTCTGAGCTGTGTTATGGTGCAAGTGGACCATGTCATTTGACAGCTGGTGCCTTCAGTGGTCATGGGGGTGCAGTGTAAGGTGCAAGGATTTATTCTGCTTTTATTTATTGCTGTGGTTGTAGATAACTGCTGAAAGAGGGCAAATACTAAACTGTGACACTGCTGTAACCTAGAGAATCATTTGGCTTGTTTTCGTAATTCTTTTCTGGTTTGGCAGTTTGGGACTTTCCAAAACTATAATGGAAAAGATACGAAAACTTTATGCTGCCAGAATCACACTTTGTAAAAATTGTCGGTGTGATATATTATTTATACAGTATTCAGTGATGGGGTTGTATGGCTGACTCTGATTTTAGGGCTTCCTTGACTGGCCTGATTTATAACACAAGCAGCAAACACCATTAAACTGTCTGCTCACTGTAGCTGGGTCCTGCAGTCTCCTGTTTACCATTTCTGCAGCATTCTGAAAAGGCATTTTACAGTCCTTTTTAGAAACACTTTGTTTTACTGTGCTTTAACCTAGTGAAAAAATCCATTCTCATCAAGGATAGTTTTGTACTTAACGTGTAACAGAGTGTACATCCTTAACACATGTACTAGAAAATTAATGGTTTGTTCTTTGACCCGTCAGTAAAATCTTGGAAGCTCTGCATACAAGGGAATGTGAATGACTTTAATAAATGTCTCTGTGCAATTTCCAATCTTGTAACCTACCAACTTCCTCTTTTTCTTCTTTTTCTCATCCCCCCTGCCTTGGCTGTGAAGCTTGGGGTGATATACTCAATAACTTATTCTTTACAACTCCTTAAAAAAATATAGCAGTACTAAAGCCACTTCACAATTACAATAGGAAACTCTGAGGAATTACAGGAAACTGCCACCACTTTGCTTTTAGTCTTGAGTCTGTCAGTGTACTCTTCAGTGTGCTGAATTCAGCTGCAGAATTTAACCATAGAACATAGAAATCACTGGCATAAATCATTGCATCTTTTGAAACCATCCTACATTTTTTCACACACAGTATTTTCATCATTTGAGTGTTTGCTGCAGGTGGAATTGTGTGTCTGACATTGATTTTTAAAATTTTTAAAAATTCTTGTTTCAAAATGAAACTAAGTGAAAATGTTACGTAATGCTGCATGCAACAAAAGTCATCATTAGAGCATGGAAGATTCGATTGCCATTTATTTTTGCTGATTGAATTCAGAAATTTCCAAGAGTTGTAATCCTGGATGTTGGGAGTGGAAGCAATTTCAGAATATAGCTGTGAGGTGTGAGAGTGCTGACATCTGTGGCCTCTGTGAGGGTGGTACATTCAGCAAAACAGGGTATGATCTTGGATTGTTTTTCCTCATTGCAGCCAGCAGTTTTTGAGGATTTCAGCTGGGCTGTGTGTCAGGGAGCAGTTGAAATGTTATGGGAAGGAAAGCAGCAAGGCAGGTGTGACAGCTGTTGGGGAGAAATGCAGTAAGTACCAAAGCTGGCATGAGTAAAAGAGTAAAGTAATTTTCACAAGGCAGTGGTGCCCATTTTTGTCTGGAAGAGTGTGTGATCACTAGGGTAGAACACTAATGAAATCTTCAGCAGGAGCATTCAGTGGTTGTCTATTTTTCTGTCAATGTCAATGATTTTCAAAATCAGGACATTTTATGGATTGCCTGGAATTCTG
The DNA here is from genome assembly GCA_013400435.1 of Pycnonotus jocosus. Taxonomy (NCBI): domain Eukaryota; kingdom Metazoa; phylum Chordata; class Aves; order Passeriformes; family Pycnonotidae; genus Pycnonotus; species Pycnonotus jocosus. The sequence goes on along the minus strand of VWYP01026918.1, from coordinate 28,166 downwards.
TTCCAGAAGAAAAGTTATTCCGATGTCATATGAAATGTGAAACTGGAGAGAACAAAACTTCAAACAAACGAAAACCCAACAAAAATATTCCCAAAAAATAACACGCCTGTAAACACAACTCACAAAACAAAGTCTCTCCTTTTAATTGAGGTATTCATAAAATGCTTTCTAAAGCTTGAGGTGGAAGACAAAATTACTGTAGCCACCAGAACAGTGGCAGCTTGCCAGAGTGACTTAGAACTTCCTATTGCAATGGTGATTTAAAAGGCTGAAAGGAATCACGTGTTTCGTTTTTCAACCTTTATCCCTGTATTTTTTCAGAATTTTGAAGCGTGAAGTCTTCAGTTTTCACTTTGCTTTAGAACTAAACATTTTGAAATTCTGATGGTCTTACATAAGTTTTCTCTAGGCACATAACTAATTCTTACACTTAATTTCTCTTAAGGTTCCTTTTGTTCTGATGAAAAGAAAACAAGAGAATTAAGAATCACTTTTAGAGCAGTGATTGGAAATCAGCAAACTAAGATTGTCTGATTACTGGGTTTTGTGAGAATAGGAGAGCGTGTGACTAGAAGTACATAAATGTAAATTTGGACAAATTCAGCTGATTTGAAGGGCAGTGGTGAATACTGGGTAGTGTTTAGCACCACTGTTCTCTTCTGCTGCTGCCAGGACAGGCAAAGGCTACACTAGCAAGTATTGTGTGTTTCAAGCAAAATGAGTCTGTGTTGGACCTCCCTTTATCCAGGTCAAGTTGCAGATCTAAACCATAGCAGAGCAAACAGGCTGCTTCTCATGGCAGCATCTATTTGTTGTGGCTCCTGCTTCAGGAACTGCACGTAACAGAATGAGGAAAGCCGCATTGTTTGAAAAGCAAATGTTCCAGTTCCCTTGTGGGAACCTATTCTGAATCCCCAAGGGTTTGTATTATCATCTCAATGGCTGGAAAGTCCTGTGTTTTGCTCTTGGAAAGACCAGTTGAAAAAATGATTCAGCAGCTGAGTTAGCTTGTTACCCTCTCCTCATAGCTGGGCACTCTGCATCTGCTTATTTTGGCTCAGGCCTGATGGTGTGCTTGGAACCTTCATCTTCCCTTCCTCTTCCATCAGGCCAAATACAGCTGCCTGTATTCTCAACCAGAGTGTCTGTACCCTGCCATGGGCCTTGGAATCCAGTAGCACTGAAAGCCTGAAGTGTTCTTTTGTCTTTTGAAGCAGAATATCCTGTGTATATCTCCTGGCGCTTCTGCTGCTTGGAAAAACAAACGAAGAAGCCCCAAACCAAGACTCGGAGATGAAAAAACTGAAGTAACGTTTTTCAGTATCATCATAGGTGCAGAGGAGCCTGTTTGGGCACCTCACAGCTGCTGTGTTCCTACTCTTATTAAGGTGTTCTGGTACCCACATGGAATGCTGGATTCTGCCCAGATGTCTCATCACTCATTAGCTGCTTGTTGAGGAGGTTTTGGAGGAGAATTGACTCTGTTAGTCAGCCTGTCTAGTGTCAGGGGCTGAAGGATGTATTTCTCACTGCATAAGGCATTATGTAGTCTCATGTGGTACATTCAGAAGGAGTAAAGCTTAAAAATATCTTTTGATGCTGGCCAAAGACTGGCAACAAATCCCCAGTGTATATTTCACTGGATTCCTTTTCTTTGGCCTAATTTAGTATTCTGGTGTGGTTTTCTGTCTGAGGAAGTTGTGCAGACTGAGAGACAGAAGGGATTGAGAAGGTTGGAACCATTCACCTGTCCAGAGCAGGACCTGGTAGGTGTTCATGGCTAAGGCTTGTCAGGCCATTTGCAGAGATTTGCAATATTGGAGTCTGCTCCATGAGTCTGAGCCTTGTGTGTCAGAGTATTGCAATGCTTCATTGACCATTGCTGTTAAAAATAATCAATGGATGTGTAATGTGAATGGTCTGTTCTTTTTGTCCTCCTGGATGTGGATAATAGAACATTCTATTTTCCTAATTAAAGGTTGCTGTGTTCACCAACAAGCTTTTGCTGTAGGTTAACCATGTTGCTTATGCTCCTTTTTAAAAAAAATTTTCAGCAATTGTGGGGTTTAGACCTTACTTGTATTCTTTTTTTATTTTCTCCACTGCCGGTTCAGATATTTCTTCAGTATATTGAATGGTACAAAATTATTACTTTTTACTCTAGAAAACATGAACTTGCTTCCTTTTGTACAGTTGGGAAATCCTTTTTTATTTGCTCTAAGGTATTAATTCAAAGTTATATGAGTTTATAAGAAGGAATTCATATGAATGGTCTGGCATCCAAAATACAAATTATTTTAAGATTTTTCTGTCATGTGAAGTCAGTGAATATGCAGGATTATTCCACTAATGGTTAAGAATCATATTTTTTCTAAAGCTGCTTCCAAATTTTACATCCTTTAGTAAATATCTTCCAACTTTATAACCAAGAAAATGTCATATTAGAGTAGAAAGAATCTGATCTTCAACTAAATGTGATGAAAATAACTGACTTGTGCTTCTGTGCTTCTTTCTTCTTGCTTGAGTGAGATAAAAATGTCTGAGACTCACGCAGTTCTTCAGAAAGGGGTCTCCTGTCTAAAGTTGAATTCAGAATAGGTTACTCAGGGATTTTCTAGAAAAGTCTTGAAGTCCTCCAAGATGGAGAGTCCACAGTGGCTGCTCCATATCCTCATAGTAAAAAATTTTTCCTTGTATCCAGCTAGAACCTTCTCAGTTGCACTTTCATATCCATATTTTCTCTGTTTGAACTGCTTTGAGCATTTGTTAGGATTCCTGTGGTGATGCCAGCCCAGCTGAGTTAATCTTCCCTTTCTCTCTGACTTCACCTCCTCCAGGTTTTAATGACATTAGCCAGTCTAATTTGTCACAGAAAAACAGGGATCAGATTTCCTGTTCTGCTCCTACTTTTAGCCATGTGAGAATCAGCAGGTAGGGTAGATAGAAACCCAAAGAAGTGCTCCAGAGAGGAGAAGTCAGGTTGTGGCTGCTGAAGCCCTGAAGCTTTTGGCAGCTGACCAGCACAGCCCTACCTGGGCACCAGGCTCTGCTCATTGAGTGGGTTTGGGCACTTAGAGCTGTGTGACACAACTGGAAACATCACAAAGAGTGAAGGGAAAGAGCCAAGTTCCTAAAAATGTGAACTTTGCCAGTTTGATTGCTCCCAGAAACCTTTTAAGTTTCATAATGGGAGTTAAAATTTCATACTGTGGAGCTAAACATGATTGAAGACAGACTTTTTGTCTGGTAGGAAACTGGTGATCTGTAATGAATTTTGTCTCTAGAGGTTTTCCTTATAAATGGTTCCTGCTTGTTCCTGTTTTTTGACTCATTTCTAGAATATGTTTCCCAGCCCCAACCACTTTTTAACCTAGAAATGGTCTTTCTGTTTTTCAGTGTGATTACAAATAATGTGTAAAAAGAAAAGTAAGTGTCAGCATTACTCAGACTGTTACCAGTCCTTGCTAGATGAAGGGAGAATGTGAAATTAGTGCCCGCTTGTGTTACTGTTTTGTGATATTCATGCTGAAAACACCAGGTTTATGTTACTCTGCAATTCATGTTAGCATGTTTAGTATTTTTGATGAAACAAACATCCCTGCTACATTTTTACTATTTCTTTCATGAAACATTGTTGAGACATCTATTAAATTAAACTTTTGTTTTTATTTAGGTGTATGACTTGGATGGCATTTCCTTGATTCTGGACAATTGCAGCATTGATGACAACAATCCTTGTATCCTTTACAAAAGAATTCTGTTTATTGAATATGGCTCATGAGAAAAGGTGTGGGGATATAATGGATTTATGCCAGCATTGCTTTCACAAGGTATCTAAATGTAGCTGGTTTCATGAGCTTTTGGGTTATATTTAAATGGTTCAGAAGTGAGCAAGGCCACAAATAGACTTCCACGAACTGGATTCTAAGTAAGTTAACTGTGATTATATTCTATTTCCTAAAATAACAAATATTACTTGTTTGCAAGTGCCTATTCAAAGAGCTGTGACAGAAATCCAAATTCAGACTCTGGTCATTGTATCAGATTTTAGAGTTTTTGCTTCCACTGAAATCTGTTCAGGAAGCTGAAATAAGTTCCTCATTGATTCTCTATGCTTGTTAAATGAGAATGAGGAGCTTATTCTAAGCACAGAGACAAGGCTAGAAAGCTGCTGTGAAAATGTGTATAGTTGAGAAAATCAATGATGCAAATTACTGAAATGTTGGGCAGATTTTAATATAAATGGCGTTGTGATTCATGTTAGAGATTTTTTTTTTTTAACCTGGAATTTAAGAGCAGAAACTTTCAAAAATAAATTGCTATTAGAAGGAAATAATCTTACATTGAAGATAAGCAGTTGTTAAGCAGAATTACCCATCTCTTCAAGTAATACAAGTGTGTTCAGTACTGAGCTGGGATTTTCTCTCATCTAATCATTAGCTCTTTGTAAGTTTCTGGTAATTGCATTTGGAAATCAAATGTTTTTCCTCTAGAGCCATGTCAGCTTTTTTACACTGAATACATGAGATAGGTTTTCAAATGATTATATAATGAAAAGCACACTGATTTTAACAAGTATAACAAACAAACAGAAAGAGTAGTGAAAGTGTTTCATATTCTCTGAGTTGTGTCCTGCAGAACATCATCTACATGTAAATACATCCTAAAATGATGAAATAATGTAGATGATAGCACAATGTTAACAGACTGGGTGGAGGAACAAGGGGTGGTAAGTATCCTCTGAGTTACTCAGTTTGATGCTTTATATCCACAAGTTTTACACCTTCATTATTCCTGTAGTTGGAGACCTGACAGTGTTCCTCTTGACAGCACACTGAGTGGCAGAATTGTATTTCCATGGTCCAGATCTGGTAGTGGGCACTGCTGGATGTGGTGGGATGGACAGGGAAATTTACCTTTCCCTAAGTGGAAAAGCAGCCCTGAGAAAACCTAAGAAGGAGTTTTTGTCCCAAGTGACTCTTTGCTGGAAAGCACAGCTCTGCAACCACTTCTAGGATTAATCCTTCATTTCAGGATTGTAGTAAAAGAGGATAGAGTTTGAGACTCTCAGAGGGTAGACTTGTAATTTATGATCCCAAATGAAAGGAAAATAAAATACCATCAGAGTCTTTACTGTGTTTTGAGCAAAGTGGAACTTCTTGCACCTTTTGATACAGGCTGATGTTTTATGGCTATACCACAAACTTCTTATTAAAGGATAAAACTTTGTTTACTTGGTTTTTAAAGGCATAATAACACCTCCTAATGTGAGATTTCACCAGTGATCTGTGCCATCCAGTACTGGGGGATATGGAAAAGTGAGTAGCACGTGGGCAGAGGGAGGACTTTCCTGCTGGGACAAAGTTTGCTGCATCAGCTTCTGGAGTGCAGCTCCTGGCTATGGCTCTCTTTGTTGTTTTGACCTCTTGCTATTCCAGGTGCTCTTGTGCTACATGAAGTTAATGCTCCCCTGCTTCTCTCCTGCCTCTAACATTCCTCATCTGCTGCCTTCCCAGCAGGTCATGCACAGGGAAGCAGAGGAGAAATTTGCAGTTTAGGTCTGTCTCTACTTTCATCTGCTTTGCACCATGTTCTGCTACTTCTGGATGCCACAAACCAGGTCCTTAGCAGCATGCAGGAGCCTGAATCCATTGTATAATGTTTCTCTGAAGAGATTTGACTGTTTCTTTGTGCTCTCTGCATGCTCCAGTCCTGCCTGGCACAAATCCCAGAATCCTTGAATGGGTAAAGATGGAAGGGACCACTCCATCTGCAGTTTCCCAAGGTGGGGTGGAAAGCTGCAGGGAAAAAGCTCAGCACAGCTCTTCAAACATGGCTCCTTCAGGAAGTCATGCCCAGAAAGTTCATTTTATATTCTTACTCCTTATTGCCTGTTTTTGTGGTTTCAGGCTGTGTTACTTGGACTTCTCCTTGGATAAAGCTGACCAGAAAAAGTTTCACCCAGAGTTCTTTCATATAATGACTTCTTAGATTTCTTAATAAGTCTTGGTAGATGCACATTTTTTGTTGAATCTGTTTTGGAGTTACCCAAGCTCTGCAGTTAAGATGTTGTTCTGTTCTCTCCATTTTACTAGAAAAGTTCTGCCTGCAAATTACACACACACGATTTCTCATCAAAAAATGTAACTTTTGTGGGTAAAAACGATAGGATATTTTTCTGGATGGAAAGAAAATAATTTCCCTAAAGTGTGCAATTCATCAGGAGAAGCTGGACCGCCACGTTAGATGTTAAAGGAGCTCTTTGTTACCTTTGAGAGGAAAAATTCTTTGATAAATCTTTTTATTTCTGGCGTATGGAAGTCTACTGAAAGAGGAAATGGGTCTTCTCTTATCCTAAATTAAATTCTTTGTAAACCTGTCATTACCTTAAAATTGCATCCTTTGAGATCCTGAACAGTTGTGTAATGTGCACAGGAATACCAGGGAGTTTGTAGTTTATAAAGTTCAACTGACATGTTTGCATTGCTGTAATTAATTGTTTAAATTCATTTTTCAGTCCCCAGTTGGGGAGAACTGTTATCTTGTCTAATTATATCTCAGACTTGTAACTTCCACACTTATACCACCAAACAGGTTTTTTTTAAATTCCTTCAGGATATTTCATGAGTAAAAACAAACAAACCAGCACTCTTGTAGTTACAGCCATGAAGATTATTATGGGCAGTTAAAAACAAATTTACTGTACCTCTGTAATTATTTGAATTGGTATTTTAATTTTTTCAGCAACTTCAACTTTGCATGTAAATTCAACAGAGAGATGCTGAAGGATGCCAGATTTTCTGTGGCTCTCAGACTTTCAGCACAGGACAAAAGGTAAACAGAGTGAGACTGGGGAGCTGCAGTTCATTAAGAGTTAAACTTGAAAGAAGGTTTAATACCACTTTGTCTAAACCTGGTAAATCTTCCATGGATTGGCTGTGTCCTAATCGTAACTGTCCTGCTGTTTCAAAGGAAAACAGGGTGTTTCAAAATGCAAGCAGAGCTATTTGCTTTTAGATTAAGGAGAGATTCCTGTGTGAGTGAATCTTTTAGTTTTGAAAATTCAGTTTCTCATTCTGCTTCTGAAAAGTGAGAACACTGTGCTTTGCCTTTGTAACCTGTGCTTAAAAACAAATAAATTCAACCTGCTAAAGGACAGCAGAGTGGGTTGGAGATTCCTATCTGGGTAATACCAGTAAGAAATTCACTCCAAATCCTGATTTTCAGGTTACTTGTGTTGAAAAGGTGGTTTAAATTCAACTATCTTCTGTTTTGCTCTCTGACTCATAATCTTCCTCATCTCTGACTGGCTCTGTCATCAGACAAGAGCCCTTCCTTTTGTTCTTGCTTTTTACCTCATCCTAAGCTCTTTCTGCTCCTTCCAGCTTCATTTCTGCCCTTTCACAGGTTCCATTTCCTTAAGGTAAGCATGAGGAGGGAGGTCAGCCCATTCTGATCAAAATACTTTTGACCCTAATCACTCAAAAAAAGGTGCTTATATGAGCGTTTAAATAAACTGACCTGTTGATTATTGAAGACTTTTCAGTTTACTTTGTCTAGGCTGTTGAGTTTTTCACTGCTTCCTAACAGTTGTGCTTATGAGTAGCACACACAGATGTGCCTTTTTATTGCTTTTCAGTGGCTGTCCATAGAAGTATTTATTACTATTTTGGGCAAACAAAACATTATCCAGAGTGCTGCAATATAATAGCAGTTAGTTAGTGGTAAAACTTGAAATTCAGAAGTGAACTGCAGTTTTGAAGATGAAATATTCTTGGTTTTTCAGGCTGCTTGCCAGTATTACCCTTTTGAGATTCTTATAGAAAATGTCCAATAAATTGATTTTGTGAATGTCTGGATTTAATCAGAATGAGCTTATCTACTTTATATAAACTGTTAATTAACACAGTTTTCTATTAGCCAAGAGATCAGTTGTACCTGAAGAAAATATATCCTGCTGTGAGGATATATGTTTATATATATATATGTGTGCATATATACATATATATGTGAGTATATAAACACCTGGCAAGTTGTGTTTTAGGAGTAAGAATTTTCAGCATTTTGAAAGGAAAAGCTGTGGTTGATATGAATATCCATACAAAGATGTCTTAGTTTGAATAATGGATGAAAATGTAGAAAGAGCAAGTTAATTTTCAGATACTCCTTCCAAAGCTGCTTCTATTATATTCAGTCATCTGAGAGGTAGATTGAAAATACTTTTGACTTCATGGCAGCAGCAAGTATAATTGTGGTTCATGAAACTGGCTGAAGCTGGAGGAAATGGAGTTGCTATGGTCTACAACAATGGCAGTTCGTTTTTGCAAGATGCCAGCAAGGACTTTGAGGGGAGCTGACAGACATTTTTATCTAAGTTACAGAGTGCAACCATAAACATGCCACATGCTGTAAAACAGCCTTGCTGCTGCATGGGAGCCAGGAGAAAGCAAAAACAGGAGAGGGAGTTGGCTTTTCAGAGTGAGCCATCACAGGGCTGAGCGTTTTCATGCACGTGTGGCTATCCTGTGTGTTGCCAGGAAAATACAGCACAGTGTCACTTCAGCCATGGTTGCCTTTCTTTGGAAAGCTCATTTCAGGCACTGGCAGTGCCTTAAGTCATTTGACGTGACCTATTTGATTCTGTGTTTTCATAAGCACATGCAAAATCACATTATTGTCTGATCAGGACCCACAGTACGGATGAGAGCTGTGATGGTTGGCCCTCCCAACCCAGGCCATGCTGTGATTCTGTGGAATTACCCTTTTCCTCCTCACAGTGACACTTGCTTTGCTGCACAAGTTTGAAGGCTACCTAGGCTAAGGGGGTGTGTATTCTTTGGTAGAGGACCTCAATTTTGCATTATTTATTGCAAACATCTGCAAACATCTTACTTTCCATCAACCAGTACTGAATGTGTCACTGTGACTTTACAAGCAGTGGTTGAGGTCAGCAGTGGAAGGATGGGACTTGTCAGCACAGGTTTAGAACGTCAATTGGTTGGCTTGAACCCTTCATTCTTAGAGTTAAAAGCAAAATAAAATAACAGCAGAGTGGAAGCCAACTCCAGCTGTTCTCGCTGGCACAGGGTGCCCACAGAAGCTGTGACTGCCCCATCCCTGGAGGTGTTCAAGGCCAGGTTCTACAAGGCTTGGAGCAACCTGGGATAGTGGAGGGTGTCCCTGCCCATGGAATTAGATGGGTTTGGAACTAGTTTGGTGCTTGATGAGCTTTGAGGTCCCTTGCAACCCAAAGCAGGCTGTGATTCTATTCTATGAATCCACCATAGATGGAACTAACCAAGAAGTCGCTGTATTGCCATGCTCCAGTTCACACTAACTCAATTCCTATGTGCTGAGAATTGTTTTAAAGAGAGTGGAGAATTCCTGCTTTGTGCCATATGCACAAACCTGAGCTCTGTCTGAGTGTAATTGCAAGGTTCAGAGCAGAACTGGTCAGGTGAGAAGCTGGAACAGGTACAAATGTGATTATTCATTGAGCCAGAACAGTCTGAGAGGGGCTCATTTCTTTCACCTTATTCAGTAGGTGAAATCCTGCCCTGTTGTGCAGGTTGCTGTGAATTCTTTGTAGCTGTATTTTGTTAGTGGCTCAGGGATGCCAGGGGCCTGTGTGGGTTGAGAAAGGAATCCCTCAGTGTTGTAGTTTCTGAAGTGATTCCCAAGAGGCTTCAGTCAAACAGCTGTTCCCAGACTCCACTTTGGGGTGTAGTTGGGAAGCTCACCTGCCTACCAGTGCCTACTGCTCTCACTGTCTGTCCAGGGGTTTTTTTTACACTCTTGAAACAAGCATTGCCAAATTATCCAGGATTTTCTTACATCAGCCTGAATTGACCATAGAGATCTTGATTCCACTCCAAGTAGATTTTTCAGTATGTTGCCTGAAGTGTCCTTTAGGGGATTATTGTAAACTCCATAGAGGGAGGAGCTGAGTGCTGCTCCCTGCTGGAAAGGGCACGGGAGGCACTCCTGTAACCTGATCTTATTTTGAATCTCGCTTTACATTGGCTGCACATCCCAAGAGTTGGGATAACACTCATCTCTTAACTCACTGTTTGCCTTTTCTGGATGCTGCAAACCCTTTGGGGCTAAACTCAGTTTGAAGGGGGAGAACCAAGGGAAAAACGTACTGCATTAAGCACATTTAATAGAACTAAATTCTGACACAAAGACTGCAATTCTCAAGTATTTTTTGCCAGAAAATGTTTATTTCAGAATGAAAACAAAAATACAAAGTTTCTTGTGAGATGTTCTATGTTACTAATTTTGTCTTTCAACAGTGTTCCCCAGGAAAACTTTCTCCTGTCAAATGCAACATTCTCCTCATATGAAAAATACTTGAGACCTCAGAAAGAATGCAGTGTGCAGTACAGAAATAGATACTCTGAGAAATTAAAGCACTTAACCTTTTTTTATTTTCATCTTCCAGAAATGACCACAGATCACACTTTGTATTTTATCATTTAACGATTACAATTTCTAATGGTACATTTCAGGTTGCTGATTGTATAATCCCTAAAATCCATTTTTTAGAGCAACTGCAGGATGATTAAAATACTGAAAATAGTTTAAAAATACTGAACTTCAGAGTTTGGTGGGGATGGTGGTGTTAATAATTTCCTTGAGAGTTTATAAAATACTAACAGAGATTTGCAGAGATGTGAATATGAATTTATTCTTCAGTATCTCATTTCTACCCAGCTATCACCATTAAGAAATGTGGGGTGTACAGAGTCCCTCTTAAAGCTGGAGAAAATCAAACAGATCTATACAGAATGTGAGAGGGCTCTTCCAAATGTTGCATTCTAATATTTCTAATCCCTTGTGAGGAGTAATCTCTGTAGGCACCAACTCATGCATGTAAAAATGAGGAATTAAAGTTAATAACTCTATTTCTAAACCAAATATTGTCATATTTGTCCTCTTCTCTAATCCTCTTGGTGGATTTAAATCCATGACAGGCTTGAATTCTTGAAAGAAAGCAGATCTTTAGTTATCAGAAGCACCCTCCCCCCAAAAAAAAGAATATATATATAATATTTCACTGCTTTTATAGCTCAAACAGCTTCCTTGATTTTTCTGTAGACTTACTTTTGAAAAATTCCCCTCTGGGCTGAGACAGAGCGCTAGAAATTTGAGAGCCAAAGATTTTTTGGTTTTTTTAAGTAAAGCTAGGAGTGGTTCAGAAATATTGTTGAGAATGGAATGCCTTCTACAACCACCTTATCATATTTCAGTCTGTCTTCTTGACATTTTTTTCTTGTGCATGCCTCCAAAGAATATTTGGATGTCATCTGGCCAATGCTTTGAATAATATCTTTATTCTGCCATTTTTCTTGCCCCATTTTTGATCACTGTAATTAGAACAGTTTTATCTTCAGCTGGCAAATGTGTGCTCCTGTGTAGCTCCTTCCTGGACCTCGTTTGCTCTCACTTCCTCAGATCTTTGGTTAAACTTTGTTCCTTCCATTTGCAAATGCTTTCTAAAACCTAACCCTTCCTTCCTCACTCAGGATATATTTGCAGTCCTTTCCACTCTTGGAAAGTGGACAAAGGATTTGTTCCTTTCTCTTGGAGTGTGGAGATTTCCTCAAGGAGATGCAGCCATTCCCTGAAATTGTAGACAGACTTGTGGCTAATGGCTATTTTGCTAAACAAATAGTTGGTTGTAATTTAGCAGCATCTTTCAAAACACCCCTTTGTTTAATGGCTGTTATTTTTGGATGCACACTGGGCATCATCTGGTGTCTGTGACCGTGGAACTGGGGTTTCATTTACCTTCAGTGTTTTGATTATTTGTCATAAAGTGACATTTGAAATGACCATAAGCAGCAGGGGGCGAGGTATGCCACGTAAGTTACTCAGAGACCCTGAATCAATAAAATACACATGTACTGTGCTGAAAGATAAGGTGGCATAAAATCCTTGTTGGATCCATATAAATAGATGAATATCTAACATTTCTAAACAGAGAAAGAGCTTCAGTCCAAATTGTATCAGCTCAACTCATCATGTGTCTAATAGAGTGGTGAATTATAGGTAGCTTGACCACATCTCAGGTGTGAATTAGATTGGGTTTTTAAGTGCAGTGCCAAATCTCTAAAAGTTTTGTTTGACTCCTGTAACTGCCATTTTAAAGCATTTTAGAAAAGGTGTTTATTTCTATATGAATGCATATAAACACACCTGAGTGTATTCCTGTGTAAAGGTGGAGCCTTTTTCTTTCCATGTCCCAGGAAATTTTAAAGCCTGCCTGGTGATCAGTTTGTGAACACAGTTCCCATCCCCCTGGGCTTCATTGCTTCACATCTCAATGTTTGTGGTAGGTTTTAATAGTAATTTGATACATGAGTTTCAACTTAATGGAATGTTGCATTTTTTTTTCTGTACTTGGGAAGAGAAGAAAAGGTGTAAGGCATTTTTAACAGTAAGGTAACAGCAGTTGAGGCTTTTTAACATACCACCCTGCTATTAGCTACAGATAGCTAATGGATTTAGCTATGAAATGGAATTACTGTGAAAGAAGGGACTGAAAGGACTGAATATTCTAACTGTGAACTACTAGCTTGAGATCAATCAAGAGTGTGACTCTTTTCTGTTTTAAAACCAGATGATTTGTAGTTGCTCATAAATTATGGGTTTCTATTAAAAATGTAAGTCATAATTTAAAAGAAATTGGCAGCCTAAGAAGCAAAAAATGAATGTGCCATACTCTTGGTTTCAAGCTAGTATTACAAGTCTGAGTATAGGGAAAAGGAAAACAAGCTGGAGTTTATGGCTTAATTTTTTGTGAAAGTTCTGTAAGTTTTGGCATAAGAGACATTATAATAAAAATAGCCTGAAAGAGCTAAACATGTCCTATGGCTTTTGTAGCTCTGAAGTTCTAGACCCAGAGATCTTCTGGCATTGGGTTTTAAGTCCCCCAGAACATAAAAGGCTGCACATGGAAATAGATTGAATGTTTAGTTGGCAGGCACTAAAGACTAATAGCAGTCTGGGTGCATAATACTGCTCAGAGCTGTTAACCCAGAAATACCAGTGATCCAGAGAGAAAAATTCCCATGTGACTCTAGATAAGAAATGTCCCAGTAAATTTCAAATTTCTGGAGTAGTAAACCCCACTTAGAGAACATAGGGTGCCATTTAGCTGGACATCACTGACATGGGATGTAATTAAAAACAGGGAAGCCTTGGAACTCAAATGGGCCTCGTGATCTGCCCTGGCTGTCAGTATTGGATAGTGCTGAAAAGGTGTGAAAATGTGAAAGGCTGGAGAGCTTGGACTCTGCTTCTGGGAGATATTACATATGCATATATAGATAAATTACATATTGCGTATGCATATATAATCATAAGTAGATATTACATATACATGTATATTCATAATTATGCATTAGATATACAGCAACTGGATTTCTCCTTCTGGACTACTCACAGCCGAAGGGCCAGGAAAATGTGCTGTACTTGTAATCAGCCAGATAGCAATTCTGGCAGATTTTATTACTTAGTTCTGGTGCCAGTCCTTCAAAAAGAATGCTGAAAAACATAAATTGAGGGAGGACATGCAAAAATTGTGCAAACCTTGGAATATATCCGTTGTTTTCTTTCTTTAGTTCATGCAAAAAATACTTTACCAAATGCCCATTATGATCTGGGAATTTTTATTTTTTTAATCTATGCTGAAAAGTCATGTTGGGCATGTTTGGACAAATCTAAGCCAGAAATAAATCACAGGCTGTAATGAGTGAGATATTTGCCCACTAGGGTAAATAGTTTAATTAGGGACACAGTGAAATCTTCCCGTTCAGCACTGAAAGTGTTTCAGAGAAAAGCCATGAAAGCATCTTGTACATGAAACAGAATTGACAGACTTGATTTCAAGAGGAGGTCATCTGTGTTAATGCAGAAGTGTTGGGCAAAAGGGGTTTAATAGTCCATCGTGGTCTTCAAAGTGTATTTGTTGGCCATAGGTTCTTAATGGATGGATTGCCACTGAAAGCCACACCTGAGGTTTAACATGCCTGTGTGCTGGTTATACAGGAGGTGCAGGTCCCATTTTAAAGCAGCCTGTGTCCCACAAGGCACACTTTAGGAATGGAGTCATCACTGCAGATCATGGGTAGACTGCTCAGAGAGGGAGATAAATGCAAGTAGCCAGAAGGATGGTGTTTGTCTGCAAGAGGAACTCTACTGGCATGAGAGGATAGTGAGGGCTTCAGAACGGCAAAAACTATTTAATATAGAATTATTTTGGGCTGTGGATGTTTCCTGTTGTCTGTAGGCTGTCAATTACAAAGAATATTGCCCTAGAGTTGAAGCTATTTTGGTGCCTTTAAACCAAATGGTTTTGCCCATTTGTCTGTTCTGAGATGGTGCAGCTTAAAATCTCTCTCAGATGTTCTGCAGGGTGGAATTTGAGCAGCAAACCCCCAGTTCAGGTTTTGGAGATAGGCTTTCTGTGCTTACTGGAATATTTGGTGGAAGCAGCTTCCTTTGGGTTGGGCTGCAGGTGAGGAGTGCAGGGGCTGGCTGCAAGCTCCTGTGCCACCCGTGCTGTGCAGTGAGGTTTTGCTGCCACGCTGTGGTGGAGATGGAGCCTTGTTTGGTCCTGGATGCTCCAGCCCTCTGACCAACCCCTTGGACCAGGTGAGAGCTGCTTCTTGAAAATAACTAAATATGATAAAACATTTTATTCGTTATATTTTCTGTTATTAATTTTTTTGGTAATGCCTTAATCACAGGTAGAAGTCTCGTAAAAATAAAGAGGAGTTGTGAGGAATTGCTCTGATCTTACACAACTTCTAGAACTTCATTAAACTACTAAAAGCTCAGACAGAAAAGAACCCTATAGAGCTTTGTGAGCAGTTTGGCTGATGGTGAGGGGCCAAAGTCCTGCCTGTCTGCTCTGTGTGGTCCATCAGAGCCCCAAGCTGTGACAAACAGCTGGGGTAGCTGTCTAGAGACCTCCTTTAGTCGTGGGAGGAATTATCTTCAAGGTGAAATAAAAGTGCTTGAAAGACTGGAAAGAAAAATGGTTTGTGTCTTTTCAGTGAGGTCCAGTCAGGTCTGCAAGTCAAAGTGGCTCTAAGTGATGCTTCAGTATTTCATTCCTGTCTGCAGACATTCTAGTGATGCTTGGATTACTTGTTGAAGACCAAAAAGAAATATGATTATTGTACAATACAAATATTGTATTTCCATATACCTCTGGTTTTTAGCCCTGCAGACCTGTTCCAGAATAGCTCTTAGAAAAATTGGGTGGCTTTAAGAAATGGATTACATAAACAGCCCAACTGATGGGGGTTCCAACATGTGAGTGCTGGCTTTCTTAATAAGGTTTGGTATCTCTTCCTCTATTTGATTAGAATGTAGTGGCTATTTAAATAATAAAAAAAAAATTATTTAAATGAGGTAGTGGGATTGAGCAAAGAATACCCTCTTTTTCACATAAGACCTTATTACTTGTAAGGAAGAAAGTTCCTAAGTAATAATTTAGTTATGGAAAACTAACTGTAGTGCAGGAAACAGTCTTAATTTTTTAAAAAAATCCTACGCTATATAATAAACTCTTCATTAAGAATGTTATATTTAGAGATCCTTCAGTATTAATAACTATGAAGGGGACTTAGGAAAATAGGTGTTTGTATTTCATTCTCCTTGTCATCCCTTCAGTATCCTGTATTAGTTAATGATAATAATTAACTTCTAAAACTTACCTTTTTCAAGCAACATACAACATACTTCCAAGATTACTTGTGCATTGCCTTTTATCTACCTTATCAGCTTCCAACCTCATTAATAATTTGTTCTGTTCTCCATCATCTATAGAATCCAAATTGCTCTATAAAACAATTCATTGGGCTCCTGGTGGCTGCAGTGGGCTTGTCAATAACGTTTAGTTCCAACTGGGCTGAGAATGAGAAGGTGGAACACTCTCCCTGAGAAATGGTCTGTATGTCCTCCTCTCCAGCAGCATTGGTTAGCAGCTCCTGGCAGGACATCCTTGTATTTTCACAGCCCATTAAGCTTACAAACCAGTCACTGTGCTCTTGCATTGACTCCAGCAACCTCTTGTAGCACAATCCAAGTGAAAAGAACCAGGAGAATTGTGAAAAGTTCCCTTTGCAGTCAGTGGCAGAACTCACACAGGATTTAGTGGCATAGATTTTTGTGGCTTCCACATAGTAACATTTTTCATCCAGTTTTCTCCACCTTTCTTCCTTCCTCTTTGTGTTTCCCTCTCCCTGACAATCAAAATTACGACCCAGAGGACGATATTAAATTTTAAATTGTGGAATGAAGATGTTACTTAAGTATGGAAGACAGGGCAAGTTGGTTCAGCTTTGTTACTCGTGTATGTCAAAATAGCATAGGAATCCCAGAGCACACAGTGCTGAAGGATTTTGGAAAAGTGTTGCTATAAATGCACAGAAATGTTAGTTTTCAGTCCATGAGCATAGATAGTCTAGTGATGAGGCTTCTGCAAAATCAAATGAATTGTTTTCTTCCCTGCAACAGAATATCATCATCTTCACTTGCCTATGATATTAATTTATTTGAGAGTATAATGTTCCCAGTTGGAAAAATCTAGACAAGTCTGTGCAATCAGATCTGCTGCGTTGCTTCTCTTTGGTGCAGTTTCACAACAAACAGGCTGACACTCATATTTGTAGTAACTATGGCAACTTTAGAAGCTCTCTTTCTAAAGCTGAGCATACAATAAAGTGCCTAAAGTGTAGGTAGGATTAGAGACTCTCGAATATGTTTAATTTTCTCTCTGTGTCTCTGTCTTTGGAGAGGAGCAAGAGGGTAATGTGAGTATTAGCTGGGGACTGGCTTTAATCTCTGCAGACACTCGAGTCTGCCAGGGTCTGCTCCCAGCTGTCCAAAGGCCTCATCCTTCCCCAGCATGTGAACAAGGGGGTCATGAATATTCATGGCTGTGGCCACAATGGAAAACCTACGCACAGAAAAGGGTTTCTGAAGGAGTGAAAATGTTATTGAAACCATTTTGCAGCTTCAGCTACAGTAGTCAGTAATGATAAATGCCACAATGGTGATAGAGTTCATAAGATAATAGGGATGTCTTAGATATTATGTCAGCATGAATGGGTCTGGTAATAGGAAAAGAGCATTTGCCATGGGGTTTAGCAGTGGGTTTGTGATGAAGGACAGAAAGACTATAATAGCAGGATCATTCCCAAGGCTGATACAAAAGTTTTGAGAGTACATTTTTGGTCTGTGTGGCACTTTGTGTGATTGAGAACTGTCAGTCTCTAAAAATTGCTCTTAATATTATTGAAAATACACTTTTATGCAAGTGCTATATTTTATGCAGAAGCCATATTTTAGGAGCACAAGAGGAGTCTGCTGCTCATCCCAAGAGCCAAGCCAGGGAGGGTGGTAAGATACTTCTCACAGTCCACTGGGAGAACTTCATGTTACTTTTTGGCACTCGTGGCATGCCCTAAATCAGACCTGGAAAAGACCTGCTGGGTGTCAGCTTTGGTTTGTCTGCATTCATCATCTTGCATGCTTCGCTGGCCTGAAATCTCTTCTCACCGTGGGCACTAATGACTGAGAGTCTGCACATATATGATTTTATTACTTTGGCACCTTACTGTTTTGTATACTCAAATGTAACCTTCAGTGCAAATACCAAGTTTATGTAATTTAAATGTAGCTTGGCACCTGTTTTTTTACTTGATTCTAGTAGTGATGCACTGACAGAAGAGAAGATATTGATATTCTCTGTTGTGTTCACCTGCTAAAGGTTTGATGTGATGCGTAATTGGTTTTGGTCTTAATTTCTCTCCTCTGTCATTACCTCACACTGGGATTTTTTTGAATGAGGAAGGTGTGCACCATGCTTCCTGACAAAGTTTAAAGAGGTCTTTCAGGAAATAAAAAAAAGCTTCATAGCAGTTAACGCTTTATTATTTTTCATTTTCAATTCTGGGCTTCTTGAGTTTGAAAACAAATGTGAACTGCTATGAAAAGGCTGTTTTACTGACACATGCCAGTGCAAGGCTGTTCCCTTCTGTCTGTGTCCAAGCTACTCTTCATCTGAACTCTTCTGTCTCTGTTGAGGTGGTGTAAGATTAAGTCCAGTTCCTCTCTTGTGTTGTTTTGTCTGAAGTTCCCCTCTGTCTGAGTTTTCCCCTCCTGTCACCCCCTGGCAAATGCCCACAGGAACATTTATCTCTGTGCTTAGGTGCTCCCCAACCCAAAAGACGTCAAGGAGATGAGTAAATCATGCATATTCTTCCACTGGATGTGAAGCTACATGTAGTAAATAATTGGTGCCCTGCAGGCAAACCACTCATGTGATTCAGAGAGGCTTGGCTCCTGGATGGGTAACTTGGGAAAGATTATATCATAACTTTTCAGCTGCAGCATTGGGACCAACGTCTCTGACACTTCATAAAATGAACACTGTAGTTCCTTTGGAAGATGCCTGGCTGATAATCCTGGGAATTTAAATCCTTTGTCTACATCCCTGACATGTGCCTCAATCCTGGCCTCAAGGGACCACCTTGGGAGGTGAATGAGTTGCAGCTTGTGCCCATTTAAACATCAGCAGGAGCTCCCTGCCAGTGATAGCAGTGTCTGGTCTCCTGGCAAGTGTGTAAAAGCACCCAGTCATACAGGACTGAGTTTAGGCAATATTAGAAGTCAAAGAAATTGAAGTGTCTCTGACATGATTTGTGCTATTTTGAGATATTAACCTGGGTAAGTTGTCTTTTTCTACATCTCTTCAACTTTTGCAGTGAACATAATAGTCATCTTTCCTGTACATGATGTACAGCTTATTTTTGTTTGCCAGTGCTTGGGAGTGTAGTGTAGAAGTGTTCAGATCATAAACAACTGACTTATTTTTTTGTTTAAACTCACGAGGAAGATCATTGGAACATTTCAATTGACTGTAATTTTGGTTTAAAACAGTATGTCTTTTTAATTCCTGCAGCTCATTTGGTTGGGGTTTTTTGTTTGCCTGGGGGTTTTTTTACTGAATATAAACCCTAGTAAATTCGAGTTTAAGGGCATACCTCTTTTAAAATTGAATTGCCTCATATGCAAGTATTTGCAGGTTCAGTGTCAGCACTTGGTAAACATCTTGCTTTTCCAAACCCTTGATTTCTACTAGTTTTCTGAGTTTAGGGGATTGGGGAGGGCTGGGGGAGGCACATGCAGTAATAAATCAAAACAAACAATGTTTCATCTTTCAGTGAATAAATGCTCCTTAACTGTGCTTGGCAGTCGTGAGCCAGTGGGCAGTTTATGCCATCCGGAACCTGACGGAGCAGAACGAGCGGAACCAGGCTCTGATTGCCCAGATGGAGCAGAAGGGGCTGGCAGACAGCTCTGCCCTCGAGAGGATGGGCTTGGAGATACAGCAACGAGATGACAAGTTAATTCTGCGCTCCCTCAGGAAAAAGCCCTCCTGAGCAAAAATACCAGCAACAGTCAAATCGCTGAATTTCTCTGAGAAAATGTTTTCCCTTGCTCAGCAACCGATTTTTTCAGGTTGAGTGCCGGTCTGTTGAAAATGTTGGGTTTGTTCTCAGAAAAACTGCCAGATGATGCTTTTGCCTCCCTTTGCTGTAAAGAAAAGCTCATCTGTGTGTTTTCTATGTACCTGGGTAAATCAGCTTGAGAAGAAAGGTCCTTCTTGTCAGCTGGTCGGAATTCCATTGCTGCTTTTTTCATCAGCAGAAGAATGTCATACTTGCAGTATCGACTTGTTATAATTCCCTTTGCTGAACCTGGAGATAATTATCATTAAAAAACTCTTCAAAGAATGGGCTCCTTTGCAGGCTGCCTTCTCCATGTAAAAGATCTGTGCTGAGTCAGGGCTAAACAAGCAAAGTTACTAATTTTCAGTCATGGGATCTAAATATCTCTATTTATGTAAGCATCAAGGGAATGTTGGATGTACTTAAATATTTAGTGAATGAAACACAATGTGCCTTTTGTCTATTTAAATTATTAGTAAGCTGTCTTTTCTACCTTGATACCTATCAGTCTTCATGACAAGTATATTAAAACCAAAGCTGAAGCTGTTGTGGCAACAGATGCTGCATTCCTTTGCACTGGGGCATGTCTCTGTTTTGGAGACTTGGGTGTTTGTTTGAATTTTATTTGTTCCTTTGGAGGGTAAGTCAGCCCACTTTCCTTTTATTTTGCGCTTCTCATGGGTTTTCTGAACTTTGGCAGCCTGCTGAAGAGGTAGTTTCTCACTGTGATTAATTCTAGCAGTTTCTTTTCACCCCTCTGCCTTTCCAAAACATTGACAAAACTCATTTCCAGTTAATTAATTCAAGAGAGGCAGAAGAATAGAAGGCCCTGCCTCTTCATTTTGGGTACCCTCCTATATTGTTGTTGGACCCTGCCACTGTGGAATGTGGCATGAATGAGATGGGGGAGAAGGGGGGTGAAGCTGGGGGGCAGGGGGAGGAGGGCACAGTTAACTCTGTGTGTGCCATAGCTTTGCCCTGGAAGCCAAAAAATGTAAACCTCCCTGCACAAGCAAAGCAGGAATTACAGCTTAATATTGCTGGTGCTTGTCTATGGTTACTGTTGTTGGATTATCTTCAGCCATGTCTAACTCAGAGGTCTCAGAAAAATTAACATGTTCATGTTCTTGGTGACATTTAATTCATTCTTGAACAGAAGGGCAAGTTCATGTCCTTAAACTCTGCCTTGCTTTAACCGACCTTCATCCGTGCGCGTGAGCTTTTGCTCCTTCCACTGAATTTTTGATTTAAAACTGGGGAAAAGTACACATTGCTTGGAACTCTGAGAAACACATCATACTGCCTAGAAGTGGTGGTGAGAAGAGCTGGACTGCTGAAGGTAATTTCAAATTAACAGAAAGATGTTGATGTCTGCCATGCCAACCTGGTGGGACCATGGAATTGACCCAGTGGGATTTTAGACACCTCTTGGTTTTAAAGGCAAGGATACAAAACTCCTGTCTGCAGCCATTTATTAAGTGAATGATGTCTGAAAAGGGATAATGGCAATAGGAACAAATACTCCAACTCTTGTTGCTTTTAGTGACTTTCTACTTGAAAAAATAAATAGGGGAGAAAAGCATTTTACAAAGAGTAAATATGAATTTAAGCAAATTGATTTGTTTGCTTTTAAAAAATAACCTGACAGGAATATTTTGTTGGGTATTAAAAATTGTGTTGAAATACTGTCATATGCAGGTAGGTGCCTTTTGCTGGCTGAATGGAAATGTGGTTGTGGTTCTTCTTGAGCACGTGGTTTCTCAATGATTTCCTTAAACCTTAATTATTGTGTTTAGGCCAGAATTCATTTAGTGTTTTCGTTACTGTCACATAAGATTTACAGCTGGGTTTGTAGGGGCTTTTGATCTTTATCTCCATAACACACTGGAAGACTTGTACTTCTAGCACCTAAATGGGGGGGAAAAAAGAATTCTACTCTTACACAAAAAGAAAAGAGGTTATTTGGAAGGCTGCATCATTTGACTTTAAAAGAATTACATTTTTGCCAACAAAGAAGCATCAAATATGACACCATCTGGAATAAAGTGAAGCTGTTCTTAATTTGGCAATTAGAAAAATTCAAACACTTTGATTGTAGTGCCCCTACTTAGGAATCTCATGCTAGATAATGTAACAAAGTGAGGGGAAAAAATTTATTCTGAATAGAAAATGGATTTTCTGTGCTTTCTGTGTAAGGAAAAAAATGCGAAGAATTTCCTTTTATTTAGGGTGATAAAGAGTTAAAATCCTGTTCACAAAGCAAATCCAGAGAGAACTTTGGTTGTGGAAAAAGCAGTGGGAGTCCGTTTTTCTTTTTAAGCAATGGGGAATAGACAGGGTGGGGTTTTTTTAACTTGATGGTTGCATACCCACCAATGGAATACGCACAGACCCGTAAATATAAGCCAAATAATAACAAAAATTAAAAGAGTTTTGTGTGTTTCAGCACACAATGGAGTAATAGTTGTGTTTTCTAAAAGGGGAACATACGGCTTTCATAGTGGAGAACATGCTGATTACTGTATTGTGAGTGGCTGGCTTTTGATTGTCCAGGATGGATTAATTCCCAGAAGACAACAGCTTCCCTGTCCTCCCCCAGTGGAGTCCTGGTCTCCAATAGACTCGTTTTATATGCTCAGGGATTAATACAGCACAGCAATCAGTCATAAAAAGCAAGCTTTAGTGAGTTTGTAAAGGGGCAGAACAGGCAAATCAAGTCTTGTGACCATCTTACTGCTTTCGAGTGCTTTCAAACAATAGTGATCAGATTTTTTTGTTGGTTTTTTTTAAGGTCTGTTTGTTATTAAAAGAGAATAGGGAGTTGGTTTTTTCATCCTAAGTGGAGAGATTCTGGAAGAGCTTTCTGGCAAATTGTGAGAAATAACCTGAAATGTTTGCAAAGCTCTTAGTATGCTTCTAGTAATTTAAGTTAATTTTGCCTAAAGTGCATGTAAAATATGATTTTAAATATAACAACAACAAAAAAAAAAGTCAGAGGCAATTTATGCTGTTGTCACAGCCTTTGTTTAACAGTTTGTTTTGAGGTGAGGGTGAGTGTTTGTGTGATGAGAACCAAAAAAATTCCACTTGATTTGCAAATGAGGAAGTGCTAAAAATGTGAGGCTCTACCCAAAATTACCCTCAGTTTTTGTACCAAGCCTGAGCTGTGCTGTTGGGTTATATCGGCTTTGAAACCCCTGTCTTCTCAGTGTAGACTTCTTTGTGTTAAATGGGGGGAATTTATCAAGCAATGCAGAAGAACGCATTTTAGGAAGAGATTCTTCCCTGTGAGAGTGGTGATGCCCTGGCACAGGCTGCCCAGAGAAGCTGTGGCTGCCCCATCCCTGGCAATGTCCAAGGCCAGGTTGGATGGGGCTGGGAGCAACCTGGGATAGTGGAAGATGTCCCTGCCCATGGCACGGGGGTGGAACAGGATGATCTTTAATGTTTCTTAACAAGACAAACAATTGTGTGAATGATTCCCTGGATTTTGCAGTTCCCTGCCGGGATCCCTGCGTGCCCCTCCGGCAGTGAGCACCGGCGGCTCCCTGCGGTGCTGTCCAGGGTCCTGACCAGCTGCCCCCGCTCTGCCAGGCTGATTCCCACGTCGGGATCCTCTGCCAGGCTCTTGCAGCTTGGCCAAGCCATAACCATTCCACTGGGGAGGGGTTCATGCTGCTTTAGGTTGCATGGGTTTCTTGAAGGGAACTTTCTCTTCCAGTAGATTCCAATAACATCCTGCAGTTTATGAGGATGAGAAACTGGCATTGATCTTTGAATAGGTCTTTAGTATCCCTATTTTTTTTTTTTTTTGGAAGCTTTAGCTCTTCCCGATATAAATGAGGGTAGTGAATTTTCTGCTAGCATAATCCAGTCTGAATTTGGCTACACTGTAAACTCTGGTTTACACACTGAAAGTAGAGACATAGGGGCTGAGCTGCTAAATTTACTGAATGGATGTTTCAGTCATGGATTCAGTGGATACAGGACATTTCCCACACTGTCCCCCCTCACTAGGGTGGTGCTGAAGGCAAAAAGAAGGCAAGAAATGAGAGACTCTCTGCAATTCTCTCAGACCTGCCTGGTGGTGTCCATCTAACACAGAATTAGGAGATGCCTAGACTGGAGAAGGCTGAAGCAAATAAAAGTGGATGGTGGGGTAAGGGAGGGAGGAGTTCAGGTGCCAGGGGGACTCCTGGGAGATGGAAAACACGTTTTCAGTCAAAAGACAGAGTATTTTCTATTAAAAGTCCATTTTCTATTCAGAATAATTTTTTTCCTCACTTTGTTAAATTATCTAGCATGAATTTCCTAATTAGGGCACTACAATCAAAGTGTTTGAATTTTTCTAATTGCCAAATTAAGAACAGCTTCACTTTATTCCAGATGGTGTCATATTTGATGTTCCTTTGTTGGCAAAAGTTTAATTCTTTCCTTTTAAAGTCGAATGATGCAGCCTTCCAAATAACCCCTTTCTTTTGTCAGTTTGCATCTTCCCTCCTGCTGTCTGGATGATCAGAATTTTGCTGTCCAAACAGTATTTTTTTAGGAAGAGCCTCCCCTTTGTAGACTAAGATAAGAGAGTTGTCTTCTTTCACCCCAAATTTCATTTTTGACAAGCTTGACACTGTGCTACTTTTAATTGCTTTATAGAATCATGAAATCATTGAGGTTGGAAAAGAGCTCCAAGATTATCAAATCCATGTTGGAATCAAAGATACTCTGCCATTTTGCTCAGCATTTTCTGCAGCCTTACAGCTTACTCTAAAGGTAATATATAATTCAGAGAATACCTAAATAGTTTTTAAAAATTAAGTAGTAAAGAGAAAATATACAAACAAATCAGAGAATTCTAGTTTTGCATGGGTTTTACAGGAAAAGGAAAACACAGCTGGAAGACCAAGGGAAGCCCAGAGCATTTAAAATTAACCTCCTGATTTTGTTTAAATTTAAGACAGCTTCCATAACACATTTTATACTAAACTTCAGATTTTCCTTTCATTTTTTAGTACAAGTAAATAGTAATGTAGAAACACAATTGCACAAAAAGGGATTTGTGTTTGATTTTTCTTCATTTTGTCATTCAGGAAGCATTTCAACCTGTTTGTCCACTTGCAGAATTGTTGCACAATGCCTTTAGTTCTGTAATAATTCAAGAGTTCTGAAAATCTCCATGCTTTAGCATATGTCCATAGTCAATATTTGTTATAAGACAAACAGGGCAGTCGGTAATGTTGCGGGGTTTTTGTGTAGTTGTTCTTAAAACATTTTCTTCTCCTGGAGTCTGGAAAATTTGATCAAAGTACCCCACCATGAGTGTTAACTCTAGAACAGAAGCAGAACAAATGGTGCTGATGATCACTCTTCTTCTGCAGACCTTGTTGTCAGAAATGTATGTTTATGTAGTATTCACAGCACAGTAACAAGGAAAAAAAAATTAAGATAAATGAAACAATCCATACCAAGTCCTCAGTTTGGGTGGAGAGAGGATTTTCAGCTGTTGTCCTGGGTACTTTTGGTTTTGAAATTTTGTTTACTGGAAGTTATTATAATCATAGAATGGTTTGGATTGGAAAAGATCTTTTAAGACCATTGAGTCCAACCATTCCCCCAGCACTAATCCATGTCTGCATGTGCTGCATCCACATGGCTGTTAAGCCCCTTCAGGGATGGTGGAGTGAACGAGTTAAAGGTAAGGAATGTTTCTCCATTGCCTCTCTGAATACTGAGTTTGGAAAGTTAAGTTTTGAACAGCCTCTAATGAAAATTTTAGAAACTGCTTTGTTTAAGAAAGTGAGGCAGGGTGTTGTTTGAAGGCCATAAAAATAGCTTATAATAAACTATTGATACATCAGGCCAACAAGCAATAAAGTTTTGATATATGAGCAAAGCAACCAATAAACTTTCTGATACATCAAGGGAACTTTGCCTGGATACCAATGAGCAGCCAGGGACCTTTGAGGGAGCAAAGATGGAGCTCTCCACAGAGTTGCTGTGGCTCTGAGCTCTTGGAAGGACTTCACTGGGGATGATTTTCCCCATTGCACTCTCTGAGCCAGCACTGGACTCATGGAAGTGGTGACCCCTTTCCTGTGCTTCTGGTAATGGTCCTTGGCATTTTCCTACTTTGCTATTTTGTCTCTTTCTTTCCTTCTTTATGAAAAAAAAACCCCAAAAAACAAAAAAACAAACCAGCTGAGTGATCGCTTTGGATTCCAACATTTAAGCTCATTTGGGTTTTAATCTTGTTTTCCACTATACTGAGAACCCACTTCCTTTCTGCTTGTTTTAATTGTATTTAAAGGACTTTGACTGGGAATCAGTTTAACACTGAGCATTTGCATGGTCTGTGTTAGCACTATTCTCACAGAACAGGTCATGGAAATAGTGTTAATGGGCTTTTTTGAGGTGGGGGAGTTTGGGGAGAAACATCAGTTTGCTGCCTCAGATTACCTCTGTATTAATTGTGGAGGAAGTTATCTACGTTTGCTGCAGAATTATTCAGCTGTTAAATGTAAGAATTAAAGTGGAGGAAGGGAAGAGCATGCTGCAAGAACATGTAAGGTAGGCTGAGTGAAGAAGATAACCCCTAGAAAAAGGGATCTAAACAGTTATAGAATCACAGAATGGGTTGGGTTGGAAGGAACCTTAAAGTTCATCTCGTTCCACCCCCCTGCCATGGGCAGGGACTCCTTCCACTATCCCAGGTTGCCCCCAGCTTGACCTTGAGCACTTCCAGGGATCCAGGGGCAGCCACAGCTTCTCTGGACACCCTGTGCCAGGGCCTCCCCACCCTCACAGGGAAGAATTTCTTCCTAATATCTAATCTAAGCCTACTCTCTTTCAGTTTGAAGTCATTCCCCCTTGTCCTGTCACACCATGTTCTTGTGAATAGTCTCTCTCTGTGAAAGTCCAGGATGTCTTAAAAAAAAAGTTGAAGCAAGCCTTGCAGATCGAGGCACTGTGGCAGAGGAGAAGTAGGTTTGAACTTCAGCAGTCATTCTAAAAGAGAAAAAAAATTCTGAAATAGTTGATAAACCATGTACAAAACCATGTTTTCCCAGGCATGGGCTGTAGAGTGGCTGGGATTTCTGTTCCTTACCCCCGTTTACTCTGCACCATGCATTTCTTTTCTTATGCACATCACAGGCTGTGCATACTTTTGATTAGAAGTGAGGCTGATTTACATAAACAAGGGGGGTGGGGTGGAAAGGCAGTGTTACACTTGTAATAAATGGGAAAACAGTGATAAGGAAATAGTGAATGAAAATGCCCAGCTCTTTTCTTAGAGTGAAAAGCATCCTTAGTGACTAAAACCTATGAGGAGCCTCACCCTTAATGTTAAATCTTCTAAACTGGGCCATCAGGCTTGAGCACATCATTTCTGCCCCTCACCAAGGGTAGAAGTCTGAAACAAATCACCAAGGGATCTTATTAACTGTGTCATTTAAATTGCAGCACATCCCTTGCTGCTGTAAATGCTTGTGTGTCATCTAACTGTTGGCTTCACTCTCTTCTCCTTGCCTTGTAAACTCTTCCATGGTGGAATTGTTTATTTCTACATTTAGACAGATCTTGGCACCTCCCATCGACTGTTCTCTCTAGGCCAACATTGAATTTTGTTTTAGAAGCAGGTTTTTTAGCCACACATTTTATAAAGTGGTGCAATTCCAGTCTTTGCCCCAAGCCCACGTTTGATGATACTAAGATGTGTCTGGAAGAGTTTCCTCCTCACTTCTGTGTATTTCTCATTGCCAGGGCTTTTTTCCTAAATTGCAGCCATCTGTTGTGAGCCTGCACTCCATGGGTTAAATTTTATTTTTATATTAAGACAAGCTTTCATTATGTTTTCCCTCTTGCCCCATTTCTCCCAGCCCCCCCAAATCTGGAACTTTAGGCTTTCTAGTTAAGCTTTTATGGTGGCCACAAACAGGTGCGTGCCTCACAGAGGGTCTCATTCTACAGCTCCCCCTGGCATCCCTGGCCTCCTGAACTCCCTTTTGCTACCTCCTTCCCCCTCAATAACTTTTTTATGAATGATAGCTTTTCAGCACCCTGGGAACAGCTTGTTGGGAAAAACACTCTTGGTGGGGTGCAGTCAAATCCTACACATTTCCCCAAGGGTTTTCTGTGAAAGGACTGGTTCTGTGTTGCAGGTATGAGGGGCGTGTGGGCTCCCCCACCTCCTGCCTCTGCGATTCACTCTGCTAAATCTGCCTTTTCAGAATGCTGGCAGACTCTCGCCACAGGTGCTTCTCAATTAAAATCCACTTTGTTTAAAAACTGGAGGCTTGTTTAAGCGAGCCCCTGGGGAGAGTTGTCAGAGCCCAGGATAGGTGGCACAAATGGATCAGTGACCCTGTGGGGCTGCATTGAAAATACCATATCCTGGGGTACCAGAGGGCAGTGGCACTCTGCAAACAAACCTTGAGAAACCCTGCTTGCAATCCCTGCGACTTGCCGTTGTCAGTGTGGGGCCTTTTTAATCCATCTTTCAGCATTTTGTTTTGTTCCTGCTACCCTTCTCACAGCCCCTACCCACCCCCCAAGTACTTTCACCTTCTTTCTAGTACTGATTTAGCTATTTAGAAAATACAAGGGTAAAAGGAACTTTTTTTTTTTCCCCACAAGAAC
>VWYP01026916.1:327082-490289 GCA_013400435.1 Pycnonotus jocosus | reverse complement strand
TCAAAACTATTTAATTCATAAAACTACAGTTTAGTTATAAAACCAAATTACAAAACAATAAATTATTAACAATTATGATTATCAACAAAGATGAGAATTTTTTCAAAGTAACTATTTTTCTTCTTTTTTTCTCTGTCTTTTTTTGTAAAAAAGAAAGCGTGAACTTTGGATCACTCAGTGATGTTTATTGCCTTGTTAGAGAAGATTTTAAAAATTTATGCAATTGAAGGGAAATAATCTCAGTTACACTCTGCACAGTTTTCTTTTTCTTTACTTTCTGACACCCTTCTTGTCTTTACACAAAGGGTACATTGCGCTTTCATAGGGCTCTTGGTATCCAAAGGCACAACTTCAGCTGATTTCCGTGGCAGCTGTGGAGATCTCTCAGCACATCCCCACCTTTGCTGACAATCCTGACATCCAAAACAAAAGAAATACACGATTCATTGACAAAAGTTTGACTGAAGTGATTTTTTTTTATTCTAATGAAGGGTTTCTTCTAATATTATTTATTACTACTGAACCCAGCTCTCCAGGTTGGAACTCAGGTTTATGAACAGCAGGACCATAAGAAAGAGTCAACAAGACAGAAACCTTACTCTTTCTGACTCTATCAGATCATTTATTTCAGTTGAAGCACACTAATCTGGCTTTTCCTAATTTTAATTCTTGGTTGGCATTTCTGCAACCCTAACCCTAACCCTAACCCTAACCCTAGCCCGTGCCAGCCACTGGGCTTCTAACCGCTACCATTCCAAATGGGGCAGGATTTCTCCCAGATGCAAGCTGCCACAAGTTTGAATCCTGGATGGCCTTGGAGTGCCAAACACCTGCTACAAACTGACATCAGGCACCTGGGGCTGTGACTTTAGTTTGCCATGGAAAAGGGCTACAGTTTGTGTCTAAGGCCCAAACCCTAAACCTGACCCACACCCTTATGCATTTCTAATGGAGCAGGATTTCTCCAAGATGCAAGCTGCCACAAGTCTGAAACCTGGCTGCCCTTGGAGGGCCAAATGCCTGCTACAAACTAAGGANTAAACCTGACCCACACCCTTATGCATTTCTAATGGAGCAGGATTTCTCCAAGATGCAAGCTGCCACAAGTTTGAAACCTGGCTGCCCTTGGAGGGCCAAATGCCTGCTACAAACTAAGGACAGGCTGATGGGTGAGTGATTTTAGTTTGCCATGGAAAAGGGCTACAGTTTGTGTCTAAGGCCCAAACCCTAAACCTGACCCACACCCTTATGCATTTCTAATGGAGCAGGATTTCTCCAAGATGCAAGCTGCCACAAGTTTGAAACCTGGCTGCCCTTGGAGGGCCAAATGCCTGCTACAAACTAAGGACAGGCTGATGGGTGAGTGATTTTAGTTTGCCATGGAAAAGGGCCATTGTTTGTGTCCAAGAGTGAACCCTAGCCCTAACCTTAAACCTAATTCATTCCAAATGGAGTAGGATTTCTCCCAGATGCAAGCTGCCACAAGTTTGAAACCTGGCTGCCCTGGGAGTGCCAAACATCTGCTACAAACTGAGATAAGGCACCTGGGAGTGTGACTTTAGTTTGCCATGGAAAAGGGGCACCATTCGTGTCCATCCCTGAATCCTAACCCTAGCCTGTGCCAGCCACTGGGCTTCTGTCCGCTACCATTCCAAAAAAAGCAGCATTTCTCCCAGATGCAAGCTGCCACAAGTTGGAAGCCTGTCTGCCCTTGGAGTGCCAAATGCCTCCTACAAACTGACATCAGGCACGTGGGGGTGAGTTTACTTTGCCATGGGAACGGGCCACTGTTCATGTTTAAGGCCAGTCCTGTGTCTGGCACTGGGCTTCTGTCCCTACCATTACACAGCACGGTACTCATAGCACTGTGGAGGCTCTCAAATCTGAATTACATGCAAGTCAGGTATTTATTTATGACTGCAAGAATATTTACCTTTCCCAGAAACAAAAGAATGATTAAAAGCTAAGAATAAATAAAATTAAAATAATAAGGTATTTGTTTACTTATTTATTGTGTCTTGCCCCAGACCTCCTCTGATTTCCTGAGTTAGCACATAGCTTCAGATATGTACAGCACAGCTACCAAGTGTTCCTTTTAATGAAAAATTAACCAAAATATCTCTAATCTGCTGTTTGTAGGTGGAAAGGTGACTCCCAACACTTGTACCTGTACTGGTGTTCAGTTATGGCTGTCCTGGGCTTTCAGAGCTTATACAGCTTTTTACAGTTTAGTAAGAGCTACCATATGGCTTCATGGCACAAAATCCTTTGCTACAGAAAACTCCTGAGATTCTATTATTGTAGCACACTGGCAATATTTCAGCTTTCATTTATTCGTGGAGTCATCATTTATATGGAAAAGAAAGATAATAAATCAAAATCTCAGCCATTCATCATTTAGAGGGGTCCCTCACCTTGTAAATTCGAATTGCTTTAATGGTTTGGCACCATTTTATTTTGTTTTCATTGAATGAAGAATACCTAAGGAGAGCAGCCAAGTTTATACATCACCACATATATGAATCAAAGGAAAAACCAAGAGTGAAATGTTTGATAAAGGCAAAGCAGTGAACAGAACAAAAAGAAAACATCATTTATAAGGGTGGAGGGGGAAAGGCAGACAATCCTTGTTGCTTGAATTTAGATGTTATGAGATATTGTGACTTTAGGTAATAAATAAAAGCCCCAGGGGTTTGCAGGGTGGAAGCTGGGGGCATCCCAGAGGTTTTTAGGACAGCTGTCCCTGGCAGAGCTGAACATCTATGTTTTGGGGGAAGATGAGTGAATTTGGTTGATGTGGAGAGTGGCTTTTCCATTGCTGCAATCTGGTCACCAAACTCTTCCTAACCTATGCTCACACTAAAGGTGCAGGAACTCCAAGGGAGCGGCAATCCCAAAAGAGTTTTAGAGCTGATCAGAGCTGTCTTGCAGCCTTGTTTGCCCTTATCTCTGGTTCTGTTCTCACAAGCCCCATTTCTTTGCTGTTTGGGCCTGCAAAGTTATTTTCACTCAAAAAAAAAAAAATTCATTTACATTCTGGGTTACTGAGAATGACTTTATACCCCAGGTGGAGCAATAAGAAAAAGATTATGAATTCCAGGGAGAATTCTTAGGTTCTGCTAATGAAAAAATGAAGCTATAGCACAAGAAATGATTTGCACTGCTAAGTGAAGGTTGTAGGGACTAAAGTGACAGCAAATATGGATTTCAGTGGAGAAATCAATGAGTGGGGCTCGATTCTCCTTTCTCTGTACTGAATCCTTGTGAGGACTATAGAGTTGGGTGAGGAGCTTTCCCTCCTGAGCCAGAAAATGCTCCATTTTCCCAAGGTGAAGAAGGAAGGGAGCCTTTTCAATCAGGTGTGTGTAGCACAGGAAGGTTAAATCCACACTGCTCTCTGTGGCATCAGCTCCCCTGTGCTCCCTCCCTCGGATGGCAGCAGGGAAGAAACCTCAGACATGGAAAATAAAGGGTGAGATCTTGTTGGAATAAGATTTTCCGACATTCAGGTGGTAAGAGGCTTTTTGCCCTCCTGGAATCTTTGGGCCAGACACAAGAAAGATACAGAGGCTTCAGGCTTCTGTTTTTTCAAGGTTTCTCATCTTGTTTATTCTTTCTTATCTCATAGTTTGCTCTGTGCCCAGTGAGATCTGTCCTGAACCTCAGCCATGGCAAGGCTGCCCGCTCCTGGGCAGTTTGAGCCTTTTTCTACCCCATATTACATATCTTAGTTTACATTTATATGCCAACACTCACTATCTATACTAACAGGTCATTTCTACTCCAAGCCAATCTGTCTAAACTATATTGTGCTAACGTCACAGCAGAAAGATGGAGGTGAAGAAGAAGAAGCTTAGGGACCATCCCAAAATCTCCATCTTGCCTCCATCTACTTCTATTATAAAAACCTAAAACTACAAATTTCTCACCCTGTGATAAGCTAAACTACTGTATTTCACACTCTTGAGATTTGTAATTCATCTCTGCTTTGTGCCAGGGTCTGTGACCCCCATGGACAGAGGCAAAACCCCCCTGTTCACCCCCCTGGACAGGTCCAGGGTATTACAGTGCTCTTGGATAAAACTCAGCCTTCCTTTGCTCAGTTCCCAGACTGTCTGGCCAGGGTGTCCTGAGCTCCCAGGGCAGCCAAAGAGATGCCCTGGGTTCCTACAAGATCTGGGCATCAACCCCTCTAAACAAAGCACTGCAAAGGCTGCTCTGTCCCCTGCCTTGCACCAGTTTGCATTTCCTGACTCTTCCTTTCTCACTGGGCTATTCTGAAAACCCTGGTGCTGTTGGCATCCAGAGCAGAGCATTTGTACTTGTGGCTCCCCCAGTGGCATCAGCTGGGACCAGAAATGGAGCAGGGACATGACCTTGGCTCATCCCTGTGAACCCTGCTTGCTCCTGTGGGACCCTTGGTACTTGTGTCACCCCTGGATTGTTTTACTGAGGTAGCTCCAGGCCAAAGATTCTTCCTTGTGCTTTGGTGCCTGATGGTTTAGACCTCCTGAGGAGTTATAAATTAATCAGCTTTTTCCTTCTTCTACCGTATAACTGACTTGTCTAACAGTGCCCTTTCTTTGTACTCACAGTTTCTTAATTTTATCATTTTTAGACCATTTTTCAATATTTTAGACAGTTCTGAGCTGCTTTTGGAAATCCTTGCAGCTTCACTGAACACTTCTGATACCTAGGTTAAAATATGGGGCCCAAAAATTGACAAATAATACAAACCCAAGGCTGTTTGAGTATCCTCCCTTCCGAAGGGAGAGGAAAACATAGACTGGGATCTGTACTAATGAAGCAATAGCAGCATCCTGGAGTACTTTTTCACAATATCCACAAATCGTTATTTTTCTTTCTTCAATTCTTTCACCCTACCAAAAATGCACTGGCAATGGCAGCAGCATGTGTGAATGCCTTCAAGCTTTTCTGTGCTTTGCTGTTTCATCTGTGAATCAAAATCTTTATTATTTATCACCAACAAAACAAACTCTCCATAAGATTTAAAAATCTGATATTATAATAGAAAAAAAAAAAAAAGCCAACAAAACCCACCAAATTAAAAGGAAATCATGCATTCAAAAGGAATCAGTCACATTTATGAAAGTAGAAAACGAGCTGCAGTTTGTCAAATAATTATTTTTTTGTAGAAGGCAATGCTCAGATTAGAGGGATCCAGGGGCTGTTAGTATTCTTCAGCAATATGCAGGACTTGGCAGACTATACTGACTTTTTAGAGACTGATTATGCATTCTGGTTTTATTGGTGCCATGTCTGTAATATTTGTTTGTCCCTAGCTGATGCCACTGTAGGTCATATAAAAAAAGATGTCTGAATAATTTAGAAAAGTACTCCGAAGTCACCAAAGTGCATTGCTCTGATGATGAAGTGTGCATGAGGGCCTTGGATTATAAAAATAGATTATATCTCATAAGAGATTCTGTATAGTAATAAATTAGAGTGGAAAACATCAGAAGGATACATTTTGTTCCGTATTTTGTGCTGCATTTCTAGAACTCTGGTCAATGTAAACACCTTAAGCTGCAAAGGAAATTTTCCAAGTAAAAGCATTTTGAAGGCCTAATAAACCTGAATGAACTTTATGTTAAAGATCACTGAATTCCTGTATTGTCTTAGAATGTTCACTTGGACATCTCCTGAAACCTTCCATCAAAAAGGTGAAATTCTGTTTGTAAATCAGCAGAGATATAGATAGCTGGTTATTCCCAATCATCAGGACCACAGTTTAAAATCAATAAAATCCCTGTTATTAGCCATACTTTAAAATGGAAATAAAGCACTCTGGTGATTTCAGTCCTGCATCTCCACAGTGGAATTTCCATCACCCAGAACAGTAAGAAGAGAAAGGATTTCACTCTTGGACCATTGATTGCAATGGAATTATTTTTTGAGGTGAAAATCTAACTGGATACAGAAAATGTTTGGTTCAGGACAAAACCTGAAGCTTCCTGGAGGGAGGTTCCTGAGTCTCCTTTCTGTTTTTTTCCACTCTGAGCCAGAGGAAAGAGGCCTGGCACAATCAGAGACACTGATTCAGAACGTCTGAGAGGGGTTAGGTGTAAGATGGCCAGAGAAATCACAGAACTTTAGAGTCTGTATCTAGGCTAAATTTATTAAGAAAATGTCACAACATTTCTCTGTGCATGCATTGGTCCTTGTACCCTTGGAGAAGAAACTGTGATCCTTTCATGAATGATTCAAGGTGGCTGAGGCTATTTTGAATCAGATCAATGAAAATTGACACTTTGGCCCTTGGCAATCCAGGCTTTGCTTAAAGAGAGGTTAAGGTTGCCTGAACTTTTCTTCTTCTATGCAAACGTGAAGAAAATTATCAGGCTCCTTGAACAGAAGCCTGAGACAGGGCTATCTTTTAATTTTTATGAAAGTCATTTCCACTAACTTGAATATCATAATTTAGTGTGTTCTTGCTCACATGGAGGGGTGAAGAATCACACTTTAGCTTATGCCAAAGGATATTTTGCCTGTGTAAAGTGTGGGCTTGTGCTGTAGGGGTCTAAGAGTGATGGTTTGGGCACTTTTTCTCTCTTCCCTTCCTTCTGCCCCTTTAATTTCACATGCAGTGTCTCACCTCCAGCCACCAGAGCAGACAAATGCCAGCAGGATCTGATGGATTCATTCAACTGGGGCAGAAACTCACCCACTGTGCACAGGCAAGAACCAGAAGTGATTGACCTTCAGCTCTTGCCCCATGGCAGGAAATTTCACCCCCAGTCAGGGAATCCTGATCCTCCCAAATTTGTGGTGTGCAGCAAAATGGCATTCCAGGACCTGGGGAGCACTGGAAGCTGAAATCCATGAGCAGCAAGAGCAGAGAATCCAAGGCAAAGTTCTTTGAGCAATAGGTACTAGAGAGGAGAGGCAATAACTAAAAACAAGGACATTCCTGCCTCAGCAGCAGCAGGTTCTGGAATGGGAACTCTGCTAAGGGAAACCCTGCATGATCCAGACAGTTTGTGCTGGTCAGAGGTGTCTGAGCTGATGGAACAGACTGAAATAGGAAATGCTGTAATTCTTAACTGATTTGGCAGAATTGATGGGTTTGCTTTTAAGTACATCTTTTAAACTGTCTAGAGTACAATTCTGAATGCCAGAGGGATTATTCTCACTGGTCACAGCTATTTTATCTGACTTATTTCCTTTCTGCTCTTCAGTTTAATTCCTGAAACCATCTTCAGCACAATCAGGATTTGCTTCTCTCCCAATGAGAACTAAGCAGAATTGTTTCTTGAGTTTATTTCTATATTTATCTGCCAATATCTGACCTTCAGGTCAGACACAGAATTTTGACAATAAAGTATGATCTCTCCTATAACACCCAAACATAAGAATATTCAGATATCTGTATGCACCCTCCTGCGTGTGATATGGGTGGTCTTACAGGGCTTTGGAGTCTTGGCTTTTAAATCACTCTATAAAATAGCACTCTGTTCTCACCATGAAGTCCCAGTGGATATTGCACATTGTTTGTAATCTTGAAAGGTATCCTGATTTTAGTTGTTGAAAATCAGAGAAGTAACCCTGTCTTTATGGGCACACTTTGCATTTACAGAGGCCTCCAAGTGCTCTGGAATGCAGACAATAAGACACCTGTGAACCAAAAATCACATTTGTGCTCTCACAATGATCTCTTCAGCCCCAGGCTGCAATCTCAGGTGGGAGAAGTTTTTTCCTGGGCTGACCACTGCAACTCCACTGAGTTTGGCTCTGTTAGGAAAGAGCCAGAGCACATAATTCATGATTTAGAAAATGACACTGAGTAGAAGAGGTGAAGTTCAGAAAAACAAATGAATAAGTACTTCCCATGTTAGCATCATTGGAAATAAGCAGGTTAAAGAAAAAGAGATGATTAAGAAAACAAACATGACTTATAGTAAGAATTGTCCCATAGCTGAATGCTTACACATATTTTCTGAACTGTAGGGGGATTTTAATACAGCAATTTGGCTCCTACACCTGTATAAAGATTTCAAAGCATGCTGACTTCTTTCCTGTTAACTCGATTTTTCTTCAAATCCTTCTAGATCCCATTTCTTTTAACTTACACTTTCTCCTTATTTGCATAATTCTGGAAAATCTAACATGGAATTCATGAAGAGCAATAGCTGTATACACAGCAAGGCATTCATAAACATCTCACCCCACAGAAAGAAAAATATTCTTTGATAATTGGAGTTTTGTTGTGTCTTTTCGCTGTGCTTGAGTATCACGGGCCAGTTTGAAATATTTAAATATTCATCCATACATTTTTCAAACATAGAATTACTAACCCTCACTAGAAAACACATTAGGCTTTTACCCCCAAAATTAAGGCTCCCAGATTATCTTTTTGCACTGAATTGCAGGATGTACCTCCTAGAGATTGCCATAATACAATCTAACAATTTAAAGTGCTTTATTTTGTTTCTTTTAGTTATATTGATTCTGGGGGGAAAATAAAAAACAAAACAAGAACAAAACTCCAAACCCAAACAATCCAGCTCTTTTTTTCAGCTACACTAGGCCTGCTAGATCTATGATTCAAGAAAACATACAAGAAATCAAGTGATCGTAAGAAAAAAGAGGGCTCCTTTATTTGTTTAACCTCATGGACAGGTTTAACAAAGTGCCTGCTTCTCTAAAATGAATATTTGTTTCTGGATGAGCTGGGGATAGGTCTCACACAGATGGAACAGAAATGCATTCACCAGTGTGTATTACAGCTTCCAAGGGTTTTCTCTTCGAAGTCAAATTATCCTTGACAAAACAAGGTGCCTACAGCCATTTTGTGGAGCAACAGTGACATTTAGTGGTGACTGAAACAATTCCTAAATTTTGTTGATCCTTTAATGACCTCGGGAACATTTAACAGACGCTGTCATCCACACTGAAATTCACTCTTAATTTTCCCTCTCTCCCTTCTATCCCCACGCTTTTGTATATCGTAATGTAGTGTTTGTAAGGGGGTAAAAAAATCTGTTTCTATAATAAAACAATACAGATATTTTAAGAACAAAACTTCTTTGAGGATCTTCATTGAAAATCAACTCTTTTGCATATCATGATAAAACATTTAAAAATCAGAGAATTTTTGCCTCATTTGAGAATCAGACTGAAGCAGTGCATTGTACAGATCAGATTGCAAGGATTAGTTTTCCTTCATTTCCATTATTTGCCTTATTTTTTCACTTGTTATGTCAACAGAATGTTGACATAACAAGTGAAAAATTTGGATCAAATGGAAAAGCTTGGATCATTTGTTTGTGATTTTGCTTTGATCCCTAAGCAGGAGGGAGTTGCTCCTTCAAAGCCCATCTTTCCTATTTGATAGAAATCCCTTTGGTGTCTGCAGAGCTCTGCACACTGAGCTGGAGGATGAGCAGGGCTGGAGCTCTGCTGCCTGCCCTGCTCTGACACCACAGGCAGGTCCCTTCACAGGCTCAGAAACACAAACATCATTTCTCCTGCAAAAAACCCCAAAGCCATGGTCAGCCCCTCAACAGAGTGAACAGCCAGCTCCCACAACCCCTACAACAGCACAAATGGAGTTATTCTGCTTTAAAACAACTTCCTTCTGATGTAGGTTTTAGGAAAACCTCAGCAGAGTGCCAAGAGTAGAAATTGTCAGCACTGAGTGTGTGCAGCCAAAGGTTTCAATGTCAGAAGTCCATTTTGGGACCTGCACACCATGCATCCCATTTCCTGGGGAACTTCCAGCATCCCCCTAACCTTGTTATCCCCCATAAACACCTGTAGGTGCATTCCTGTGTATTGTGAGGTGTCAATCCACACCACTGCTCAAACAGAAGCAGCTCCTGTGAAGGTTAATTGACCACTGCATGTGAAATTAGGCCTTTGAGCTCCTCTGAGATTTTAAGAATTAGATAAATGAATGGTTCTTCTGGGTTTTTTCACTCTGATTTCAGGGACTCTCTCTATAATAAGAAAGGAGATCAGATTTGGCAATGATCAAATGAACATAAAAGGGCTCTTGGCCCTGTTTTCAAACAGAATTATTTAGCTCAGCCCATTGGCAAGGTCTGCATATCTCCTGATGTGTAAATTCCAGCATGCACCCAGTGTCCTGTGCTAGATTCTCATAGAGAAAATCCTTGTTGGAAGAGCAAAGGAGAAAATCAGGCATTCAGGTAATGTCATTTGCAGCACAGCAGCAGCAGCTCTTGTACTCATCTTGTCCATATCACAGGCAGTGGAAGCAGCAAATTAATATCTACAGGATTGGAAGCATTGAAAGAGTAGAGATCAGAGATCAGAGACTGGAGGGAGATTTGGATGGATAAAAGAGGTCCTTTTACTTTTTGTCTAACCATGGGAAAAGGGACATGACTGCCTCTTCCCAAGTCCTTATTTAACTGAGCACATCATTCCTTGGCATCCAAAAAGCAAATATTTGCAGTTAGTGCCTCAGTTTGGAGAAAGTTCCAAGATACCTTTATGCCCAAACCTGTAAACCACTGGGAAAACACAGCACTGCAGCTTTTCCAGCCATGTACTTGAGTTAACATTCAAAACTGAATTTAAGGAGCTGCTTTAGGGGTCCATTGTCTGTCCTGAGCAAACTTCTTCCCTTTAAAGAGTTCTAAAAATGCTTTCTAGACATACAGCAACCCGTTACTCTCAGGCAGCACTATAATTTCTCTTAGAAGAACCCAGCACTGTGTTTTATTATAGTACTTCCCCCTCTGGTAATTTATTTTCTTGTGCCAGCCTTGTCCCCAGCTCGTGGTGCCACTGAAGTTAAGGACAGGGCCCCCTGGTGTGGCCAGGTCATTTCCCAGCAGCAGGAACCTCATAGCTCATTTATGCTGATCCATAAATCCCCTGAACTTTGCATTGCCCAAATAACCAGGGAGTTGTAGGATCTGAATCACTCCACTCCCAATCAGCTCAGTCAAATTATCCCTTCAGCTTCTGCCCAGCAGCACTGCAGTCACCAATGTCTCCAAAAAGAGACTGGTTTGGAACCGTGAGGACATATTTCCCAAGGAAAGAAAGGGCATTTGTTTGGTTGGTTGGTTTTGTTTGGTTGGTTGGTTTTATCTGTTTGTATTTATGAAAGAACAAAAAATATATTCAGTTAAGCAAAGGTCTCCAGATTCTCAGATGTGCACGAGCAGCACAATCAAAAATCCCCACATTTTCTCCTTCTTTCCATTATCTCCCTTCTTCTTTGCATTTCTTCCTTCCTTTGCTTTCCACCCCTCTCTTCCCTTTCCTCCTTTCTATCCTTCCTCTCAATTCCCTTCTCCCTCCAGCCCTACCTCTGTTCCTTCCTGCATCCCTTCCAACCTCCCTGTTCTTTCTCCTCTCCATCTTTGGCACAGACTGGATCACTGGAACACTTGGAACACTTTGGAACACTTCCAAAACCTGGGAATGTTTCCCTTCCATGGCAGAGGGATGTTCTCTGAAACACCTTTCAAGTCATCCTCTCTCTTCTTGCTCTTCATTGTCCCAATCTCTTGCTGCTTTTATCCAATATCTGCACTGATCACCACAAGGTGGCTGTTGTGGTGAGTGACTTTATTGTTGTTGTGAAATGCAGTTCCCAGACCGGTTTCCAAGCCTGGGAATGGCAGCCACACTGAGGCTGCCTCCCAAATTGTGGTCTTCCCTTCCCTCCACTCCCACACAATGGTTTTGCAATGTGGGTAAATCCTTAAGCAAGGGTTCTGCACCAACAGCAGGGTCATGGAGAAGCCTCCAGAACACAGAACTTCTACACACACTGGGCAGGTTTGCAAGGCTTCAAGTCTTCTCCTAATCACAGGGGATTTCTCCTTCAGAGACATGGTCCAGATAAAATATTTTTCTATATTTTTCACATTAATTTAGATTCTTCCACAGATTTGAATCTTAAGCGTATCACAATACACATATAAATAAATCAGTTATTAAAATGTTTCAACACCCACCAGGATATCTGCACATAACAGAGGATATAATAGGGAGTTATATAAAACCCTGCCCAGCTGCTGTTCAAATAACTGAAATCTTTCCTTTTGAATTGTCACCTGTGTCTTCTCTTTTCTGTTCCTTCAATCCATTTTCCTTAGAAATAGCCTCATGGGATCAACCCAAACTGAATTAGGGATGGATTCCACAGCAATTCCACAGCATCCCAGCTTACTGGTGTGACTCCTGGCCTGAAGAACTTGAAATGCAAGGCAAGAATTGCAAAACAAAGTTAATCAGACACATGTTTATCTTTAGAAATTATATGTTTAGTATCTTTTATCTTCAGAAACATGTGCTGAATAACATTAAAATTTTTCACAGAGACAAAATCGGAACCATAATTGAAAGGAAAAGTTATGAAAATGTTTGTTTCAGCAATTTCAAACAGACCTGTAAAACTGGTACAGTTCTGAAAGGAGAACAGCACAGAGGAAAGAGTTCATTTTCTCTCTATAAAACCATGTATTTTCATACAGCATTGCAGAACAGGGGGAAATGTCAGAAGGTGTTTTGCCATTTTTATTGCTGCTATAATTTAAATAATCACCTCTATTCCAAGCCTGCTGGTTTGCACCCCTCAGTGTATGTGCACTGCCTTCAGCTTTGAGTTTTCTTTACCCACACCACATTTGGTGGCTGTAATTAAGGCAGGAAATACAACACAATGTTATCACAGTTTTCACTTTGGAACCTTGCTGATAACTCAGGGCAGCTGCAATCCTCATTGTTATGGCAGACCCACTCTCCCTTCCATGGCTAATCATTGATTAATTAGGAAATGGGCCTGCATTCATCTTCCCCACCCTGGAAAATGAAAAGTTGTGTGACTTTTTCACACATAGGGAGAAATCTTTGGAAAGCAAAACTTCTGGCTGTGGGCTGGATTCCAGTAAATTTCATGCAAACTGTGTGAAAACTCATTCTGTGCATCTGTTTGAGTAATAAAGGGAACGGTGTGAGGCACAATTCTTGCACATCATACAGGCTTTGAGATCCTTCTCGGCTTATGTCTGAATATTTAATCAAAATATTAATCAAAATTCATCCCCATGTTTATGCCACCACAAGAACAACCTCGTGAAGAACCAGATACGCCACACGGGTCTAACTGAACAATAGTTCAAACTCCAGAGTTGCCTTATTTATAATTTCTTGGTACAACAAGAGAACAAATTGGGGTTTTTCCTCACTGAAAAGTAAATTTTGCCTTTCTTCTGCAAATCTTTCTTTTGTTTCCCAGCCAAAAGCACATTGTCCTATTGCTAATACTGTTAAATACATCCATGTTTTCCTCTTGGATCTCATGATTTTCACAATAATAATAAAGTTACTCATCACAACAGCCACCTTGTGGTTATCAGTGCAGATATTGGATAAAAGCAGCAAGAGATTGGGACAATGAAGAGCAAGAAGAGAGAGGATGACTTGAAAGGTGTTTCAGAGAACATCCCTCTGCCATGGAAGGGAATGTTTTCCTTGGGAGGTTTGGGAAGTGTTCCAAAGCCCCTCAGTCTCTCCCAAAGATGGAGAGGAGAAAGAACAGGGAGGTTGGAAGGATGCAGGAAGGAACAGAGGTAGGGCTGGAGGGAGAAGGGAATTGAGAGGAAGGACAGAAAGGAGGAAAGGGAAGAGAGGGGTAGAAAGCAAAGGAAGGAAGAAATGCAAGGAAGAAGGGAGATGATGGAAAGGAGAAAATGTGGGGATTTTTGATTGTGCTGCTCGTGCACATCTGAGAATCTGGAGACCTTTGCTTAGCTGAATATTATTTTTTGTTCTTTCATAAATCAAAAAACCCTACTCTTTCTTTCCTTGGAAAATATGTGCTAAACAAGTTTTGACAGATCCCTTTTGTTCACCACTGGAAACAGAAGTGATACACTTGCTATTCAAAGGTGTTAGAGAGGAGACAAATTTTTTAAGAACTAAAAGCCCCTTCTGAGCTGGCAAATTATGAGGAGGAGAAAGCAGTTTAGAAGGGAGGTTTCTTTTTAGAAGAGATATTTGCTTTCATCAGAGCTAAAAGCATTTGGTGGGGTTTGGTGGGATTTGGCCTTTGCCTGCATTATCTGCACAGTCAGATTTTCATTTCATTTCAATGTCCTTTTGCAGGACATGAGGAGCTTCCCCCTGAACTTTGCTTTTTCCTTGGGTTTTGCAGGACCCAGCCTGGAGCACAAAGGGAGCTGCTGCTGCTGCAGCCCTGCAGCCTGGGCTGCTTTGGGGTCTCAGCTCTCAGAGCTGCATCCAGATGGAAATCCTGCCTTCACTCCAGGTGGAAAACAATGGACTCTGGAAAATGGAAAAACCACGAGACACCTGTGCCTGCACCAAATCAGACCTGGAAACACAATTTCCTGCTCAGCACACAGCCAACACAGCCACCAGCAGAGTGGTATTGGAGATAAATTGGAGGGCACAGGTCCCTTCCATCAGCCCAGAGGTGCCAGTCCCTTGTGCAAGGACATAAGACAAGATACAAGAACATGAGAAAACCTTCCTGGTTTTACCTCGTTTGGGGCTGAGCAGAGCAGTGAGCAATTACAGCTGGATGGAAAAATCCAACATATCCTCTCTCCTGCTGCCCAGGCCTCTGTTTGAGCCCTGCAATCTCTTGGGGAGTGAAGCAGAGTTGCCCCATGCAGCAGAGAGCTGCACAGACCTGCTCAGAGCTGCTCTGCTGGCAGCAATTACCCGGGCACTCCCTGCAGCTGCACCCTCCCCAAAACACCTCTGTGCCTCTCTGGCACTCTGCAGGCAGGCAGCAGGGGTTTCACACTGCCCTGTGCTCCCCACTGCCTGCCCACCATGGCTGCCTCAGAAAAGGCTCCCCAGATGGTGGGGGAAACTCCTCAGATGTGTAATAAGGTGTGAAGGTGGGGGAAAACCTGAGCAAAATGCCAGCAGAGCTCTTCTGCCTCGTCCTCTGCGCTCTGAGTGCACCAAATCTCTCAGGTAAATGGCTGAAAGATCTTCAGGGACAGAGCCACAGGACAGAGAGGCTGTGAGTAACAAAGTCTTGTGTCCTTTTGTTCAATGTGCCCCAGCAGCAGCTGAGCCAGAGGAGTACCAGGTCGGGTGATCTTGAATCTTAATTCTTTTTTTTAAAATGAGTATCGGAATAAGTAAGTGAAAAAGGCAACCTGTAAACTCCATTCTGCAGGTCATTTCTGAACTCTAAAGGGAAATTTCAGTTCGAATTAATTTAAGTAATGCTGTATTTGTCTCCACTCTTTTGCTGTTCTGTGAGAAGCTGAAGTCTCAAGTCTTCTTTCAATGCTGATCACTCTGAGCACAGGGATGCTCTGCCTGTGGAGTGGATGCAGGGTCAGAGAGGAAGGATATAAAGTGCTAATTAACAGCTCAAATCGCTTCTCTGAGGATCTCCTTCACCCTGGAAGGAGGCTGTGCAGCTCATAATCTGCTTCTCCAAGTAAATGCCACACAGCAGACCTATCTGAGAGGAGCTTGGTCTCAAATCTCCTGACTGCATTCCTGAAGTGTTTGCAATGTCAGTCCTCTACAAAGCAAACATGGCTTGCCAATGTGCTTGGGTTTCCCCTGCTCCAGGTTTCCTAAATGTGCCATTTTAGGTTGTGCCAACAACATTCTGGTTGTCTTGTGCTCCTTTTTTTTTTTTTTTCATTTTACAGCTGCCTTGTTATTTATAGTTCTTAGACAATCAGACAGAACCCAGTGACAGCATCAAGCGGTTTCTACTGGGAAAGTTTATTCTGTGCAATAGAATTATGACAAATGTGTTTTAAAAGATGACAGAGCTGGGCAACTATTCTTTGAAGAATTGTGGGGTTGTTTTTGCTGTGTTTTTGCTGAAGGCCTGGCTACCTGAGTGCTCTTTCCAGGCAGAAGCATTGCTGCCTGTGTGGGTAGTGACTGTGACAGAGAGTAGGAGGGAAAGGTGGGATAATTTACACTGTGTCTGCCATTCTTTTGGCCTCGACCTGAAATACAGAAATTCATGTCCCAGTCTTCTTTCTGAGCAGAGAAAATCCATTTGGCTGAGTGTTTCTGGCCTGAGCTGCCCCTGTGGCTGTGCAGAGCAGACACCAGGTCAGAAGATACAGAAGTTGCTCCTGTCTAGCCCAGGTCTGGGTTTGGTTCTGGGTGCTGGGGAGCAGCCAAGGGGGCTGTAGCAGGGTCTTGACTTTTGCTGTGAGTTTGTGTAATCAGCAGATGAGGGAGGGATGGCCCCAGAGCCTGCAGGTTGCAATTCTAGCCAAAGAGATTTTAGCATAGTTTATTATCCTTGTCTAAATTGCTATTTCCAGGACTTAGAGATGTATGGCTTTCATTTTCAACATTTAGCTAACAAAGAAATGCCCTTATCCTCTCAGGATATTATAGACATTCTTTTCTTCTTACCAGTGTTTAGAATTCAGAGTTCCCTTGTCAGATTCCCCTTCACTGAAATTTCTTCAAATGCAGAGTCAGACCATGT
The DNA here is from genome assembly GCA_013400435.1 of Pycnonotus jocosus. Lineage (NCBI taxonomy): Eukaryota > Metazoa > Chordata > Aves > Passeriformes > Pycnonotidae > Pycnonotus > Pycnonotus jocosus. The sequence goes on along the minus strand of VWYP01026916.1, from coordinate 473,830 downwards.
TCCAAGATACAAAAAGCCGGTGGCATTGTTGTCCTCCAGATTAGCAAAAGAAGATTAAATAATACAATGACTGAAAGTTTAAAAGCCTGTACTTATTACCAAAACAGGAAGGATTTCTCAGCCTTATATATAAAATTTTAATGGATATGCCAGGTCAAGCACTCCTGAACATGTGCAGCACCCACTTTGAGGTTGCTGTTTCTTCTTGTGTGTGTTGAACCCCTGGAAGGAGATAATACTATGCATAAAGATGTAATGGTATTAATATTTTTACAGTGTTCACATACTCTTAGCAGAAAGTAGTGGTGATAGTAGTGATGAAGTAACAGCAAGTAATGAGGAAATATTATCTTGTTCTATATTCATAGAGCAACAAGGATATTAAAATTTATCCCAGAGGAATTGAACTTTATAAAGGTTTATTTAAAGTATTTTAAACTGAAAAGTAAGCCAGACAAATGTACTAGACTTGACTTTTTTTTTAAATTGTAATTCTGTAACACAAAGAGAATAAAAATACTAAATTAAAAGAGTCATCACCATTCCAAATGGAAATATATTCTTTGTGTAACAAATTAAATAGACTATACTGCTGATAGGGTAGGAGACAAAAATGCTGTTTACAAAGAAAATGCCATTTCTTTGGCATGACTGGAGACATTAGGATGAGAGTCAATACCCTGGCTTGAGTGTAGTTTGGCTTTCCCTGTGAAGCTGCTGGTGAATCCAAAATCAGATGGAAATGTGGCAGCCCTGGGCTCTCAGCCCTCTGTCCTGCCTCTGCTCTCTGTCCAGTTATCTCCTGCACTTTGTCTGATTCTTGTTTCCTTTTCTTTCAAAATGAACAAACCAGAGCTGATGGATTATTTCAGCATCCAAACAAAACACTTCACTGTTTGTCCTCAGTGCTGTTTACATAACCTAGAATTGTCTTTCCTCCAGCAGTTAAACTTGTATTTGTTACAATTGCTTTGTGGGCTGCTGCAACAGATGAGTGGGAGAAACCATGAATATAATTTGTTTGGCTATGACACAGAATTATGTCTAGATCAAAAGTACTCTGGAAAAGCATGAAACTCTCCTCCAAACTATAATTTTCAGCACATAATGCCAAACAGAAACTTAAATCAGTGAACTGTTTTTATAGAGGCACGTGCATTGCCATTGGGTACAGAGCTTTTTCTGCTGAAAGCAAGAGAGAATCCTAATTTCTGTATGAACTTCTGTGGTTCAGCTGAAGTGAGGTGGCAGCCACTGTGCCAGTAGAAGATTCACTGGTTTTGACAAGAAAAGAGTGCACTAAGCCAAGCATAGCCAGGAAATGAAGATTGGTCTCACCAGATATGAAATAACCCTTGGGCCATTAAAAGACTGATAGTCCAATTCAGAACTCTCTGCTTCTAAAATAGGTTTCTAGACAGTTTAATAATATAGGGGTTAGTAGTATTGAATGCAAAAAAAATTTGTATCAAAAATGTCCTAAAGTCAAGTCTTGAAAAAATAGGAAACCTTCAGTGCAATTGACCCCTGCCCAGACCTGGAGCTCCATTGTGTCTACGAGTCCTGTGGAAAGCCAGTGTTTGTCCCTGGAAATGAAATCTGGTGTGGAATTCACACACTCAGGAATGCCAAATCCCAAAATTAACATGGGAACCAAGAGCAAAGAAAAGTAGCAAGAAACCTGAATGTTGAGAAGTGTGGAGAGCACAAGAGACCAAATGGGTGTTTATGCTTTTCTTTTCCAACCTAGTTCATCCTGTGATTCTGTGATTCTGCTGCAGTGGGAAGGCCACTAAAAACTTTGCTTTTTTTCATTTTTTAAAGTCTAAAAGTGCCTTGACTACAGTGCTCTAGGTGTAAGGACCCTCAGCCTACCAGAACTGCTGACCTGGCAGAGGGTGACCCTTCTGTTGTCTAAAGGACAAGAAAGAAAAATTTTCATCCCAGAGAAACCTGAATTTTATTTCAAAGGGCAGCTGAGCATTGTGTCAACAGACCTGTATGGCTTGTGCCAAAGAATCGTAAGACAGTTGGCATAATATTTCTCCACATCATCAATGATTTTATAAAGATATGATACAAGAAATTAGACAGCTACTGTTCCAATGTTTAAAAAAACATTGCTCATGGACTTGCCAGCCTGGTTTGGATCCTGCATAGAACAACTGACAATTTACTGGTTAATTTTGTAAACATGGCTCAGAAGAAAATACCCTTTTTAGTGGCAGTTAAAGACTACTGGGTGACAAACTTGGTTAAAGGAAATAAATTTAATCAAAAAATAATGTTTGAATAACACATTGGGACAGCACATTTACCTTGTTTTGGGGAGAGTGTTCAGTGGTGGGTTGATGGAAACCAGTTCATCCATTCCCCCCTCCCAGCGGTTCTTTGGGAACCTGCTGAGCACAGAGAATGGGAATTTCCTGAGCCTGGAAAGCACCAGAAGTCTGAGAAATTCCCACAGTGTAGTGCAGGACGTGTCCATGGAGAATCCTGCCTCCTGTGTTCCAAACATTGCCAAGGATTTTATATCAAGATATCCCAGGGTAAAATCAACCACCATCCCATAGTCGTGCTGTGGAGACCTCAGAGGAAAGAAATAATTCAAGTTATAGAGCATAGAATAAGTTTATTCTATTAATAACCTTTGGTCACAGCATCCAGGCCCTTCCATTGTCAAAACCCTGCAGTGTGGAAGGAGCTGTCCCAGAGCTGGGATGTCCCACAGCAGCAGATCCTGGAAAGGAACAGCACATTTGGAACCATGGAGCAGTTCATGGAGTGCAACAGAGCCAAGTCTGTTACTTGGCTTCATTGAATCCAGTTGGGTTGGCCTTTTCCTCCCACCACAAAAACTGTGCAGGGAAAGCTCTGCTGAGCTCACTGTTACACTGCAGCTCTCAGTCTGGGATGGGCTTTAGCCAGGGAAGAAACTAAACCAGAACTGACCCAATATTAAAAATTCATCCATCTTTGGAAGCTATTCACTACTCCATGAGGGAGCAGTCCTCACTTCACACAGAGGTCTTGGTCAAGCTGTTTTAGTGATACAATGGAAAACTCTGAAATGAGGCAAAGCAGCACTTCTAGCCAAGATTCTCTGTCTTTTCTTCTTCTCTGCAAAATACTTCAAAGACTGAAGTGACTGTAGTGAAATGAAGCATTGTGTATTTCTGATGCAAAACACTGTTTTGCACTGTTCTTCTAAGCCTTTTTTTTCCCCCCAGTAAATTCTTTTTTTTTTTTCCTTTCTTTTACTGGGAATTTTAGGAGGTGATGCTTTGTTGCCAGCACCTCAGGACATCTCCATTCTTTCAACCAACATGAAACACTTCTTAACTTGGAGTCCTGTGGTCGTCCAGGGAGCAACTGTGAGATACTCAGTTGAGTTTCAAGGGTAACTACTCGATTTTTTTAAATTCTTTTTGTTTTTTGAACATTGTTTATCTCAGCTTTAAGTTCTAAATTTTTGGATGTCTTGATCATATTCAGTTCACAAGCCTAAGAGAAGTTTGATGCTTTAGCACTGTTAATGAGAAGTGGGGGGCAAATTCTTTTTGTTCCAGTTCTGGGACAGTTTGCAGGTACCTGAGTAATCCAAGGTGGGCATCAATTCCATACAAGAAATCTGTCTCTATCCAAGAATTCAAAATTTGATAAGATTTGCAACATTTTATATAGAAGAAGAAGGAAAAAACATTGAGCTGTACTTCTTGTGAACCTTTTAAACATTTGATACACACCACAGGAGGTTTCTGATACATCTTGAGCACTGGCTTTTATTACAGTACGGCTTTGGAATCGGGGATGATCAAGGCAAGTGAGTGGGCAGGGCTTGGTGCATCAACACTGTGTTGGCTGTCCCCACCTCCCACAGCACCGAGCTGCATTTGGCTCACAAACTCAGCTCAGGGTGATTTTCCCCAGATAAAATCCAAAACACACCCACGCTGGCTCCAAACCCCAGTGCTGTCCCCGCCCCAGTGCATCCCAGTACAGGTTTTACCTGGAAGGAACCCACAAGCAGCCTCAGCTGCACAGATACAGCTCCTGTCACACTGCTGCCTCTGAGTTTGACCCTCACACGGGGCACCATTGAAACATGGGGGGTTTATCTTCCTTTTTCTGTGTTAGAGCCAGGATTAATGCATGGGAGTCACAGTTTCGTGTTCAAATTTAGATGTTTATTAATTCTTATCTATAGTACAGTCTCACAAGTTGTGAGTTCTAGCTAACAAGGCAGAAAATGGCTCTGTCTCTGGCTCTTTCCAAGGTCTTTTAAGCACTGTTCATCCAATAATGAGATGACACCTATGTTATTTATACTTTTAACCCAATAACCAAACACCAAAGGTCTGCAATGCGGACCTTTTCACCCAATTAGAAAAAAACACCCAAACCCCTGAAGAAGAAGGTGAAAGAAGAACTTAGCCCACACCCTAAATCCTCCATATTGCTTTATATATATTACTATATACTAAAATCTTAAACTCTGAGTTTTACACCTTGTGACATTACACAATTCTATTCAAACTCCACACCCACAATCCCAGTGTTATCACTCAGTTTTGGAAGCCTGTTCTGCAGCATCAGGTGAAATGTACTGTTTGCTTGAGGGTCAGTGCCTGCTGGCACAGAAAGGCTGAAATTCTCCTTTTCCAGGGTTCCAACAGCAGCCTGTCTGCTTCCTCTCCTCCTCAGGGAATATGAACGCGAATACGCCAACGGGAGCTGGATCCCCATCTCAGAGTGCTCCCTCACCACAGCCACGGTCTGCAACATCACCGAGGACATCTCAGCCACCGTGGCCTACAGGCTGAGAGTCAGGGCAGAGCTTGGAGCCACGAGGTCACCGTGGGCCACCACAAAAGGCTTCTTCAGCCGCGCCATGAGTGTGTCCCGCTCTTGAATTGCACCTCCTGCAAGTGTTAAATGCTCAGAGCTGGGTGTGTTGAGGTGTTCTCAGGTGCCTGTTGGTGCCCAGTGCATGGCACACAGAGCCCACACAGGCACAGAGCACACCCTGCTTCTCAGCCCCTCTCACACTGGGTTGGGGGTTTCCCTTCTGGCACAATGTTCTTGGACATGGGTTCATCCCAAGGCAGAGCCAAATTCATCTGGGCTTAAATTTCAAGTAAGCAAGATGACTGCAGGAATTTCCATTTGCAGGCTGGTCATTCTTACCCTTAAATTTAAAGGTTTCTGACCAACTCGGCTTGCTGTCATTTAATCCAAGCCATGTAGTCACCTCTAAGAGGTCCAGAACCTGATCCTAAGGGAGCTTTAATTCTGGAAAATAGCCCTGTCATGCTCTATCTGCCTTGTGCTGTCCTGAAAATCCCACTCCATGGTTTCCTCTTCCCATGGTGTCAGATCTGTGAAGTAACCTCAGAAGAGGAGAGAAAACTGGAACCCACAGCATCAATTTCATCCAAGCAATGCAGGATGTTTGCTCCTTGTCCTTCCAAGCCCTGCAAAGCCTGAGGCTCAGCTCAACCCAAGGATCCTGTTGCAGCCTAAAATTAGTACCCTTTCCAGGATTTCTCTGGAATCATTTCCTCTGTTCTCTGCCATGTAGTCAACGGCTTTCAGCAACAAAAACTGTGATAGGAAAGCTCTGCTGAGGTCACTGCTACACTGCAGCTCTCAGCCTGGGATGGGCAGCATTCATCAGCTTTAGCCAGGGAGGACACTGTCTAAACCAGAACTGACCCAATATTAAAACTTCATCCATTTTTGGAAGTTACTCACTACTTCATGAGGGAGCAGCCCTCACCCACATAGAGATCTTGGTCAAAGCAGCACCATCAGAAGTGCCACCTAAGCTGGTGAACGTGTCCCTTTGTGTGGAAGCATAGTCTAGATAGTGCTTTAGATAAAAAATCCTTCCCTTTTCCAGCAGCTGTGGAGGCACAGATAGAGGCACAGACCACACTGTCAGGCAGAGACAGGGGAAGGACATCCCTGAGACTGACAAGAACAAAAGCAGCAGCTTCTCATGGTTCAGTGGAGTATTTGGCAGTTTGGTCCTGTGTCTTGGGGACTCCAGAACACTCTTCTGACTAAGCTGTGACAGTTCAGAGGCTACAGCTTGCATGGGATTCAGTGTGAATGTGACAGGTGTTTAAAAGAGAAAGAAAAGCCATTGTAAGTTCTTGTCCTTGTGCATTTTTACTGCTCTGCTGTCACACCTCTTGGGAAACCTGGCACTGAGTCTGAGAGGAGCTAAGGGATTCAAACACAGCCCACGGGTTCTGTCAGGAAAGACTCTGCTTTATCAGACAGATTCTTGTTAATGAAAAGTTTATAAGCTGGAAATCCATCCATATTTTAAAAGACAAATATTGCCTTGCTTTCAGTTTGGCTACAGGTTTGATAGCAAACTGAAACTAGCAGAAAAAAAAAATTAGTGATTGGGTTTACACAAGTGAAATGTGATTGTGATTTCCTACTGTCACAGCTCCTCCAGCCTGCACAGCCCCAGTGTCACAGCCACAGGTGTAGAAGCACATCAAGTATGATAACACATGGAAAACACCTTGAAAAGATCTTCCTAAAGCAAACAATTTAGTCAGTCTTCCTTCATCCTTTCTCAATATTCAAATAGTTGGTGTCCAGTGTGCCAGCACAGACCTAAATAGAAATGCTCCTGTTTGTTTAGGAGCTGCATCTTGCAATGTCTTTTTGTCAATACATTAGCACAATATTTGCTTTTAACCTCCAAATGATATCAGGTTTGTTTTAATTTTTTTTAATTTTGAGACATGGTGCTAAGGAGATTTTTCACCTTTTTTTTTTTTTTAACCTTTCATTTAAAAGTACAAAGCAGATTTCCAGGCCTCCCATTTGTGGCACACTCGTCATGTACCTGCTTGAATTTTATGTTTTCATATTGCTCAGTATTAGTGGCAGTTCACTGGAAGTAAGAGCAAATTCTATTACAAACAGCTCTTCTATATGGCACTATGCATCACACTCCTTCCTTTCTTGAAAGCAGAGAGGTGGAAATGGGTTTCAGCTACAGCAGAGTAGTAAAAAATGGCATAGATAAGTGTGAATAATGGCACAAATAAATAGTGCAAACATGATCTCTCTACTGCCTTGAACTTCCCAGTTCATAAATGTACAGTGCAGTTTCATCTATGCTCGATTGATTCTCATTATTTCACTAATATTCCTCACAGCAGAATCCCAGACAAAACCAAGCTTTGAATATCAAAGTAAGCAGGAAGCAAATCGCCTAAAGATTTCCCTGCATGCATTTTGCAAAACCTGAAGTCACGGCAGATGATCAGCACAAGTCTGTCTAAAACCATGCAGACACTAAAAGAAAATCAGGATTCATGTGAATTACCCCAAGGCTGATAATATTTTTTCCTTCACCTTTGAATAAGTGCCAAAATGCCCATGAAAAGCAGAGGTTTCTCAGCTCCTGTTCTGTGTGTCAGAGCTGAGCTCGTGCCCAGGAGCACAAGAGCTGACCTGCTCTGCTGTCCCAGCTTCTGTGGCCCGGCTGGTTCTGCTGCAGTTGTTCACGTGGGACCCTCAGGCCAGCCAGCTCCTCCACCAGAGAAAATTCAAAGCCTTTCAAGTTCTGTGCAGCTCAGCTATTGCCAAATTCCTGTCTGCAATACCAGCCATGGTCCTTCTCCTGCTGAAAGTCTGCTCCTGTGTTTGGACACACAGGGAGGAGAACAGGGAGGTTTCTGCCCCACTGAGGCAAGCAGCCATCCTTGCAGATCAGTGTAATTCTGGGGGTGATGGCAGCCTCTCTCCCTCTCCTGTCTGGGTAAAAGGGGGGATTCCAGGGCTGTCTCTGGGTGGTAATGGTGGTCTCTGTGTTGGCAGCTTCCCTGACCCCACCCGAGCTGAGGGTGGTGGCAGACGGGCACCATGTCCTGGTGGAGCTGGCAGACATGGGACCCTCCTTCCAGTTCCGTGTGCTCTACTGGAGGAAGGGCCAGGAGAGCAGGGTGAGTGTTATCCTCAGCTCTTAGGCAATTCCAGAGAGTCCCCAGAGGAATGCACACAGACATTGCCCAGAGCCTGTGTGCCAGTGCCACCTCTGTGGGGCTGAACGTCCTGCCTGCACTAGGTTTGTGCCATCTCACCCTGCACACACCAGTGGTTTGCTGTGGGTTCCTCATGGAGAAGCTTGTCTGTTCTTTCCACATTTCCTCCTCTGGGAAAAGGAATCCCCTCACATACCTCACCTACTGCTGGAAACCAGAAGTCAGGAACCAAAGGTGTTTGTGCTGACTTCTCCCTCCAAGCATCATCTGGTCTACTCAGTCCATGATTAAGGTGTCCCACTGAGGTACTGACAAATTTTCTCAGTTTTCTGAGCCAGAAATTGCAGCTTTAGTAGTCCTTGATGGATTTTTCTTCCATTAATGTATCTGTTCTGGCTTTCAAGCTATGCAAACTTCTGGCTTGGACAACTTCCTGCCATGAGGAATTCTGCAGCCTAACTGTTGTGCATTCTCAACCTTGATTTGGGGATGAGAGAGAGAACAATTATTCTCCATTCCCTTTCCCTGTCACTCCATTAGTTTCATATTCTGTATGTTTTTCCAGGCCAAGGACTCCCGGAATATTTAGCTGTTCCCTGTGGAAGCCCTCACAGCTATTTTTGTCTTTACCAGGTGGACAGGGAGAAACCTGCAGAGTCCAAGGTGCAGGAACACTCTGTGTTAGCACCATAAAACAAAACAAGTCTTCCCACTCCCTTGTCTCTCCAGCAACTGTTAATGTGACTATCACAGAGCTGACAATCCCATGAAACCTGAACCCCAGGTTCCTGTTTCTGACAGAGGATGCTGTGAAAATGTAGGAGAAAAATTCTCATGAGCATAATCCCACATTTATCGGTGTTGAATTGCATTTGTTGCTTTATTACCAGATCCTCCTGCTGTTCTTCACAGTTGTCTGTCATCTTTACTATTGTGAAGTAGTGTTTTAGTACCACTAGCAGGTATCAGTTTTCATTTTTCTTCCTGATCACCTCTGCTAATACGTGAGTCCCCACCATGACTTCCTGCCACTCTTAATTAGCAATTTACCCATACAGAAATCTTTAGTCCATAAGGGGACATCAGGAGCAGAACTGCCCACTGTGAAATCCAGCTAAACGAGTTCAGCCTTGTCCATCAGCTTTCTGACACCTCAAAAACAATCAATAGGTTTGTAGCTGATTGTGTTTTATGAATAAAATTTATATCTTCAGTATGTGATCTTAATGACCTCAACATTAATTCCAAATTTCAGAATACTTTCTACCAACTGGACTGTTGCAAACATTAGTTTTGCTGGTCAATATAAGTCCTGTGCTGAGACTCTTACTATTTTTAAAATTATTTTTACATTTGACATGTCTCATTTGATGTTTTTGCAAGAGGTCACCCCAGGTAGTCATGGACCTGATTTTGTCCTTGAAATCTTTTCAAACTGATGGCCCTCCATATCACATATGTGTGGAGATGGCTATTTTGATGGTAGAAAGGACTTGCCCTGCCAGGAGAGCCCTCCTGGCTCGTTGGAGTTTCCCATATGTGTGTGGAGCTGGAGGCTGATCAGGCCTTCTGTGAGAACAGGTTTGCATCTGCAGCACAGAAAGAGGAGCAGTTGGGGAGCTGTTACCCATCCTCTCATGGCTGGGGACGCTGGAAATAGCAAATTCAATTTTCTAGCAATGAATGCAGACCTATTTATGGCAATAAAATAATGTACTGCTGACCACAGGCTGTTTAAGCTTTGCTGGAGCATGTCGCAGTCAAACACACCAAATTCACCCACCTCTCATGAGCCCAGTCCATCCCCTCTCTGAGCTCTCAGGCACAGCTCTCACACCCCCATCACAGCACTATGGTGATGATTTTGGCATCCATCACACCCAGACAAACCTCAGATCAGTCCAGACCACAGACATCCCCCTCCTAGCAGGGTAGCAGGTTCTCCTCTAATGTTGTGGTCCAGGATCATGGTTATGACTCTTTGGCTTGCAGCTTCTTCCTTCCATCCCCTCCTGCCCTTCCCCAGGTGTGGGGGCTCATTCTGCCCTCCACTGTGCCTTCTTGTTTCCTGCTTCCATCCTTTTTTAATTCTACTCACACAGGCCTCAGACACCCCCTGCTGCTCCCTCCTTTTCTGGCTGGACAAGCATCATGGTGATACCAAATTGTTTTTTCTGTTTTCTCTTTTCTGTATCTCTGTATTCTCTACACATATTTTTGGAGCTCTGTAGCCTATTATTGCATCCCTAGCTAGTTTTCCCAGTACTTTTCCCTGCCCTGATGCGCAGAAAGACAAAACATATTCCAAAGCCCCTGTCCTACCTTGGCTNGGGGGAGTGGGGGGTGGAGGGGAAGTTGCATCACCACTTGTGCTCCTAATTGGTGCTTTTTGTCAATTATGCTAATTTACTAAACTGATAAATCTGTATTCCCCCTGTGGGAGTTGGGCTTTTGTGGACATTTTCCATATCTGCCCCTGCAGGTCTCCAATAAAGACCAACCTTTGCATCACCTCCTATACTATTAGATGGTATAGACAGTATTAGCTCAAAAATGTGTGTTGTTTAATTTCCAGGTTCTTCAAGGCATCAACAGCAGGGCTGCTGTTCGATGGCAGATCCTTGCCCTGTGCCCTGATGTTTTGTGTTCTGGGCCTGTGGCAGGTGCAGCAGAAGGTGATGAAGGAGGTGAGCTCCGTGGTTCACCTGGCCACCATGGAGGCAGGAGCTGAGTACTGTGTGAAGGCTCAGGCACACGTGGAGGCCATCAACAGGAGCAGCAGCTTCAGCCCCACGCAGTGTGTGAGGGCACAGGGTGAGAGCCAGCCCTCCCTCCTGCTCCCCTGCTCTGCTCATGCCCAAAGCTCTTCCCTCTGTGCCCACCCCGAACCTCCTGCCCTGTTTACAAACGTGCTGTGTTTGTTCTTTGGGAGGGCTAAAGCAGGAAGGGTTGGGAGTGCAGCCCCCTGTCCTGGTTTAGGTCAAATTTGGGAGAATCCCTCTGATGGGGTCCTTCTGGAGAGCAAACCCAAAAGGGCCCTTCCCCAACTGGTCCAGGAAAGAACTTCCTTTAAGAAAAGTGGAAAAAACTAATTATTTAACAAACAAAGTGCCCACAAGCATTAAAAAAATAATAATATGAAACAATAAAACCTCTGGCTGATCTGAAGAGTGATGGCAAATTCAGAAAGTCCCTGCTGTGGGTAGCTCAGCTGGCCCAGTCTCCTATTGGAGGTCCAGGCCCAGTGGGCCACAGGCGTGAGCTCCTGGTGCTCCTCTGGGATTTCAGTCCAGAGCGGGTTTAAACAGTCACAAGAAAAAGAAAAAGAAAAAAAAAAAAAAAAACCAACACCCACAATACAATCCAGAGAGCTCCTCTGCCTCAGCTAGCTAAAAGCTGACTAACAGCACATGAGATCTCTGTCCTGCTGCCTGAGCTGCTGCCTCAGATGACCACAGCCCAGGAGCAGAATGTGGAGGAGGCAGAGCAGTTTCTGCAAACAAACCCCACACTTCTTTCCCCCACCTTCGCTCTCAGAACCAGTCTGAAAGGTACAGGACAGAATATCCAACACAAACAGAACAGACATCTGGGGATACAAGCGTCATAAAGTCACCCTAGGACACCCCACATGGCACTGCAGCTTGCTGGGGAGGGATCTCCCCAGGGTGGGGGAAGAGCAGCCACACAGGGCTCAGGCTGGCTGCAGTGAGTGCTTGCAGTGTCCCTGCAGTGACTCTGAGAAGTTTTGCTGCTTCTGTCGTTTCCAGGTGACACATCCATGTGGCTGGTGACTGCCCTCGTCTCCTCTGCTGCCTTTGCTGTGGCAGCTTTAACACTGCTTTTCCTTACCTGGAAAACAAGTAAAATCTTCCAATATTCCTGCTGCCCCGATGCTGTCCTGCCAGACACACTGGTAACTTTTTTTTACTGTGCTTTACTGGTTTTTAGCGTGCTGAGTACTCACAGGAGCATGGGGCAGGGAGAAAAAGCAGATTCCCAGGAAGCTTCGTCCATTCCAGTGTGAGGAGCTGAGCTGCAGGGATCCAGCAGCCCTGAGCTGGCTGCTCAGCCATCACTGCCTTTGGCTCTGAGCCGTGGACAGGGAAGATGCTCCTGGTGCTTCTGGGGAAATGTCTTGGGAGGCAGCTGCTCCCTGAACCAAGCAGCTGGGCCACTGTCAGCACTGCTCTGTGTCCTCTGCTACCCCCTCTGAGCTTCTCAGCAACCTGCTAAGGAGAAATCAGTCAAAAGCTCCTCGAGAATGTGTTTAAATATCCAGTTCAGGTGAGAGTGTAGGTTAGCAGCTTCCAAGGCTGTGGGTACTCTGGGCAGCTATGGCAGGAAGGATCAGAGGAGAACTTTGTGGGGAAAAGGACAAGCAGACTAACTCAGCAGCCTGAGGGTGTTTGAGTGAGTGCATTTGTTTTCCAGAAGGAATCAGAGCCCCCCACCCAGCTGATCCTGCAGGGCAGTGAAGAAGCTGAGCAGTGTGACCTGGCAGTGGTGGTGATGCCCTCAGAAGAAGCTCTCCAGCTGTGGATTCAAAAAGCACTTTAGAGCACCCCAGGAAACAAACAGGCCCTTTGTAGCATCTCCATCCATCTACATCAAAAGCAGGTGAAGGTGACAGCTGCCAGCTCCTGTCCTTGCCCTTGGTGTCCTTACCCAGGAACAAACATGGGGTGACCCAGGCTCCCTTCTGCAGCCACCCTGGTGCTCCCAAGGCACAGCTCACCATGGCAGGACATGGAGAGCCCAGTCCCTTAGTTCCAAATCATTCCAGTCTCAGTGTTTTTACCTCAGTAAGAGCTTCTTACATGGCTAAGGCAACTGGAATGGCCAGGGGAGAAAATGCAGACCCTGAAAATGCAGACCCACATTCCATGAAGAGGGCAGTGAGTGGATGTAGCATCCTGATCGATGCACAGGTCACAATGCTGGTGCCACCAAAACTTGCAGACAACACCATGAGGGATGCCTGGCTTTCACCAGCACTTTGGAAGGAGTGATGTGGGAAACAGCCAGATTTCAGAAGTGGTTGGAGGGAGCACTGGGAACTTCCCAGGGAGCAGAGGTCTGCAAGACCAGCAGCATCACTGACAATGTACAGCCCCAACATCACCCAGTCAGGGCATCAAAAATGCAAAAGCTGTGTATGCATGAAGGAAAAACCAGGAGCTTTAGGGAGAAGAAAATTAGAGGTGAATTATTTAAATGAGAGAGGATTGGAGTAGAGAAAGATTGAGAAAAGACAGAGAAAGATAGGCTCCAGAAATAGTAAAAGAAATGAGAAAAGAGAAAAAAAGATGTGTGAATAGTGGCCAGGATTACCCAGGGTGCCTGCTGGGCATCCCTGTGGTTCAACACCATACCTGAAACAGGACAGTGATTATTACACACAAGGCAGATGTGTCGCTGTGGTCAGGAGGGCTGGAGTGAGGGGGAAATGCAATGCTCATCTTGGCAAACAGAGGAATCCCAGGCTGGATGGGTTGAGCATTCACAGCATCACCATGCAGTGACCATCCCAGGGCTGACAACACCATTACCTTCCAGGTATCTCGTCCTCTTAAGGAAGGAAACTGCCAAAGACAAGAGAAATTCCTTCTAAATACAAATAAAACACAGGTATTGTGTATATTGCCATTATTGCTGTCACATTGGAAAAGAGTCATTTATCACCTGCTAAGCAGAGACTTGTGCCAGCAGGGCATGAAAAGACATCGATCTGAGAAGCTTTTTTCAAAAGCTATCGGTGGTTTTAATGACGTGCAAGACGTTTCAAAGAATGCACCTTTTCCAGCTCCGCTCTTGCGAGCTTGTGTGAGGCCATCGGGTGGCAACAGAGCACCGTGGAAAGGCAGAAGGGACTCAGGAGCCAGGACCTGTGTCCTGCATTCCCTGGCTCCCGGCCAGCACCCCGTCCTCCTGTTGCAGCCCACTTGCTTGCTTTATTCCTGTCTCATTCGCTTCTTTCTGGACACTGTTGGAGCGCAGTGCTTTGGTGTGGAATTGTAAGATTGATATCGCTGAATATGGAGCAAATTACAGGGTGAGAAAATCCGTGCAAGACTCAGTGTTCATTATTAGTTTGTTGATAATTAACTGGGAAATGCCCGGTTACAAGCACCCATGAGATGCTGGGGCAAGCAAAGAGGAAAAGGTCATTTTCATGGGCTGATGTGAGAGTGCCCAGCAGGTCTCAGCCTCTCTAAACCAAGCTGGAGCAGCATTGGGAGGCAAGCAGTGAGTGATTCTGGCAGTGAGCTTCAGTGTGTTTGGGGAGCACAGACAGCACAGAACTTCAGCTCCTTGCAGGGTCAAGGGCTCTGGTCAAACATCCCTCTGCACAGCTTTGCCCAGGGCTTAAATTTTCAAGGGCAGCTCCACATCACCGAGGCCTTGGTAGTGGGGCTGGTTGAGGGAGCTCCCATGCCTCACATTTATCCTTATTTTATACCCCATTGATCCAGATGGGTTCAGTATCTTGATTTCTAGACACCCCACAGGGGTGTTCCTGTGCAGGAATTTATCCCCTGGCTTGTCCTCACCATAGGTCCAAGAAGCCTCAGCAACTCCTCCTATCTGTGCTGCATTTTCAGAATCACAGAAACAGAATTTAAGCTGGAAAGCGCCCGCAAGGACCAGCAAGCCCAACTCTTCACTGAATGGCCCATACTGGGATCAAACCCACAATCTTGGCATTATTAGCACCATCCTCTAACTTGCTATCGCAGCACCAGCAATTGTTTAGGGGTGTATGGAAAAGAAGGGAAATAAAAGGCCATTGAATGTGAAGGGCTTTAAAAAAAGTTATTTTAATGCATATTTCCCAGCTGCACATTAAGCATAGAGCATATGTTTTTTCCTCAATTGCAATAACAGATTTTATGTCCTTCCTCATTGCCAATAAAGCAGTTAAACTGTTGTAGAAAACTGCACAGACAACATTAAACAAAAGAAACACCCGAGAAAAAATTCTTAGAATGGGGACATGGGAGGGAACTGTGTAAGTGCCGCTGCCACCTTAGCAGACTATTCCCAATTTACATTAGGATATTCCAGTTTATGGCAGCTGGAAGCCAAATTTGAGATGGTGATTGAAAAGCCTTTTCAACCTTCTCCTTTTGAAGAATGTGCTGCATTTTGTTAAGCCTGGAAATCATGGTAGAGAACAAGAGCAATTCCCCTGCCTGCCATGCACACAGGAGCAGGGTGGCATTGGTGCAGGCAGCTGCCATCAGTGACTCCTTAACTCATTTTCCTTCTAGCCAAAAGTTAATTTTGGCATGGCAAACACTGCCTTTGATAACTAATTTTGCTCCCACCACCACGGTACCTTGCAAAAAGGCCCAGACCAGTCACCACAGGTGAGCTCTGCTCTGCTCCTTTCCCTTCATGAGGGACTAAGTGGCTCCATTTCTTTCAAAATGAACTTTTCTGCTTTTCTCAGAAAGTGTTGCATGGAAATAAAGCACAAACCCACACCGTCTTTTGATTTGAGTTTTGGTTTTGTGCTCTGTCACCCATGGGATGTGAGTCCAAAACCCCAACCTTTTTGTGAAGGCTTTGTAAGAACAGAAGAAATGGTAATTAGAACAGTTTTCAAAGAACAAGTTATGAAGATCAGCATGAAAACTGTTGATTACCTGAGCATTCGAGCAGAGTTGCATATTGCTGCATTGACAAGAAAGCAAAGAATTCAATTATCTGTTCCATGACACTAACAGGCTGCAATACAGGGTAATTTTTCCTCTGAAGTATATTTCATTTGAAGTATATTGCTTTTTGCAATTTTTTTCAGTCCAGCATTTCCCTCTCCATTCAAACTGAGATCTTTAACTTGATAAATTACCATTTCATGTGTTTCCTGCATTATCACTTCATGTTTTGTCTCTTTTCTTGCAAAATCTAGAGGTAACCAAAAGCACTACTTTTTTGACTGCAAATCAGTTCAGTTTCTTGTGAAGGTGGTACTCTGTCCTGCGAATAAACTGCTACAAAAATAATAAACATCCAAACCAGAGACAGATACTTATTGTTTAAAGAATTTGCCTAGAGATAATTCTGTTGCTATTACAGTGCAAAACCACAGAAACAGAAAATTACTCAGTTCACGTCTCTTGTGGTGTTTCTCAATAAACGGGACTATTTAAAAAAATCAGAAATTACTAAATCAAGATATAAAAGCAATTAAAAGATGGCAAGGTTAAGTGAAATTGCCCAAGTAAATACTGCACACGGAGCCCTAATTCAGTTTCCTGCTGCTCATGGGCTATAATTTAGCTGTTACTGCAGAAATGGCCCCATCTGAGGAGTTTAATGTCCATGATTTGCTTGGGATCCACTCAGACCTTCATTAAGAGCCAAGGACATTCTGTCCCCATGCAGACAGTGCTCCTGCCACAGACACCCTGCCCAGCCCTCAGCCCCAGCCCCAGGGTGGCAGCAGCTTCACTGGATTTACACATCCTCAGTGCTGGAATCAAGCAGAGATGTGAGGACACTGCCAGCCTGAGCTCTGCTGGTGTGGCTGCATTTATTGGTGTTAAGGGCTGCCTTGAGGGGCAGTATCTGATTTTTCAAAAATTTTTTAATGTTATTCTTTCTTTGATCAGACATCTGAATTAAGAACACGAGGCCCATTCAAACACCGAGCAGAAGTTTAAGCCAATACATTCTACCTGCCAAACAATTCACATTTGGCAGAACTATTTTAACTGAGTGCTCTATATCTGTATCAAGTCCTGCAGCCTCTGTTGAGGGTGTTGTATTAACACACTCAAGTATCAGGGGTCTGTGAAACCTGAATGATTTGGGCACTACCAGTAGAGCTCCTGTGGAGGAAAGGAAGGGCTCTTCAAGGATGTGCACAGCCTCAGAAGTCAAGTGGAGAGGGTAGAGTGTTCCCTACCTGAGCCCTTGCAAGATACCAAGAATAGGAAGGATTTTTCCCCATCCAAAACGCAGTCAAGGAAGGAGTTGGAAAGAGGAAATATTCATGACCAGCTGTAAGGCTGGAAATACAGCTCCCAAGCTGAGCAGTCAGTATGATACTGCTGAACTTTTTACTCCTGTAGCTTCATTCCCATTTAAGTTCCCAGAAGATTCATAACATTTTCCCTTTGAAGAATTGCTCTCTCATTTTGCCCCTTGGCTGAGGCCAGAGAGTTCACCTAGACCTGTGAGGGTGGTCTTTGATACCAGCCAGCTGCAGCTCAATACTTTTTATCATACTGTGGCCTCCAAAGCAGCCTTGCACTGCACCATCCCTCCCTGCTCTCTGCTTTCACTCTGCTGCGTGTCCTGCTCGTCCTCCAGGTTGCTCATACATCTCCTCCCTCCTGCTGCTCTCCAGACAGCCTGATGGCTAACATTTTCCCTCTTTCTGCCAAGTCCTGGCCTTGACTCCCTCTTCTGCCATCTGCTACAACTTCATTGTGAAATTTGACATTGTTCTCAACACTCTGCTGGGTCTGGTGCTGCCTCAGAAGTCCTGAGGTTTGGAGGATGTCTCTCCCCATGACACTGTGTGCCATTTTGGGACAGTCTCACCCAGGCTTTCTCAGGTGCTTTGGCATTTTCTTAATGGCTTTTGCATCCTCGTTCACTTTTCCTCCAGTGCATTGGGAAAAGCTGTCCTCAGCCAGGCAGAAGCTTTCCATGCACCATCCAGCCTGTCTTCTGCCTGCTGACCTTTTCTCTTCCCCTTGGAACAGTTACACAATTACCTGCCTTTGCTCTGGAGAGACATCTTTGCCACTGTGTTTTGCTTTTAGTATTGATCTCTTGATTTTCAGTTTGGTTGCTTTGTCTTCTGCTCTGCTCCTAGGGGAGAGATTTCTGCTCAAATTGAGGTTTGCTGCTGAAATGTTTAAAAACCCCTGGCTGTGTGTATAAATTTGCTGTGTTCTGTAACTTCTCTCTCAATGCAGACCAAATGCAGTGTCCTGTTACATTCAGCTCCCAGAGCCAGCCTGACCATCCTGCCTTCCTGTGGCAAGCAAACCTTGCCCCCACCTTCAGCATCAGCACCCTGATGGGATTGTGGGCACATCCCAGGGGTTCTTGATGCCCTGGCTTGGAAAACACCCCCAGTGACACAATGTGCACCCAATTTCTGCAAGGCTGCATGGCCCCATCAAAAACCCATCCCTGCACACGAGCAGCCTTTTCTACTCTGCTCTGGTAAACTCTGTTTCCCAAAGTGCATTTTGCACAGGGTCCAATTTCTGCAGAGAAGATATAGAAACGTGAAGTTCCAGGTACAGAGCTGGCTCAAACAAATCTCCCTGATCACTCTTTTCTGAACTAAAATCCCACTGCAAATCATAATCTACCACTTAAAATGCCTGGACATATGGATGAATCCTAATTATGGGGAAAAAATACATGGACATACAAATAAGCAACATTATTCTTCATATAAATGACACCAAATGTACACAGTTTACTCCTTTGCCAGGCAGAAACTGGAAACTACAGACATTTAAATGTTCTAGCTTCTGTCTCTAAAAAATGGATTGATAAGAGAAGGGGAAATATGTCTTAAAAAACACAACAAGCAAGTATAAATCAATTCATCTGTAGTTAGTGGATGAGGCACTTCCAAAACCACAGTGGGATATGACAATATATAACTTCATATGAATATGGAAATCAGATGCCTGGGTTATAAAGGAGCATGTTTGGGTAATGAACCCTTTGACATTTCTCAGCACTGCTCTGTTTGTTGTGGCCGCTCTTGCTTTGGGGCTGCTTTCATGCCAGGCCAGGGTACCCAGGAACATTGAAAGACTCAGAAGCTGCCCATAAGGCTTTGATGTGCAAGAATGCTTCTTTAATTTCAGCAATAAAGAATGAAGTGGGTTCTGCTTTTAGAGTTCTTCTTAAGTGGGCCTGTAGCTTCTTGTAACAACTTAGACATATCAAAGTTAGCCTTAACAAAGAGTACTAAATATTAATTAAACTTCCATCTTAATCTAATCCAACTGTCAATTGTGAGGAAATAATTCTTGTAACTCTAAGACAGAAAAATTTCTAATTCAGGATGAAAAGTAGGATAACATTACAC
The DNA here is from genome assembly GCA_013400435.1 of Pycnonotus jocosus. Taxonomy (NCBI): domain Eukaryota; kingdom Metazoa; phylum Chordata; class Aves; order Passeriformes; family Pycnonotidae; genus Pycnonotus; species Pycnonotus jocosus. The sequence continues at coordinate 454,738 of VWYP01026916.1, read as the reverse complement.
TCCCACTATGGGCACATGTAAATAGCTTGTTGGGAATTGCCTCAGGAATCTGGTGCTCTGCTCAGCCCTGACCTTTTGGACTGTCTCTTCAGGCAACTTAGCCAGTCAGCTCTCCCAGACACGAATCAAGGCATGACTCAGACCTGTCACTTCTTTTCATCTCCCTTCCTCTCCACCAGCTGCTGGAAGAATTAAATGCAGATAGGAGATCAGCACAAATCTGCTGGCATCCCAGTCCCACCCAGTCCTGACACAAAGAGCAAAGCTGGATGATGGATCTGATGCTGTTTGGGACAGTCAGGGGCTGCAGGGACCCTGTGTGTCACAGGAGGGTGCCTGCAGTCCCTGAGTGGCCCAGCCCTGCTGTCCCAGCCAGGCTGAGCAGTGCTGAGCACTGATCACAGCATCCAGAGCAGGAGATGAATCTGGAGAGGGCACTCAGGGATGTCTTGTCTACGGCCCAGTGATGCTGGACCAAGGAAATTTTTATGGGAGAAGCAACAGTTTATTTTACCACTTTCATTTCTGTCAAGACTACTAAAGGTCTTTGCTACAGTATTGTCAGAAACCATTTTTTGCCTGGTTGCTTTAGGAACAGGGAGAATTTCCTGAGCAATCTTCTTGTCCTTGCCTAAATGCCCACAAGCAAAGTAGGTGAAAGACACGCTGCAAGCCATAAGTTAAAGTGAAGACCAAGATTTCCTGTGGTATCAATATTCAGCCCACCTTCACATGGACCCCTGCGGGGCTGCCCATTTGCTGAGGGCTTAATTTCTGCCAGAAAATCAGATTGTCCCTCGGCAGCACCTCTGAGATGAGCAGGGCTGTACAGCCCAGCCTGTGTGCTCAGAGTGCCAAGCATCACTGCTGCACACAGACTGCCTTGGGTCAGAGTGCCCAAAAAAGATAAAAACCGGGCTGAACACGGCAAAAGGGAGCCTGAGTCTGGAGTGGAGAGAACACAAACTGTTCACAGCTGGGTAACACAACCTGGGGAAATATGGATAGTATTTCCATCCCAACCCTCTTCTCCAAATGTAAAAATAAAACCTGTGAAGTGACTGAGGTAAGGAGAAAGTTCCCATTTTGCTGGACAGGGAAGGTATACTGAGGGTGCACCAATAATTCATATTTACTGTGGAAAGAGAGCAAGAGAAAGATGAGCTATGCAGAGCTGTATGTCAAGGGAGGAAAACTCCAACTAGAAAAGGAGATTTTTGAGCCATTTGCAAGACAAATGGATTGAACAAGTGAATCCTGTGGCTCATGTGGTGCTGAGGAAAAGCAAAGAGGAGCTGCCAGGAGGGGTCCAGTCCAAAGTGGCAGGAGGAGCTGGGAAATCCAGTCCAGTGACAGCTGAAAAGAACAAAATAAACACACGAGGAAGCCCAGGAGGGCCAGAGCTGTAAGAAATGAAAATTTTAATAAAAGCTATAGGGGGTTTAAAATGTTAATTTAAATCCAGCATATAATCCCATACATTTGACATTGCTGGTTCCAAATAAACACCCAGACTGAGCTCACCATGTCTCCATCAGCACCAGGGGACCCAAAAGTAGGGCTTCCTCTCACTTTAGTGAATGGTGCCTCTGTTTTCCACTAGTGAAAAACAGAGCCTGATTGAAAGATTCCTTTTGCAAAAGCTATCATTATTTTAAATCCTCCGGGTCAAATTCTTTTTGTACACAAGTAAATACCGAGTAATACCAATTTACACTGATCCTATAAGTAATGCTAAAGGCAAAAGGGGTTACTATAACCTGTGAAGGTAATTTTTCTCACAACATCAAAGAAAAGTTATTGCTGCAAAAAGGTTTTTAAAAATTCTCGCAGCCACAGCCTGGAAACTACATCTCTGTAGCAATCAAACCCTTCTACGTTATCATTAAACATAATACCACATAAATACTATTTAATCCAGGCATCTGAACTGCCTTCTGCAACATATGTATGATCTTTCCATTTTTATACACAACAGATCTGATAAACAAAGATTATATAAAGAGAAGTGGTTGGAGTATTACAGCATGAGCAGAGCACAGAACAGCTTCCTTCTTTTCAAGTAATCCCAACAATGAAAAAAAAAACTGATTTCCTTTAGGAAAAAGAAAATTATTCATATTAAAAAATTCTCTGACCCAGCCTACTTTACTTTGTGCTCACTATTTTTAAATGCTTAAGATTTTAAAATCTGTGTACCACATAACAAACCAAATTTCTGCTTTATTTTGCCTTTTTTTTTTTAATATACTGTCATCATGTCTGTTCTCAACAGCTCTGCCAATCTGAAAAACAAGAAGGAAGAAGATAAGGAGGAACGGAAATAGAAATATCTCTTAGGATTAGGAGCAAAAACAAAATGTAAGAAGTATTTAGAACAAAATCATCCCAGATAACAAAAGTCTTGGATGCCCACCCCTCAGGGAGATGGGCACAGGCATTGGTGCAGATGTGCAGAAAACACAATCCACAGGGCAATAGGTAGAGAAAAAATTGTGAGAAAAGAGCTGTAAAGACCTGTATTCACACTTGGAGAAGTGTGATGATTCAGATGCTGGCAGCCACTTGAAAGACAGTCCTGAAGAACAGCACCAGCTTTCTTGTGAAGGCTTTCTGTCAAAGTTTCAAGTGCTTTGTTTATTCCTCTTAGCAAGTGGATAACCCTGAGAAATACAGGAACATCACAAATGCATTACTGAGTAAACGTCCTGCAACTTAAAAAATAATTGAAGCAATAATCCTGTGGTCCTGTGGTCCTGTGGTCCTCCTGTGGTCCCCGATTTCTCACATGCAATGAAAACCAAGGAAAGAGTGCTGATTATTTGGCTGCAAGATGTAATCCTAAACGAGCTGGGACAGGGACAGGCACTCTGCTAGTGCCGACCTGGCACTGAGGAGGTGGCACTCATCAGGCACAGGCAGGAGTGGGCAAGGCAAAGGCTCTTGGGGACAAAGTTATTTCACCAAACTTGCACAGCTGCCACCACAATTGTTCTCACAGGACCCTGTGAGTTTTCTCACAAAAGTTTTCTATTAATTTTCCAGTTTATTTATAACAAAAAATGACCATAGCCAAGTGAGTGTAGAAATAATGGAAAATCTCAACAGCTGGGCTCAGGCAGTTGGGACAGGCACCAAAAAGAGCCACAATGAGTTCTGCGGCTACCTGTGAGGGGGCATCAGGATGGCAGGAGCAGGTCCCAGAAACCTTAAGGAGAAACTTCTCCCTGTCCCCCCTGGCTTTCTCAGGGAGCTGGAGAAGCTTCCCCATGTCCTGTGTGCAAGCAGCAAAGCACAGCAGAGGCTCCATGGGCACTGTCCTGTGTGTCAGTATGAGCCTGCTTGGCTACCTGGATATTTCTGGGGAAAGCTGACTGCTCTGAGAGGCCACCAGCATCCCCACGACCCTTGCAGTGAGACCAGACCAGACTGGAAGGAAACTTCCCCTCAGAAGGCACAAACAGCTGCTTCACCACAGAAAACTGCACCCATCCACCAAGGGACAGAACTGCTGTGTGACAAGTGTGGCCAGGCTCAGTGTGGGACATGGGGATTCATGGGTGGTGTCTCCAGCACCATCAGATGCTCTGCTCCTCACGGCACTCAGTGCTCACCAGAGAGCTCAGAGCACTGGGCAGAGGGGCAGAAACTCCACAAGCCAGCTGGACATTGTGAGAGGACAATACACTTCTCTTTGGAAGTGGGATCTTGAGTATTGAGCGCTCTCTGCTCTCAGCATTGCCATCTGGTGAGTAAAGCCCAGGGTTTGCTCAAATTAGTCCTGTCCGTCTGCACAAAGCAGGACCCACAAAATTTCCTCCAAATCCACTTCAACCAAAACATCTGGAAGAGCTGTGTCTGGGAATAAAACCTGGGCAAGGGGCTCCACTTGGTGCTCTGAAAGATGTGGGTTTCACACACCACACACTTTCAAATCTGAATTCCTCTGGGGCTGCCAGAGCAAGCCTGTGAAGAAAAAGATTTACACCGTTGTGTCGAAAGCAGGATCAAGCCTTGGATTTACTACTCTCTAGCTCAGAGCAGAAATACTAAAGTACCGCCCCATCCCTCCTCCTCCTCCTCCTGGACAAATCTCTACCCCGTGGGATACGAAAAATGCCTTTCACTGCTCCACTTAATAATAATAATAATTCTCGGGACTGAGCCGTGACGCCTCCCCCAGCCCGGCGTGCTGCAGTGGGCTCGGAGCGGTGCCGGGGACGGTGGCAGCGGGTGGCAGCTGTCCCTGCCTCCTCTGCCGCACGCTGAGCAGCTCCTGCCCATCCTCCGGGAGCAGGGGACAGCGAGCCTGGCAGCCTGCAGGTGTCTCCCAGCGGAGGAGGCTGCGGAGCCCCTCGGGAGGGATGATGTGTGGTACCCGAGCAGATGTTCAGTCGCCTCTGGTGCTCCTGGGGAGGCAGAGCCGCTCCGCTGCCCTCAGCGCGCTGAAGCTCCGCGGCTGCGAGAGGCCGGCCCCGCTGCCGCGCCGGCAGCTGCTCCTCTAACCTACACAGGCAGCGCTTCAAGTGAACGGCAAGAATGGGAGTCTGCCTGCAGAGCCTCCTGCGCCGCTTCGACAGCACATTGGAAGAAGCTGAGAGTTTTGATGCCTGGACAACTGGATTCTGAATCGTGAGAGGCTTTGAAACCCCCCCTCCTCCCAAATAAAACAAACCCCTTTGACTTCTTCTCTCAGCAGGAGGGGGAGGGAGGGCGGATTTACCATGAAGACAAATCGAAGATGCAGAGCCCTGCTAGCAGTGAGTCTGAATCTGATGGCTCTCCTCTTCTCTACAACAGCTTTTATCACGACCCACTGGTGTGAGGGCACACAGAGGGTCCCCAAGCCGACCTGTGGGAAAGAGAAGAAGACAAACTGCCTCAACTACGGCGGGAATGAGACTGCAAATGAGACGAACCAGAATGTGGTTCATTACAGCTGGGAGACGGGAGATGACCGCTTCCTTTTCAGGTATTTCCACACTGGGATCTGGTACTCCTGTGAGGAAAATATCAATGCTGCTGGTAAGTATAAACCAACTTCCTCGCAGCCTGCGCTGCTTTGTGCTCGCCTCGGTGTGATAAGCGACGGGCAAAGCCGTTCTGTGCCGCGTCTTAGAGCAGATTCGCCCGGCGGGGAGAGTGAGGCAGGGTTCTCACAGTTCTTTGTTGAAAAGCAACCTGTTTCCTGGCGGAGCAGGGATTTGCTTGTTTACCTGCTGGCTGCTGCAGGGTCGGAGCTCTCCAGCCGAGGCAGCTGAGCCCCGGAGCAGCAGCGTGTGCCACCCAGCCGGGCACTGCGGGCGCCGGGCGGGCAGCGCTCCTGGGAGCGCTCGGCAGGGCAGCGGCTGGAGGAGCTGCTGGCATCCCCCAGCAATCGCCCCCAGCACGGCGGGCTGGATGGCAGGGACAGCACAAAGGTCACGGGTTTTACCAGCTGGAGCCCAGCCTGCCTCTTTTCTGGTCTCCCTGAAGTCAATGACCACCCGTGAGCCCTCCCCCGAGTGTCTGTTTATTGAAAAGGGAAATGCAGCTAAAGGGCACAAGAAAGCTCATTTCTGTTCCCCGCTCAGCCATTTACTTGCTGGGAAGCACTCAAAAAGACATCTCTCCAGCTTATCAGTGCATTCATTTCCTCTGCTGTAGCCTGGCACTTCCCAAGCTATAAAACACTGGAGGGTGGATGGCAGGCAGCTGCCCTGGGACCGATTTGAGTCTCAGCAGATGCAAACTGACAGCCCCGACTCCCAGAGCTGTCTGCTAGAGCTAACATCCACACTCTGCTTTTGAAAGAGCTCTTTTCTACATTATGTGACTGAAAAATAAAGTTTACAAACGTGACACAGTATGAGATGATGGGCTGTGGATACTTGTTCCTCACTGGGCTGTTCCCATCCCATCCTGCCATTGCCCAAGGAGTAGATCACAGAGTTGTGTTCTGTCTCTGAGGACACAGCCCCTCTGGTAACGGGAAGTTTAGGGCAGAAATTGATAGAATTCTCTGTGAAAATGTACTATTAAATGGGGCAAACCTGAGGAAGAGCTCACAGCCTCTTTCATCCCAAGGGATTGTGTATTCTCTCTGGTGTTTTGAGGAGAGTACTTGCAGAATTAGATGTTTATCAAAACTCAATTTAATGTAAAAAAAGGAAAGTTCATGAACTCCAGTCTTGGGACTGCAACAGCTGCAGGCTGAAATGAGAGCACCAAAGCAGCACTCTTGATGTTAGAAAGAAAAACACAGAAAAAAAAGCTTATTTGTCTTACTGATTTGGGAATCAGCTTAGGCCACAGCAGCCTGAGTGAGCAGCCTAAGACTCTCTGGCTCTTTGAGCATCTTAGCTGGGGTTGGCACAATCAAGGATGCCCATATTTCTGGCAGATATTGAAATCTTTCCAAGTCCAGATTTATGTGTGAGATAAGTTGTAACTGTGTGACTCTAGCCCACTCAGAAAAGTGAGTTATCTGTGGGAGAAGAGAAACACAGTGATCTATTCTGTACTGGGTAAACAAAGCTGTGCTGTAGTGGGTGATTTCAGGAGAGAGTTGGAAGCCAGCTTTGAAAAGTTATGGTGAAAGCAGGAGAGAAGGGGTTGCTTCTCCCTCCCCACACCCCCACAGCAGCTCAGTGAGTGTTTCCTCTTATTTGAAACTCTTCAGTTAGCAAACTCGGAGTGACCAACCTTTGGAAATAACCCAGGCAAGGCACAGGGAGATGCTGGCTTAAACAGACAGCTGCCTTTTTCAGATTTACCATATCTTCTCCTGGTAAGGACAGGAACAATGTAATGGACACGGATCTAAATTTGTCCCTAAGAGTGCCAACATAAAATACCTGACAGCTCTTCACTCAGACTGATGAGTTTGTAATACCAGACTGTCAGGGTGCTGTCATGGCCTGACTGATGATCATTTTATCTGAGCTGCAGGGCACAGAGACACCAGCCCCAGCCCAGCAGCACAGGGACTGTGCTTACACAGACAGCCTCCACTCAACCTCCCCGGGAGGAATCCCCCCCAAGGGCTCATCCCCCATCTCCAGCACACCTGCTGACCCCAGTCCTCAGGAATCCCCCCCAGAGGCTCATCCCCCATCTCCAGCACACCTGCTGACCCCAGTCCTCAGGATTCCCCCCAGGGGCTCATCCCCCCATCCTCACACCTGCTGACCCCAGTCCTGCAGGCACCACAAGCCATGGATGTTGTATTCATCCTGTTAAATAGTGGTGTATTAAATTAGCCAGAATCCAGCTCAAATGCACTGTACACTGTCAATAGCATCTCTCCTCAAGCTTCACCAGCAGCACACTGAAGTGGCTGCAGCAGCAGCCTTGCTCCAGGCAAAGTCCCTTCCACAGTCACTCACAGCCTCACACTTTGTCAGCAGAACATATGGCCAGAGGCCACGGGCAGCACCATTCCCACAGCTCCCAGCCCATTCCTGATTCCTCCCTGACCCATTGATGTCTGATTTTAAGCAACGTGAGAGGAGCCTTCATCACAGTCTACAACTTCTTCATGAGGGCAAGAGGAGGGTCAGGCACTGTCACAACCAGTGACAGGACCCAAGGGAATGGCCTGAAGTTGTGTTGGGGCAGGTTTAGGTGGGATTTTGGGAAAAGGTTCTCCCCCAGAGGGTATTTGGGCACTGGAACAGGCTGCCCAGGGTACTGATCCCAGCACTGAGCCTGTCAGAGCTCCAGGAGTGTCTGCACAACACCCTCAGGCACAGGGTGGGATATTGGGGTGTCTGTGCAGGGCCAGGAGCTGGCTTGGATGATCCTTGTGGCTCCCTTCCCACGCAGGGTCCTCTGGGATTCTGTGCTGGATCCCACCAGGCACACGAATGCCAGGACCTCTCTGTGATCATGGTACTGCCAAAACTCTCCAGAGCCTCCAAACTTTCACAGCTATGAGCCACACTCTTCCTCCAATCACCAGGCTTCTGATTTCTCTCTCCTCCAGCCGCACTCTCCAAACTTTCTGCTCCCTGCACTGGTGCAGCTGCAGCACAGCAGATCTTGTAGTGCCAATAGGAGCAGCCCCCAGCAGGCTGATGCTGCAGGGAACAGGATTCCAGGGCTCCCAGCTGGCTGGAGGGGCTGGGACTCAGTCACACCTTAAAATGACATTTAGGCAGCAAGTGAACAAATTCCTGAGTGTGCTCTCCTTGGCCCTGTTTATCTGCAATGTGCATTTAGATTCCAGAGGCTGAGGTGCAAGCAGCATGCCATCCACTTTGTGCAGAGCCCAGCGGAGCGTGCCTGCCTCTTGGTGCCAGCTTCTGCCTTCCACTGACAGCTCTAACGGAGATTGAATGCTGTGATTATTTCTGAAATAATTTGTGAATCTAGAGTTTATTTTTATCCAGCATGTCTAGGACAGCTCAAGAATTCAGAAAGCATTTAGTACCTGAGAAATGTAATTGTGAATCCCCTCTGGGAAAAGAGGGACTGGAGCATTTATATTTCCTTGGTGGGGGAGTCCTGTAATTATTTAGCACAATCTCTGGTTCAAAGGTGTGCTGAATCCCAGTCTAGCAGAAAGAGGTTCTCCCTTTCAGAGTGGGCTCAGTGCTTTGGGTGGCACACAGGTGGAGGTGCAACACACCCAGCCTCAGAAGGGGATGAAGATAAAGCTCTGTGGTGCTGCTCATGAGCCTTGTTCTGCCCTCCCAGGCTGCCCCTGGGGCCTCCTCCTGGCCTATGAACTCCTTGGCCATGGCCAGATGTCTCAGAGCCAAGCTCACCAGCATTTCATTTCTCTTTAAATGTGACTTTGAGCGTGTATCTTGTTGCACACACAGTCTAGGTCTGTGCTTGGGCACCTCACAAGGCACAAGGGGTGCACTGACAGCAGCAGTGGTGAACCAGCTGGTGGATTCCATGACTCCAGAACACATATGCCATGAAGAAATTACCCCATGAAGTAGGCAAGGTGGCATATCAAATCCAAATAGAGGAGCTGGAGAGCTCAGAAGCAATAGCAGCTCAGAAGCAATAACAGCTCAGACAGTTTTGCTCTATTGTGTGTTTGCTTTGATGTTAATAGAAAAGAAAAAACATGAACCCAGACCTTGCTTTAGTTGCCAGTGAAAAAACAAGCTCAGAATTAACATCCACAGCCACAGGGGAAGAGCAGCTGCCCAGCTGCCTTTTAAGAGTACTGTCCCATTAAATAAACAAAGATGCTCACCGTGCCCCCAAGAAATCAGGAGAGCAGGAATGGTAATGCATGGGTTGTTTTGTGGGTTTGGATTGAATTTTTTGGAGGGCAAGGGATCTGTAGCCCTTTGTGTGCTCTATGCCACCTTTTCCTCAGCACTCCTGAAAGAGGAAACAGTAGAGTCAAATTTAGATTGGATGCCAACATCAAAATGGGCCAGAAGTAGGGGCATTGAGGAGGAGCCAGAGAAGGAGAGAGGTTTCTCCTGCAGAAATGAGTAAATCTGTGACATAAATACCAGAACTTGCCATAGCCTTTCACAGCTGCAGAGTGGTTCTGCAACACCTTTGTCCCCTGCCCTCTGTGATAATCACACATCACAGTGATTCACCACAGGTGGCTGCCCAGAGAGGGGCTGGGGAGAAGGACCTTGTGAGCATATAATTAAAAGCCAGAGGACTTGGAAATTCTTGCTGGATTATGAGAAATACAATATAATTGGCATGACTGAAACCTGGCAGGTTTATTCGCATGAGTGGAATGTAAAAATTGTTGGTTATAAATTGTGAGGAAGGAAAGAGTGGTAAAAGGAATGGAAGAGGTAGAGCTCTATATTAAAGATAAAATTTCCAGTGCTAGAGAAACTGAACCCAGGGGGCCAGGATAATCTCCATCTGAGAATGCTGAAATAATTGGTACATGAAAATGCAGGTTTGGAAGAATCTGTACATCACTGTATTTAAAGGAAAGTGGGAAAAATTGCACAGGCTACTTGACCCAGGAATTCTAGGACAGTTTTCAGAGAAAGCACTCATTGCATGGCAACAAATAGGTTTTATCAAAAGCATGGGTTTATTAAAGGTAAATCTTTTACCATGGTGAATCACTTCTCAGACAAGGGTAATGGATTAGATCCAGTCCCTGTGGATTCGCAAAAAAACATTTGGTGGAAGGTCCCAGTGAAAATTGTTTCCAGAAGAGCTGCAGAGAGTGGGGAGGATGGTGAGAACAGAGAGAGAGACAGGCAGGTTCCTACACTGGGGAGGGCTGAACAGCCTGAGCCTGAGCTCCAGCTGGACAGAAGGCCCAGGGCACAGAGAGGTGACATTGGTGGGGATCAAGTGACAAAGACAGAGCTCAGACCATACACACCATTGATTGCTTCCATGATTCCAGAACAAAAAAGGCACTGCAGACAGAAATAAGTACTCCTTCCTACAGAGCTCCCTGCCAGGGAATGTTGAGAAGACCAAAATTGGGAATTGCATGGATCCAGAGAGGAAACCTCCATTCCTGTTACTGACAGGATGATTTTAGAGCAACCCCCAAACTGCTGCTGCAGTACTGGTGTGACAAGGGGAGGGCAGGAGCAGAATCACCCTGTGCCCACCCCTTTGTTCCTCCTCAAATATCTGTCACTGGAGACAACACAAAGACAGTGGAGCAGGGAGACCTTTTGCACCAACCTGTGTTGCATTTTTACATTATTTTATTGATTATCATTGGGATAAGTAGATTGTAAACTGACTAAAGAACAGTCCTACAAGGAGACTGTGGCAATACAAAAGGGAGAATTATCCCAATGGAGACCAGATACTTCTAGTTGTCCTCAAATTTGGTTTTGGAACTGATTCTGTTATTGCTGGGATTAGCAATCTAGCAGGAAAAAGAAGAGCTAGGGATACAATCAGTGTCACCTAAAAAAAGGTGAGATGAATCCTACAGCCAGCCCGTGGCCATCAGCAAACACAGGTGTCTGTGCCCAAACTGACCCCAATATCCTCACTACAGAGGAGAAGGGAGCACTGCTCCTCCTGTGGCATGAACTGAGCCCTGGGATTACATGTTTGCCTCATTGGCCAAAAGAGAATCTGTCTAAGACATTGCAATTCCCAACACAGAAGTCTTAATTTGAAGAGAATAATCCTGCTTTGAATGCGCTTCTTACGTAGGCCACCACACAAAATCTGGGAATATTGGCATTACAGAGGAGAGATTTTTCTGCATAACTGCAAGTGTGAGCTGGCCTGATGGGGTTGTAAGAACAGCACTGCGTTTTTAAAAAGGTTAAAAGCACCAGATGCTGAGGTCTAAAGCTCTATGAGGTCACGGGTAGGTACCAATTGCAGGGGAAGATAAAAACCAAGTTGGGGGCCAGTATTGGTCTGTGGGGTGGCTGGGAGCTGCCAAGTGCTGTGGCATAAAGAAAAGGTTATTCCAGGGAAAAACCAGCACCACAGGCAACACCAGTGGGTTTTGTAAATGCCTCAGGTGCATAGGTATGGTAAGAAAAAGGGGAAGGTGAAATAGGTGCAGAGTGGTGGTTCCCAGGTAGTTAAGGAAAAGAGAATCTCCTTCAAGAAAAGAAAGGTGGTGTTCTGTAGTGTACCAGACTGGAGAGCTAGAGGGGATGTAGTGATGTCTTACACATGTATGGATAAAGAAAATAATGACCTAGAGTAACTCATAATTGAGGGGGAAAAGTGACAATCCTAGGACAGGTTCCCACAGAGTGTGCCTGGACCTCACCTCCGCAGAGGGCAGTGTGAGCAAAGGAAACCCAGGGGCTGAAATGGAGCCTTCCAAAGTCCAGGAAGAACTGCAGGAGAGAAGAGGAACATTTCTGGCATGAGGAAGCTTGGAGTGAGTCCTGCACAGCTGATGTGTTGGTGTTTTCAGGAGGTCTGGGAGGAGCCCTCTTGCCTCCCTGGCTCACACATCCCTGCTCTGTGACATCTTTGCTCCTGCTGGGATGCTGGGCACCAGTGGGAGCCAAGGAAAAAATAGCTGCTGTCTGGGAGCCCATCGTGTTTTCTGGAGGTTTGAATGCCTTCTCTGATCTGAAGCAGCAGAAATTGGCTCCAGGTGGAGGCAGTGTGTGAGGAGGCTGCTCTGCCGCTGCTGACATTATTACAGCTGCTCAGGATCTAATTGGTATGGCTGCTCATGCACTGAACATTAAACTGATGATCTAATTTGGGATCAGAAGGGAAATCTCCCTCAGGCTAGATAACAGGGAGAGTAACAAAATTTTGCCTTCCTTTACAGCATGGGAAGGATCCACTGCAGAAAAGCACTTGTGAACTCCTCCTAACAAATCCCTGGTATCTTTGCTTTCAGGATGAGATAGGTCTGGCCATAGGAATTTACAGATTTATTCGTGCTCCTCACGAGGACTCTTGCTCCCTTCCTGTGGTACATGATAGCTGTGATTTCTGTGGTGGTGATTGCTTTATTGCAGACATTCAGGTTTTTATAGCATGTTGGGGATATTTTGTGTCTGCGGTGCTCTGGGAGTGTCGGATTTTAGGTCCTCCTGATCCTGCTGGGCAGACTAGCTGTGTGAACATCCATCATCCATAAAACATGGACATAAAGTCCCTGCAGGCTGAGCCTCAGAACAGGGGAAAGTAAGGGACCAGGCAGCTAACTATTCCTTATTAGATGTGTTACTCTTCCTCGCAAGTGTTTGGATGTGTCTGTTCTCAGCCATTTAACCCAGCAGCCTTAAAGGAAACATCTGAGGAGTTCTGGTAGTTCCTCATAAATGGGATAAACTTCAAAGTGCTGGAAGATTAACACACAGGTCCCAGATTTCAAATGGAGCTGAGATGCCTTAGCCCTGTGTCAGCACAAAATATGAACAGATGCATTCAGGGCTGGGGAAATACAGGAGGGATGGAAGATCAATCACTGTGGTATCCCCGTGGGTTTTAAATTACACCAGACACAGTCCTGATGTTCCCTTATGTGGAGTTAGGAGAACTGGCTGACTGGTAGAGCTCAGGATTGGGATGTACAGGTTGTTGTGGTTTAACAACTGATAATTGAGTACTGCTCAGCCCCTCACTCACTCCTGCTCCAGTGGGCTAGGGAGGAGAGTCAGAGAAAGGCAACACCAGTGGGTTGAGATAAGAACAGCTTAACAATGTCTTAATAAATAAAATACAACAACAACAAACCATAAAAATAGAGAAAAGGGGAGAGAGAAGACTAAACCCCCCCAAAAGTGTTGCACAGTGCAGCTGCTCACTGCTGCCCAGCCCATCCTAAAGCAGCAACTGGCAGCTCCCAGCAAACTCTCCCCAAATTACACACTGAGCATCACATTGTGTGGTCTGGAATATCCCCCTGGCCATGCTCTCTCCTGGTTTTTGTGCAGCTCCTCAGTGGCAGAGCATGAGATACAGCACAGAGCTTGATTCAGGCAAGTCCTGCTCAGCAACAACCAAACCACCTCAGTGTTACCTGCATTCTTCTCATCCTAAACCCAACACACAGCCTTGTACCTGCTACAGGAACAAAACCTACTCTATCCCTGCTGAAACCAGGATAGCAAGGAAGAGGGCTGCTCCTACCAGGAGCCTCTGCTAGTCAAAATTGGTGTAACATCAGTGTTCCTGTTGCTAAACCAAAAGGCAATATCAGTCTTTGCTGATCTAGCTTGGAAAGGAATACAAAAGCCAGTGAGTAATAAGAAGCAGATGTAATTACTGTGGAATGACATGGCTTGTAGAATAGTCACAGGCAAACAAAATCCACTTATCTGTGTTCTACCTTCCATTTGGCTACAAAAAGGACTCAAACCATGCTTACAATATGGAAAATCAATTGAGAGGTGGAGACATTCCACCATGCTTAGACTCACTAGGTTTGGAGAGACCAAAAAGCACCCACACTATACAGCCTGATTTCACTGTGCATCACCCAGGCAGACAAAATACTAATAAGAATTGGGGTTTTTCAAAACAATTTAGTATTAAAATTTGTTTCAAAGTTATTGGGTATGTGCTTGGGAGTAAGGTTCACAAAAGAAAATGCAAGCACATCCCTTTTTTCACTTGATTTCAAAAACTGGATATTCATTTCCAGTGTGCTGCAGTTCACTTCCTTTAAAAGTCGTGGAGAAAGTGTTGAAGTTACCTGTTTTCATACCCCAAGCCAGGGGTCCTTGCCTGGGAAAACAGGGTATCTCAACCCAAAAAGCAGCCAGAGCAGGCACAGGAGGGCAGGAGAAGGCAAGGCTTCATATGGTGAGGGACATACAGCAGCTACATCCTCTGTGGAGAGCATTGGGGTTTGTCTTTCCCAGTTTTCTGGGTGTCTCAGGGATCCTAGATTGCCAATATCTAATTTAATTTGGCATATTTACATTGGCTCAGGGTCAGCAGAGTGTGTCACCTTTGGGATGAGCAGGTGAAACCCTCCCCTTCCCGTTCCACAGCTTCAAACACTTAGAGCAACTCAGAGCTCCTTGATTTAATGAAGTCAGCTCTAATTTGACACCAAAATCATTGAAAACCTCTCTCAGCACTGCTGTTCCCCCGACTTTCACAATCACTTGGAAACCCGAACTCTTTTGCAGCTCTCCAAGTGATGGATGTGTGTACACATCCTCCAGGTCTCACCAAGATAATCAGCTGAATACTGGGACTTGGCTGGGTTTCAATTAGCCATGATTTGAGAGCAGCCCGTGGAGATGTTTGCTTTGAGATGCCGGGGAAGATTTTTCACATCAGGGAGAGCTGCAGCCTGGAACAAGCAGTTGCCATGGCATAGTCCCAGGCAGCACCAGCAGCATTCCCAGCCCTGCCCACACTCCCTGCCCTGCACTGCCCTTCCCTGCTCCAACCACCCGAGAGGGAACCCCACCGTGGGAATGGGACCCCTCAGATAAAATTAGCAACATTCCTCTGGGAATGTGCAGACAGAGGAGAAGATCACGCCTGAAATGGAAATTGGGAAGCTTCGCATTTTTTCCACTTTGAGACGTAGGAAGTTGGAAGGGATCGGGTTTGCTGAGGGAGAATTCGCCTTTAAAAGCAATCCCAAAGGCAGTACAGGCTGTGAGTAATCACTGAGAAATTGGGCAAATTTTTGTGATATTTAGAGGTAGCAGAAATGTTGATGGGCAGCAGCAATGAATGGCAGCTGTCAGACGAAGAGAAAATAATTATCTGCAGCATTCAAGACACATTTTTGTGCAATTCTCTGTGAGCTTGTTTGTTTTCCAGAGGAAAATATTGCTCCAGCAAAATCAACAGGGTCAGCTGGAAAATGTTGATTTTACAGATTAACACTCTATTTTTCATTAGGGAAAAAAAAAGTCAATTAAGTGCTCTGAGATGACTTTAATCAAAGTTTGAATATTTCAGTTGGTAGTTAACCTGATACAACTCAGTTTGAGTGAGCCCATTAACCTGTATTTTCCCTCATGTAGTACTTTTTTTCACTAAAGTTGTGCTGGAGTTCTCAGCCTTGTCTAGGCTGGGATCCCTTGAGGGTTATATCTTTTTTTAGAAAAATACAACGATTTTACTCTCAGTAGATGATGTGGGATCTCATCAGAATCACATGACTCCAGATATAATTGGAGAGATAAAGATGTGTTAGGGCCTAGAGGGAAAAAAGGGGACCTTGTCTGTCGTGGGCTGGGAGCCAGGGTGTTACTAAAAGGGAATGTTGTTTAAAAGAAGTGTAATCATTTAAATTTCCATCATAACTGCACTTTTGAACTCGTAAAATTTTATGCAGAGTAAGTAGATACAGACAGCTTTTCTTTCTTCTTTTTTTTTCTTTGTGAGATGAAAAGCAGAGTTAGAACAGAGTTCAGCCAGAACTATGAGATCTCTTTCAAGTCAATTTATTTAACTTGAATATTTTCAAACCGTGTCATTGCAAGACACACAACGTAGGATTTTTCAGGGTTGTTTTTATTTTGCTGCTCTCATTATTAATCAGGCATTTGCCCCTGGCTCAGAGAGGAAAGAACTCAGGAATGCAGGACCAATAAGTAGGACCCAGAACATCAAATTCTGCTCTTTGCTATGACAACAGCCATGTTAGAAATAGAATATTGTCTTCAAGTTGAAGTGCTTTTTGGATGATTTTTCTGCCCTCTTCCTCAGTTCTAGTCTAAACCAGGTTCCTGGCCTGTGTGATGTCCTGAGGACAGGAGCAAACAAACTTTTAGGTGGAAGAAGGAGTAGAATGTGGGTCTCCCAAAGGCCTAAAGGCAGGGGGCACACAGGGCTCGGATGAACACCTGTGTGCTGGAGTTCAGACCCAATTTATGTGCACCTAGACCTGCCTCTCAGCTGCCCTGTGCAGCTCTCTAATTCCATGGGCCCAGGGAGGAATTCCACGCTGGAAGCCACAGCCAGACATGTGTGATGTGCCCACAAGATGGGCAGGGCAGGGCAGGCAGCCCAGGGCCCTGGAGCAGCAAACCATGGGAGCTGATGGTTCTTTGGAACCTGTCTGCCTCAATTTTCTGGCAGGATTGAGCCAGGAAACTTGGGCTTTTATATTATGCTCAGGCTGGAGAGGTGCTGAACTCTGAAATCTGCCTTGGGGAGGTGTGAGGATTTGCCCACAGCAGAGTCCCAGCTGCCCAAAGTGTGTGTGACACTGACCCAAGGTGGGAAATGGATCTGTAGAGAATTCTCCAAGCCTGACAGAAGGCTCACACAGCCTTGTACATCTGTGTGCAAACTTTGAGTTGAAACATGTTGACTTACAAAGGCCATGGGATAGGACAGACATTGCTGAGAGAGAAATGGAACTGCAAACAAGTTTCAAATGGTGACCTTGCAAATAGACTGGATATTTCAGAGAAATAGAACTATGGAAGATGTACTGTAGCAAGACCCACCAGGGGTAATTTTAGATGATTGGTTTAAAAGGCATCAGCAGCATTGTGTGGCAAAAGCTGATAGGCCAAAAAAATCTTATAAGGTATTGTAATTAGCAAATGGTTTGGCTTCTGATTTTGATGGCATGATTTGCAACATCTATACTGTCTCACCCTTCTCATGAGACTGAAAATGGAATAAAAGTCTCTAAAACGCCTCTCAGGAACCTCTCAGGGTTTTCCTGACAATCCTTCAGTGGAGCAGGTGATGGAGCAGCCCCACTCCTCCCCTCTGTAGGGAAATGGAGGTGTCTGGGGGCTCACCCACCCACCCACCTGGGCTGAGGGAGCCCATGGGTGCAGCTGTGGCCAGCAGTGCCTGCTCCCCTCCTGCCTCAGCCCTGCTGGCCCCAGCCCCAGGCACAGCCCTGCCCCGAGGGCCTGCCCTGCACAACCCTCTGCTGCTTGCTCAGGTGGCTGACCCTGCAGACAGGAGGCAGCTCTCATGGTGAGGAGCTGCCATGGCCTCGGAAAGCTTGGGAGTTCAGGAGTTCCCACCTTGGGAGTTCAGGAGTTCCCACCTTGGGAGTTCAGGAGTTCCCACATTGGGATCTCAGGAGTTCCCAGCTTGGGAGCTCAGGACTTCCAGCATGTTTGTGAGCAAGGAGGAGGAGGAGGAGGAGGAGTCCAGGCCTCATGCTGCAAGCAGACAGAGATCATCTCTGTCTCTAAGACTGCCACAAGCGTCTCTGTGTCCCCAGCACTGATGCAGTGATCAAATCCACACCTTCCTCTGTTTCCTGAGACCACACAGCATCCCAAAGCTGAGCTTTCCTCAGCAGAAACTGCCATGGAGCTGGAAAGCATTTTCCCTGCTGAGGTGAGGGATCTTCCTCAGCTGCAGAGCTGTGGGATGGGAGAAGCCTCAGAGAGCTTGGCTGAGAGGATGCTGAGCATGATCAGCAAGCCGAGCCTGGGGAATTTAAGGCCCAGGGAATTATTTTTCCTTCATCTGTTTGCTGCTGGGCCCTTCCCATGCAGGCTGGGCAAGTATTCAAACACACACACACACACTCACACACGTGTGCAAGCCTGCCACTGGTGTCTGTGACCACACAGACCCTCAGAGAGAGCTGTGCCTTCATCAGCACCCACAGAAACATCACCCCCAGCATCAAACTCACTGCTCCTCCTCTTCTGCCTGTCCAGGTCTGCAGATCCAGCTGAAACACCTCCACCTCCTCCCATTGCACATGCATGGGGCCATCACACTGGTGGTCCCTCAGATATTTTCATGGGTTCTATATCTATTCCCCACACAACCTCAAGACTCTTCCCCACCCACCAGCTCACTCTTCCCAGGTGTGTCTCCTCCCACACTCTGGCTGCTCCCGTTTGAAGTTCCCTGGCAAGTTAGAAATACTCATAGATGTGCCCATAAACAGGATTAGAATAATTAATTAGGATTAATTAGCCACAGATAAATTTTGGACTCCTGCTAGCTCCCAGTCCTGCAGATCCCTGTGACCAGGGTCCCTTCATTGGGAAGCCCAGCAGAGGTCAGGGTCAGTGTGATTAGGAGGGAGTGTGTTTCCAAGACTTGCACAGGTGATGTTTCTGCCTCTCCCTTGGGAAGCCACAGAAGAAGTTGGTGTGCCAAGAGCTTTGCTTATGGCTGCTTAGGTGTTGGTCAGCCCTCTCTCCTCAGCCTCCAGCAGCTCCCTGTCAGTGCTGAGCTCCACAGAACCTCACGTGCACTGTTCATGGCCACTGCTCCTGTGTGGAAGGGCAGAGAATTCCAGCCAGGTCCTACCTCTTCTTTCTGCTTGAGTGAAGTGCAGCAGAGGTCACTGCTTGGCTTTCTTCTCTGTCAGGGTCACAGCCACAAACTGGTGAAGGCAAAACTCTCAGGAGATGAAACCCAGAGACTCTTCTTGTTGCTTCTCTGAACAATCTTTCCTGTATTCTCTAAAGACTCTCCAGGAGCTTGCTTAGGGGGAGAAGATGCATCTGGAAAAGGACAGCACAGCAGGATAAACTCTGCCAAGTCTAAAATTAAACTTAAGAGGGCTTAAGAGATCAGTTATACAAGATACCCAAAAATAACTTAGAATAAATCCTAAGAGGAACAGTGAAAGCACTGCTGACATCTTCAGTTCTCAACGAGATGCATGTCTGCATGTGCAAGTGTGACTGTGCTTTATAAACACCACCAGTGGTTACCCCTGAAAATGGAAGAGGGTTTTCCAGTGCTCCAGCAGCAGGAACAACAAAAGGAAGGGTCAGGCACTGTTTCTGCAGTTCCTACCATGACCTTCAGCAGCAAGCCAGGCACAATCAGCTGTTGAAAGTGAGGTGACATCCAGGCTCTTCTCTGTCCCCAGTCATTCTGTTGGCTGTGACTCCTAAAGGACTTTTTCTGCACACTCCAGCAATTTCTGTCCATGTTATTTAAGCTGGAGGCCTCACCACAGGGAGAGATGGTGCTCTGGGCAAGCTGAGTTTGAAGGAGGAAGAGGATGCACGTTCCTCCCAACAGCCTGTGAGCACCCTCTCCTCTGTCCTGCAGATAAGGCACTTCCAGCCAGACACTCTGGTAGCTCAGAGAAACTCTGTCCCTTGCCAGGTGTCTGAAGGGCACCACCAGCTCTCAGAGCAGCCTGTGCAGCTTTTCTAGGAGCAAAGGCCATTCCCCTTTTCCTCTCTTGGGATAACATTCTGGAGAGTGAGGTATTTGTTAAAGGTTTCCAGTAATATAGCTTTGGATTCACTGTAACACAAGGGAGGGATGATCAGTGAGAGATGGCTTGAAGTCAGGTTCAGATAAAACTGTGATAAAAGTAATAACTTGCATCTGACAAAAAAAAAAAAAAAAAAAAAAAAAAAAAAAAAACACAAAAAAACCCCAAAAAAAAAAAAAAAACCACAAAAAAACCAAAAAAAAAAACAAAAACAAAAAAAAAAAACACCACCCACAAAACCAAAAACAAACCAGACCCAAGCCACAGATCCACGTGGCTAGATTGAAAAGTCCTGCTTAATCTGCTTATATCAAGTCCAAATCTAGAGGTCACTCTCCCTATAGTCCCTTGATATTATGTCAATAAAATTCCTGAAAAACCTCATGCCCTAAAACTCAGAGGCTCTGAAGGAGAATGTTTTCTACTTACACCTTAGTGTCTTTTATAGTCCACTTACTTATCTGGCTTTCCTGGTCAGAAAGCTAAAGTAAGGAACCTGGGGGAGTTGGGCTGGTTCCTGTCCCTACAAACAGAGAAAGGATGACTACCTTGATGCCACAGCAGCTACAGAGGTTTGGATTGGTATAAGGAAACACTTCTCCAGAAGTGGATCAGAGTGGGAAGAAACTCCATCTTTGAGTCACTGAGGGATGGGTATCACCATCCTTGAAGCATTTCAGAATTTAGGTGGGAAAAGTCATAGCCCTGCTCCTGCACAGGAAATGTGCAGGGCTGGTAATTTCTGTGAGCCATCAGTTACCTTTCCATCTGTCTGCCCCAAAACTTACTGACTCACTCTCCTGACACTCCTGCTCAGATACAGCCTGCCCTGCCCACCCCTTTGGAAACAGAGATAGTAATCATGATAAGCCAAGTGTCACTTCCTTTTCTTGGCTGGATTCACAGAGTAGAAATCCCTCCCCTGGACATATCAAAATGTGCATTTCAATGTCAAGTGAACCTTTTCTTTTATAGCTACTTATACATAGACTATGGACTGTGTACACATCACCTCTCAGTGTATTTAGCATAGATTTAAAACTGCAAAAAGTAAATAAAGAGTAGTAATAATAGCATTATAATAATAGATTCTTATGTCAGCACAGCTATCATTTGAATGATTACATTTATCTCAATTTTGCCAGCAAAGACACCAGAAAGATGAACAGTTTATATTGGTTTTTATGTATACTCAGTTACAAATAAGAAAAAAATACACTGGGTTCACCATCACTGTGGCATTTCACTGTTTATTCTTTTTTAATGGCTCACCTTTCCTAAATTAGTCTTTTGAACTTTGTAATTAAAAATGAACAAAGCTAATTAAAAAAAAAAAAAAAAAAAGAAGCCTAGTCCTATAACTGCCTTTGCATCAATTAAAGCCTTAAAGGACAAAATGGACTCTATTCCATGACCTCTGGCAGATGTGCCAGCACACCTTGGAGCACATCATATCAAAAGGAGCACACAGACTTGGTGGAGGGATGCACCCAGGGCACAGGAATTATTTTATCCTCTTTGGTTACCTGAAGAAGTAAAAAGAAAGATCAAAGCATCCACCCTAAGATACATTTCCTGTTCAAAAACTTCTCAAGAATTCCTGCAATGCCAAAGGTGGGGTGATAAACAGAGAGCGTTTAATTTACAGTGGCACAGGCTGTGATGTTCAGAGCAAGACATTTGCCTGGTTTTTAAAAATTTAAAAAAAATTTTTAAAAGAAAGAATTATACATTTCCTTAGCTTCTTTGTGCTTCAGGTTTTGTCTCAGTCATGTGTGTCACATCTGTCTGTGGAGAGCTCTGTGCCCCTGGCAGTGACCCCAGCACTGGGAGGTTTGGCCACACTGGGTGGGGGCACAGGCATTGTCTGGTGGTGAGAAGGACAGAAGTGTGGGTGAGAGAGGCTGCTGAGGTGTTTGTGTCACCCTGGACAGAGACCAGCACTGCTCCTGCCCTTGGGAAAGAGCATCACACGCCCAGCAGAGCCTCAGGCAGCAAAGAAGGATTTCCCTTCACCCCTGTAACCCACACCCCGGATCAAGGGGCTGCAGCCCCAAGGGGAGCCCAGCCCTTGGGCACAGTGGGTGTGGGCAGGGTGGGGGCACAGGGAAATGTCTGTCCCCAGTGTGAGATCCTGCAGAGACTGGGGTGGGACTGAGGGCAGGAACCCCAGGCAGAGAGGGGAGGCAGAGAGACATCAACCAACTTCCACATCCTAAAATAATCCTTTTCTTTTCAAGGTGAAAAATGCCGAAGTTTTATTGACCTTGCCCCGGCTTCTGAAAAAGGTAAGAGCACACAGCCAAGGCTTCTTCCCATTTCAATTCTCTTCCCATGAGTCAATTTTGTGTCCTGAGGTACCTGAGGGCCAAGAGAAGCACAGGGACCCACATGTCATCCACATTGCACACAGCCAGCTGGAATAAGGACCAAGGGTTTGTGACAGCTGCTTGCTCACTTCATGCAGGTCTGTCATTTATTTGATCTTCCCTCAGCTGGCTTCTCTCAAGAAAAGTAAAGATTTATGCTGTAAGACAGACATTTCCCTTCTTCCTCTAATGAGGAAGGAAATGCTGCATGGTCTCCTCAGGTCATGAAGACATTTATGGTCAAAAAAAATACAGTCAGAGTACCAAATATATCTTTGTGAGAAGGAGTCATTCAGATGCTTCTTTGGTTGGTTTAGCCTTGTGAAAAGTTATGTATTCAAGTGCATAGAAGCAGGTTGCAACCATTTTCCTCACCCTGGTGTTGGAGTTTAATTGATTAATTATTGAGATTTCTTTCATTTCCAGAAGAAATTTAGCCCACATTTGAAAATGTATAAGGGAAAAAAAAAAGTGTTGAGTTCAATTGAAGTGAACTGAGCCCATCCTGGTCCCAGCTGACTAGGGGCTCCATATATTTTATCAGACCACTAGAGAAAATCCCAAAACCTTTTGGACACAGGGTGCCTTCTGCAGGCTTGGTGGAGCAGCAGTAAGTGGCGTAAGGAACAATTTTCCTTAATTTGCCTGAAATGCTGACCCACTGGAAAACAAGAAGAAAGGCAATTACTGCTAATAAAGCAGGGGGATATTGCAGGGAGAGAAGCAGCCACAGAGCCACTGTGAAATTCATTGTAAGCAAACTCAAATAAATTATGCACATAAGGGAAGAACAAGCCTGGGATCAGTGTCGCTAATGGGCTCCGAGTTAAATCTCACACACACAAACGGGACCTTGGGGCACACAGGCTCTTACAAAACCACCAGCTCAACACTCAGCAGCCACCAGAAAACAAACTCTGTGCTAGGAAACGTTACAAAACCACTCAGTGATGCCTTTTTAGGCTACCTAAAAACTGAGGCCAAAGGGAATAAAAAGCAGTTTATTTACATTTATAGAAGGACCTTCAGGTACATTTCAGACAGACAAAGTCCCCCACAAGAGCTACACCCCAAATGGACCATGGGTCACAGGTTTTCACACTTTTATAAGTTTGGTCCATTTTCAGATTGGGGGTTAATCTTCCAATTACATCTTCAGGTAATGAAGTCATTTAGCCCAAGTTTGCTCCCCCCAATTGTTTCCATCTCTCAGGGCCTGAGGCAGTGAGGTGTCCTTGACACCCAGGCCTGGAGAGGAATTGTTGTGTCTGACCAAAATGTCCGATTTTGGGACAGCAGCAGCTCACAGTGTGTGTGGAGTTTAGAGTTCTACACTTAAGAATTACAGGATTACAAATACATGGAAAATATAAAAGCTGAAATCCTAAGGGATCATCAGGAGCAGGGCAGAGAGCAGCCTGCACACAGCTGAAAGCTGCACTTTTCTCTAATACAGTGGGGAATTTAATGTTTTTAGTGCAGCTCCCAAAAGGGCAGCAGGGATATCAAAGTTCTGGAAAGTTCTGTACAAGGATGGGAGCAGGGCAGCATCCTGAAGGAGAGACACAGGAGAGGAGATAGGATGGACAGTGCCAGGAGGGTGAGAGGAGCTGGAGAGGCAGCTGGGGAAGGGAAGCTCCCTGCCTTTCCCATCCCTGGGCTGTGGGCACAGCGTGGCCCCTCCAGCAGAGCAAGCACAAGGTTCTGCTCCAAAGGCAGTGGAGTGGTTTTCTGCTTTATCCCCTTTCTGTGGAAATTCATTATGGTGCATAATGCTTGGTGGCATCACCCACACACTTTCCAAAACAGCATTTAGTGCTTTACTTTTAGGATTTCTTTTGGTTGTGTGAAATGCTGTCAGCATTTTTTTTTTCCAAGAGAATTTTAGAGTTGTTGCATGATGTCAGTGCATATTTCTAGAGGATTCTGTTTTTCTTTTTTGAGGAAGGAAGGCTCTTTCTGTATAGTGTTATAAAGAAAATTCTATCTATTTCAGAAGACTTTCCATGGAGTTGTAAGGCATATTGACAGAAAGAGAGGGGAATGCTTTGTCAGAGGTGGGAAGTGCTGACCATCAGACTCATAAATACAACCAGGATAAATTCCACAACTGTGCAAGTTGGACACTACAACATGGTTAATCTGGAATTCTCACCATCAGTCTTGTGCTCTCCAGAGCTACTTTCACCACATGTGAAGAGAAAATTGATGCCTGGTTTACTTTCACTGGAGAATTCTTTAATGTCTTGACTTAATCTGCTCTTTTCCAGTTAGAAGGAACTTCCCATTCCTTTAATTTCTTCATCCCCTCTCTCAGCATTGACTCTAATGGTCAGAGGCTTATCAACTGCTCAGCTCCAGTCAGTCCAAGTCAATGAGAAAGGATGAAATACAGCTAATAGCAAATTTGAATAGAGTTCCAACATTGTGCTTTTCAGAGGCAATCGTGTAACTGGGAAATTTGGAACTAAACTTACCTTCACAATGAGACTGCAACTTACTCACTTGCTGTAATATCCTTAGCATCCCTTACCACCAAAGAGTGGTTGTTCATCCGAAATGTCTCTGCAATAGAAGCTCCATTACTGCAGCTGAGCACTCAGGTTTCCCGAAGTTTTCCTTTTAGTTGGTTTTACCTGATCCAAAGAGGATCCGTGTCTGACCAACTTCTAAGCCAAATACAGGCTCTTGAAGCTTCTGAGCAGCTCCCCTTTCACTTTTAAGATATGTTAAGAACAAACTTGGTGCAGTTCTTAACTGCACAGCCCATCCTTGCTCGAGTCCATCACCAATTAACAGCAAGATGGTGTTAAACTCCTGTAGATTATTTAAAAGCTTCTGATATAGAAAAAAAAATCTATCATAAAAACTCACAATAAATAAAACCAGCTATGATGAGGTCTAGTCACATCCTTACCACAAAGCTTGCATTCATAAATGAAAATCCTCACAGTAAAAATCTAATCATTTATGGCTGAGCTCTTTATCTTTATGCATCAGTGCTGATCTCCAGTGTGGCTGGAAGCTGTATCTCTGATCAGTTATTGTACCCTTTTCATATATCTCACCAATGACATCTACTAAAAGGAGGCAGCAAAATTTGGGGCAAACAGACCCACAGTATGGTATAAATAAGCATTTCCAACCCACACTAGGAGAGCTTTTTCCTGCATTTAAGGCAGCTGCCAGCAATCTGTCAGAACCTCATAAGCCTAACATTGAATTTATTAGCTGTTGCTGGTTCTTAGTGCCAAAGCTGCTTAGCAAAATCAGCTTCATGATGGTAGATATTAACTAGGAAAAAAATCATTTTCCTGTGAGAGTTTACATTTGCTATTGATAAAAATGATAGAGCAATAGCTGGTTGCAGTGGCCAGGACTTTTAATGGGCTCTCACAGAGCAGATGTTGGAGCCCACGAAGTGCTCTTAATTTTCACTACAGACGTGAGCAGTAAGACAGCAAATATTTCCAAAAGGAGTTGGAAGGGAGCTGTCAAAGTGGGCTGGGCTTGATATTTCGGTTCTCAATTGCTTCTGGGATATTCTCCACAGAACTTAATCAAAGTTTTGTTGCTGCTGAATAATTTGCTGCCTGAGGAAGAAAAGGGTGACCTGTTCAGTGAAGGACACTTCTGTCCATGTTGTGGTGTCCCACCAGAACACTGAGGCTGGCACAGTCCTCCCATGGCACCTTCTGTCACCCCTTTCCCATGGCCTCAAACTTGTCCCCAAGAGAGACCCCAAGGAAGAAGCCCAAGACCAAAAATTGCATCAGGAAACCATGACACCACACTGGTCCCATCAAATGATCGAATGAGCAGATAAATGGCTTCAGGGAGTGGATAACACCACAGCTGGACACATCCACAGGTGTTCCTCCCCCTGCCTGGGGCTGTGTGGGGATTCCAGCTCCTGCATCCTGCTCTGAATGCATCACTGCCAGCTGTCAGCCCCAGGGAGAGCCACAGGGTGAGCCCAGCCCAGCTCCTTGGGGAAGAGAAATCAGCTGGAAGCAGCACGTGTGCTGGGAGCATCTCTCTGGAGAAGAGCAGGGCTTTGCAGGAAATGTGGTGCCCCCAACAGTTCCTGGGATGGTGCTCGTGGAGACTTTGCAAGCACCCCGAGTGCCCAGAGCATGGGAATGAGGGGCTCTGGCCTGAGGAGCCCCGAGGGGAAGCTGCTGCAGGAACAGGCTCAGATGTCAGCGTTGGCTCAAAACTTAGAGATGGCCACACAAACACAGGGCAGGATTCCCAGGGCAAGCTCCAGCCTGGTCCAGGTTATTCCAATGCTTTGTAGCACCTGATTTTGTGGAACAATTCCCACAAGGAATGGCAAAGCAGCAGCTGCCTGCATTGCACTTCTTCCTACCTATTGATAAACTCACACACACAAAATAATAAACAAGGCTTTTCAGAGACCACAGAGGCTGAGGCAAGGCAAAACCCAGCAGAAGGAAAATGCTCATGGCTAGTGAACATCAAGCAGCCCAAAATCTTACAGAAGGGCTTTTTAAATGAGAGACTGTCCTGGCAGAGGTAGGAGATGCCTCCTGCATGTCCTCCACACAGCCTGTGATGGTGCATCCTGGAGAGATGAAGCAATCACAATTCTGTATTGCCTAGAAAGTGGCTGGCAGAGCTAAAGTAGCACATGGCAAACAGCAAGTAAACAAATCAAGTCTCACCTAAACACAGCACAGAAAAAAGAGAAAGCTGAGCCAATTCTGTACATGCTCCTAAACCAGCATTCCAACAGCAATTAATGAGAAGAGAAAAACTAGATGCCTGATTTTAATGGATCCTGACATAATAGGTGTACCAGAAATGTGATGGGAGAAAGGTAATTAGAGGGACAATAACGTCTTGGTGCTGATTACACTGAAAGACAAAGCAGATGTCATGTACTAAAGCTGAATCAGAATAACAAGGTAATGTCATTAATGAGCAACACAATCTCTGTGGATGGATTCCATGTTCAGATAAAAAATGCAGAATTATGTTAGTGATCACCCCTTGGGACAGCTTCAGAGACAGCAGGGTTAACCTTGATAGCAGACAAGGTGTAAGGGCAGAAAACAAAGCAGCAGGAGCTGACTCTAAAATGCACAGACCAAGAAAGGCTATGCATGATGTAGAGACAAAATTTGGATATGAGCATGGAGAAATTAGTGGGAAACTTGTTATTCTTGATTTACCCCTGCATTTGATTCAAAATGTTAGTTAGAGATCCCTGGCATGGCTGACTAACAGATTCAGCACCCTTCAGAAGCAATAAAAGTGTTTTTAGAAGTTGTGAAGAAGGAAACCCAAGAAAAGCAAATGCTGATTAAAATACATTAAAATGTTCAGCGAAAAGGACAACTGGAGCCTGAAAGCCTGAAAACCACTGGATATGCTGCAGGGCTCTGAAGCATGCACAAACCCTTCCCAGTCACTGAGTGCAAGCAAATGGCAGATAATGATCAGTGCTGATAAATGCAAGGTGGGGAGCATGAGGAGTCATCCTACCTTTACATATATACTGATGGGTTCTGAATTAGCTTTTCCCCTCAGGATAGAGTTCTTGCAGTGATGACAGACACTTCTATGAAAACATTAATTCACTGCTCTGCAGAGATTAAGATGAAAAAGAAATATTAGGATCATCGTAGGAAACAAAGAACAAAACAAAAAAGTCACCATGCCACCACAAGTACTCACGATGTACCCACCTGCAGCTCCCTGTGAGCACCTCTCATCCCTCCCCTGCCAGCCCCAGCTCAAAGCACTGACAATAAAATTTAAAGACATAGGGAGAAGAGTGACATTTATGGTCAAAAATAGAGAAATACTTGTTTGTATGAGAAGGACAGCGCAAAGCAGATTTCAGGCTAGAAAAGAGACAAACAAGACTTGTAACAGCCAAGTTAAAAAAACAAACCTTCTTTTTTATGTACTGGGGAGATGTTCCCAAGAAGAAAAACAGAGGATCAATTTTCTGAGAGGAGCACTTAGAGACTTGCATCAGTAAAAAGAAATGTAACTAGGTCTCCCAAAAGAACTGTACACTTTCTAAATCAGGCTCTATATTCTTCTTTAATACTTCCTATTGCATTAGTGTTCATATATCTGAAATAGGCTAAATCCATACCCACACAGACAAATAAATACCTGTGCACTTGTCATAGGAGAGCTGTGATTAAGTATGCAGGAAAAAAAAATGTGTTACTTGTATTTTATCTGTGTTTTCTTACACATCTGTTATGAATCACTGAAGTTAGTTTCAAAAGGCAATTAGACACACAAAGATGAAACCATTCTTACCAGCAGAATTCAAGCTAAATTTCTAATTACTGAAGGAGGAAATAGTCTTGTTTTTCACACTGGGGATGCCAAAGACATGGGGAACACTGGTGTGAACATCATTCATTTCTCAGCCCAATGCTGAGGGTGGAGGTACATCACAGGCCCTGCACTGGTGGTCTTCAAAGGGAAACATTGAGCCAAATACATTTAGTAAGGTACATGGGATAGTCCTCCTTTAGAGTATTTTTCATCATCTTTTCCACTCTCTTGCTCTACTCATTATATTACTACTACACCAGGAAAACCAGAATATGGATACAAAGATATCCCACCGTCTGCTCAGTATCATGCACAGGATTCAATCTGCTCCATGCCAGAGCCATCAAAAGTCAGAGAAAACACATCATCACATAGAAGAGAATCACTTTATGAGTCACAGCTCCACCTCTCCTTCCAAAATAAAGAAACTAATGAAGTGCTGAAGCTAAACAAAATCAAAACATGGCTTTTCCTCCCTCCCCTCAGCAGTGTCAGGTATTTCTCCTCTGGTTCCTCGTGTTCTGCAAAGCGCAGTCTCTTGTCTGGGTGGCAGCCCTTTACCCACCCTTGCTGCCTGATTTGGGCGATCAGAAGAAGCAGCTTTAGGTAGCTGAGGTGACATTTAGGGTCACAGAGCTTGCCTTGCCCGTGCTGGCTCTGTGGTGAGCCTCTCTGCAGCTCGGGAGGAGCGGGCAGATGGTCGGCTCGGCTGTGACGCATTAACCAGCAGCGCTCCATCCCGGTGCCAGCCACAACAACATGCTCAGGGTTTGTTCTTTTCACCATTTTTTATTGATCACTCCAGTATTTCTGGCTTGTGATCCCCAGTATTGGAGCAGCAGAGAAGAGCAGATGACTAAACCCATCTGAATGGCACTGGGAGAGTGAGATTCCCATGAAGCTGGCCTGCCTGCTCTTCCAAAACAACCTGCACAACATTTCTCAGTGTGTGCCCATTTGCCTCATTTTCTCCTCTCTGCTCTCTTGAAGAAGAGAGATTTAAGCGAGATCCAGCTGTCAGTTCCAACATCCACTAAGTCTGAAAAAGCAGAGCAATGAGTCCAGAAACACAAGGACAGCAAAAACAGACCAGGAGACACGTGAGCAGAACTTTTTGTTACTGCTGACATGAGCAAGGGTAACAAGCTGGGGTTGTTTATCCTGGAGTAAAGGAGACTCAGAGGTGCCCTTATCACTCTCTACAACTCCCTGAAAGGTGGCTGTGCTCAGGTGGGGTTGGTCTCTTTCTCCAGGCAGCATTGACAGAACAAGAGGACACAGTCTCAAGCTGTGTCAAGGGAAATATAGGTTGGATATTAGGAAAAAGGTTTTCATGGAAAGAGTGATAAAGTACTGGAATAGCCTGCCCATGGAGGTGGTGGAGTCACCATCCCTGGATGTGTTTAAACAAAGCCTGGATGTGGCACTGGTGCCATGGTTTAGTTGAGGTGTTGGGGCTGGGTTGGACTTGATGATCTTGAAGGTCTCTTCCAATCCAGTGATCCTGTGAATCCTGTGAATCCTGTGAATTCTGTGAATCCTGTGAATCCTGTGAATCCTGTGAATTCTGTGAACTCCCCCATCTCCCTGGCTGCCACAGTGTGAATGAAGACCAAGGAGGAAAACAAAATACTTTTGCACAAAGAAGAGATGACACCTGCAGGGCTTCCTCTGTGCAAGCTCACACCACCCAGAAGCAGGGCTGGCCCTCAGGCATGGCTCTTTTCTCCCACATGGGGTGACATCTGTCTAGTTGACTTCTCACGGCCTCTTGTGGTTTCCCTGTGTTTTGTGGAGGTTCAGGAATCTCGGGGACAATGCCAGGGAGCCACAGGGTGAGAGGAGCACTTTCTCCCCCAGGCAGCAGCAGCAGTGTCTGGGTTAGCACTGGGGGGGTGAGAAGGTTCCACGCTCTCCATTGCTTGGACACTGATGTCTCCTCAGCTGCTCAACAATGCAGCACTGGCTCGTCCTTCAAGTGCCACGCTCTTGATTTCATCTCAGTCAGGCACCAGGATCTCAGGGGTTATGTAGGAGCACACATTGCTCAGCTCCACTGCTTTGAGCAGTTAGAAGGGGGTTTTGTCATATGATGAACTGTGATGCAGAAAACCCCCCAAAGCTTCTACTTGCCTGCATCAGGCTTCCTCAGGCAGCTCAGGGCTGAATTGGCAGAGGAGTGAGTGGAGCTGGTGTCTCACTGTAGCTCAGACAGACCCTGGCTGTCAGGGCAGACGTGTGACACTGAGTGATGAGGAGCTCCAAACCTCTCCCAGAGCTCTCTGGCTGCCTGCAGCTTTGTCCAGCCTGGTCACTTGCTCAGGGGCAGCGTGGCAGAGTGTGACAGCTCGAGTGAGGCAGCTTTGGGCAGCCCCTGAGCCCACGAGGGCAGCTCTGCTCTGGGCAGGGCTGGGATGCAGCAGCCACAGATCCCCAGGGAGCACAGGCTGAGGCAGTGGGTGCTCCTAAGGAGGATGAATTCCCACTGAGGCATTCTGAATATGAGCTTACCCCAATTAGGAAGCTAATTTTCTATCTGAAAGGGCCCACAGAAATCAATGCAGATTCCAGACCATTTCTTCTTGGGCACTGCTCAGGAAGGCTGGGCTTTCAGCAGGCAGTGTCACACAGCATGGCAGCTAATACATTCATTTATAGGTTTCTTTATGCTGGGTAATTCCCAAGCCACTCTCCAATGCCAGACATTTCCACCATCCCTGCCTTTGCTGGGTATGACATGGTTAACATGACTCAGCAACATCCCTCAGGAATGGCAATATGATTTTCCCTGAAGAAATCCTTTAAGAGCAAACAGCTCATGTTTATGGATTCAAAACGCTTTGAACTCGCCC
This sequence comes from Pycnonotus jocosus, assembly GCA_013400435.1. NCBI lineage: Eukaryota > Metazoa > Chordata > Aves > Passeriformes > Pycnonotidae > Pycnonotus > Pycnonotus jocosus. The sequence goes on along the minus strand of VWYP01026916.1, from coordinate 423,650 downwards.
AGCAATTCCCCTGTTGGCCACCTCTTCAGTGTTTCCTTGAGAACATTCACCAACAGTGGATCTTTGACAGTCATTTCCATGGCCTGACCAGCCTGAAGGAGCATCCAGAAAAGGATTTCATTATTCCATTATTTCATTATTTCATTATTTCATCTGGAGGTAGGACCTCAGAATCTGGCGTCAGATCCCGTTGGCATAGTGAGCTGGCACCAAAACCCAACTCTTCTGATTTGACAAGTATGCATCAAACTCCATGGCTGCATGTGACTGTAGGTGGTGGGAGGTATAGATGTGATTTAAACTCTCCAGAACTGGTTTGTTGGTTGCATTAATCTCAAAAACTCAAGAGTAATTTCAATTATGGAACTTTGGCATTCCAAAACCAGCAGCAAATGTTTCTTTATCATCCTGCACATAATCCCATTGTGATGTTATCCAGGTTCTTGGTGTTTCAATCCAAATTGCTAACAAGCCTGAGAATGGTTTTAATAATGCAGCACAGGAATCATCCTGGCATTTTGTGGGGAAGGAGCACCAAAGAAGGTGTCAGGCTTGACAGGTCTCAGTTTAACCAGAGCTCCCTCATGGAGAACATGGAGTGAGCTGTTGCTGTTTTGAGTCAGGAAATGGCAGCGCATTTGAACAAGGGAAGAACGTTGGGTATCAAGCAGTCAAACTCAGCTCAGACCTCCTGGAAGTCATTACAACGCTGTTCTTTGGGTTCCTTCATCAGGAATTCACTGAATGCTTTGAGTTCTTCTGAGCAGAATGCCTTCTCTCAGAATCCCTGCTCCACAGGAAGCTCGGCACTGGAGCTCTCTGCCTGGTGCTCTGTGTTGGGAGGTGACAGCACCTCCACTCACAGTGCCTTCCCCAGCAGCCAGGGCTGACCTGAAATGATTCCAGCTTCTGGGAAAAACCTTGTGAGATCCATTTCAGGCTGAGCTAAAGATTCTTTCTCTCACTGTCAGAAAGAATGTTCCATTTGTTTCATCCACTCAGGACTGCCTGCAATGTCCTTTTTCCAACATCTCGGTTCAGGTGGATGCACTCAAGTTGATCACCACCTTTGCAGAGATGCACTCAGATCTATGGATCTCCTTTCCAGATGCTGCTGCTCTCTGCTGTCAGACAGAAAGGCAAGGGACTGACCCTGCCAGGTGGTTCATGGAGTACTCGAGTGCCAAAACCCGGTGATCTTGTGGGGAACAGTTCTCCTCTCAGTCATCATGAAGAAAATGTTCACTTCACTGGAGACTCATGGAAAATTAATTTCCTTGTAACAGTGCTGCTGCAGGGGCTAAGCCCTCGGGGAGGTGGCACTGGTGCTTCCCACCATGAGCTCCACAGAGAAGAGAGTCTCTCACACATTGATTAGGAAGTTACAAAGTTCAGAGACACAAAGTTCTTTAATGTCCCAGCTACTGCACTGATCTTCTTCTTGCCATGAGATCAGATGATAGGAATGTGGTATGGGTCCTTCTGATGCAGGGACCCTATGACATAAGTTGATTTATGTGAAATGTTTTGGTGAGTCCCAGCTTTTTAATCTCAAATTCTGGGTGAGAAGCTGAGCCTAGGTCCTGTACTTTCAGGGATTTTGCTTCATAGGGAGGTTGTCCTGAAGCTGGTGACCCCTTTTCCTCCTGGAAAAGCCTCACAATCTGTGGTGCTCAGGTTCAGAGCAATCCCACCTGGGACACACAGCACACCTGTGGGGTGGGAACAAAAACCCCAAGTGTCCCACAGTGCACAGAAGTCACTCTGCCATTGTCACCAGCACTGCTGAGGAGTGACAGACTGGCTGGTGGAGAAGTACCAGGGAAAAAAATGACAGAAAAAGGCGTGTTAGAACAGAAGGTGTTGATGGTACTGATGTCAGTGATCATCCAGACCACAGTGCCCACCTCCCTGCAGCTGCTCAGACACCAGGATGGGAGACACAGGACAAGCTGATGGGACAGGGACAGGAACAGGAGACAGGTCCTTGTCAGCTCCTGGCCAGCACAGAAGGGAACATGCAGACCCAGCACGTTTTTATCACCTAAAAAAAGTCCAGCAGGCACGAGGAGGACTTGACAGCTGTCATCCTCTGCATTATTCCAGGGAATCCTGGAAAGATTGGCTGAACACTTTGTGTCTTGGTGTTTGCAGGCTGGGTGGGCTCCTCACACACACCCACCCTCGTGAGAACGTGTGCAGGAGTGCCACTGGAACCACTTTGGGTTTAGTTTGGCTTTAAAATCCGAGGCTCTCCTTTCCTGGGGGCTCTTGCATTGGAATGTCCTTGGCACAGTGGCACATCCCAGCTGAGCTCCTGCCCAGCCCCTTCTCTGCACGGGCAGCAGGGGGTTGGTTGGACCAAAAGCATGCACAAACAGGATGGAAACCAAAAGATAAGAGGAATCTGTTGATTGATGAGAGTACAGATCCTCAGTCACAGGACATCCAGGTAGAACTCCCTAAGTGAACCAAGAACTGACTCTTCTGAAGGAGAGATTTTTCATAAAAGCTGAGTTAGGCCAGACAGATCCCTGGGGCAGAGGACACAGGCTGGAGGGGAGTAAGCAGATAGAAAAGATGACAGCAGAGCAGATTGGAAAAGAGAAAAATCCCCTGGAGGTCTTCTTCCCTGTCACCTGGAATGACTGAGGTCCCCTCAAGAGAAGGAGCTCTCTACTTTGCAGGAAGGAGGCTGCAAGAGGTTGTGAGTGGAAGTGATGCCAAGTGACTGCCTCATGAATCTCATGTTGAGAGAGGAGCAGTGGGAGATCACTTCACCATCAGCACAGAACAGAAAAACTCTGTCTCCTGAATTAATAACCTGAAGCAACTGCTCTGCTCCAGGCAGCCACAGGAAAAATGCAAAATTCAGACACAGGTTGCATTTTCTGGGTGTTATTATTTCAGATGAAATTCAAAATCAGAGAAGCAGGACAGGACACAGAACTATGCAAACACTGCATGTGGTACTTGCCTTTCCCCATATTAGATGCACTAAAAAAAGGCACAGAGCAGGTATTCAGTTACACTGTGGAATAAGACAAGAGACTTCCTTGGCAGATATGAACAGGGCCCCAAAAAAAGTAGTAATTGACTATGCCTCCCACAGCAAACTCACCCAGCCTTTGTGTCTCATCAGAAAAAGGATTTACAGGAGAGCAAAGCTCACGTCTCATTGAGCTTTTCATCATTCCCTTGCAAGGTTATCCTGCACTCTTGTCCCAGCCCTGTGGGAAGGGAAGCCAAAGCACTGCCTGTGACACCAGCCACACAGTCAGGTGTTCCTCCCTCCTGTTCCTTTCTCCTTCCTTAGGAGAATCAATGACCCCAGCTGGGCCCCCAGGCCCTCCAGGCTCAGCCCCCAGAGCCCTCCTGTCCCCCTGAACTGTCCCCTTGCAATGCACACACAAACCCAGATGCTCCCACAGGGACATGTGCACCTCCCCAGCTCCCTGCTCTTCCCAAAATCCTTGCACTGGTGCCTGCAGCACAGCTTCAGGCACTGGGTCATAGTGGGGCAACAGATAGGGTGTGCACATATAGAGCTGAGTATATGACCTGAGCCCCCAAAACCATCAACCAAACCCCCAAAACCATCAGCCAAACCCCCAGAGCCCTCCTACAGGGCTGCACTCCAGCTTCTTACTCCCCTCTCTGGTACATCCAGGATTACCCTGGGCCAGGAGCAGAAGCCAGCATTTGTCCTTGTTAGATTTCCTGTGCTTGCTGACACACTCAAATCCACCAAGATCTTTCTAAGGATCCTCCATTCTCAAGGGACTCAGGGTCTCCTCCTGATTTAGGACTGCCAGAAGCAAACTTCCTTAAGTGTGTCCAGGTCCAAACATCCAAGAGAATCTGCCCTAAACCTGAGCACCACCAGCCTGATGTTACCCCATGGGCTGCAGCTCCCTGAGCCCAGATGTTCCCCCAGGGAAGCCCAGCTGGAGCCACATCCCAGTGGTGAGCTGCAGACACTGTTACAGCTCTGCCCTGCTGTGCACAGAGCACCAGTGGGGTCCACAAGGGTTGGCTCAGGGCAATAAACACCTGAGCAGGTGTGCTGTATGTCAATATTTCAAGTGTGGGCTAAATGAATGACAGCTCATTAGTGAGGGCTCTCTGCTGCCTCAGTTTGTGGGTCAGGTTTCCATCATCTAATTCTTCCAAACTCAAATCGTTCCATCATTCTCTCATCATAGACACTGCTGGTTTGAGAAAATGAGGCAAAATCCCTTCTAAAGCCTGCTGTATCTCAGAACAACACCCTTGCTCTCTCTCACTTGCATTCCTTTCTGGAAGAGTGTGCCAGTTGCCTGATACCAAATTGACTAAGAGGAGTGAGATAAGCAGCTGTTTGCTGTTGATAGATGCAATATTGCACACACAGCCACTGTGAGCAATTAAAAGCTTTATTTATTGCTATCTCTGTAGTGTGGTTGAAGAATTCAAAAGGTCAGCTACAGTGGCAACAACGAATAGCACATATTAATTAGACATAATTATAAAGATGACTTCACAGACAAAATATGAGCTGGGATCAGCCTGGTCACCAAGAGGGCACTCAAATATTTGATAAAAGTGAAACTGCATATCTGGTTTGATAAGCTGGACTGTGGGCTTTACCACACATGTGCTCTCGCAGAGAGGAGAGAAGGTATTAATATAAGTGAAGCCTGTAGCAGTCTCTATGGTTACAGCTAACATTTTCTAATATAAGCCATTGTCTTCAGATGCTTAACTTTCCATGTTTCAACTGCTTAGGCTGAAATTTTCCATCACTGCTCATTGTTTCCAGGTGAATTCTCTAGCAATCAGGTTAGCAAATGTACTGGAGAATTCGAGCAGATTCTCATGCTGAAACAGCAATTGGAAATTGGGCAGGGACTCAATCTTATCATCTGTTCCCATCCTCTCCAATTTACCCCATGGCTTGGTGACTTTCAAAGACTCAGCAGATCCTGCTGGAGGTTTTGTGCTGGAATTCCCAGAGGTGAATCTCCTGGTGGTGCATCAGCCCCTGCTGGGGGAGAGCCCCTGCCCTGAGCACTGCCCTCAAACCCTGCAGAGCTCAAACACAGCCCTGACTCTCAGGGACTGAGGAAACTTGAGCCAGGCCGAGTTTTGCATCTGCAGCTCCTCAGCTGGGCATGTTATAAATATTTGTGCCCACCCTGCTGCAGCTGGGGCAGTCTCTGTGTCCACCCCAGTGGCACAAACCCTGTGAGAGCAGCCATCCTGCAGGGCTCCAGCTTCTGATAACAGCCCCCAACTCTAGGCTGTGGCAAGGATTTTAAAACATGGATTAAATATATTTTCTTTGTGGAAAAGAGGCATCCCAGCCTGTCCAACTCCCACCAGCACACAGACAGTCATGTATCCCGTGCCATCACCTCCCTGTGTGGTGGATTGTGCTCATCTAAACTGTGGCACAGGTGGGGAAATTAATTCTGTGAGCTGTGCCTTGGCTCAGAGGAGCCAAGAGGTTCTCACATGTACCCACAGAGGTTCTGTAGCCAAGCTGAACAAGAACAGGCAACAGCTTGTTCCTCCCTGCCACTCTTCACATCTTCATTTACCACTTTTTCTGTTTTTCAGAGTTTGGGCCGTGGTTTGCTGAGTTTAAGCTCTGTCAGTCACAGAATCATTAAGGCTGGAAAAGACCACCAAGGTCATCAAGGCCAACCTTTTACCAAATGTCCCCATGCCCACACACCATATTGGGAAGTGCCACCTTTACTTGTTTTCTTAACATTTCCAGGGGTGGTGGAAACGTTCCTTGGTTCCACTTCCTTGGGCAGATTGTGCCTAATAATTTTTTCAGTAAAGAAAATTTTCCCAATATACTGTGGATGTGATAATCATTAAAAAAAAAAATACAATTGGCAACCTTAAGAACCAACCAACTTTTTTAAAAAATTTCCTAATACACAGTTACTCCTAGACATTCCTGATTTCCTAATTAATTTTTGCCAACCTTAACCCCTTGAAAGCGCTCCCCAGGTGCTGACTGGTTGCTGCTCTTTGCCCCCAGGTGTGCTGTGGCTCTCAGTGGTGTCCGAGGTGTTGTACATCATGCTGTTGGTCGTCGGCTTCAGCCTCATGTGCCTCGAGCTCTTTCATTCAAGCAGTGTCATAGATGGGCTCAAGCTAAATGCCTTTGCTGCTGTCTTCACTGTGCTTTCAGGTATGAACCTCCCCTTCCCCTTTTACCACCACAAAGCAAAATTCTACAACTTTGAAATAATAAAAAAAAACCCCCAAGGCTCCAAGGCCCTCTCATCCCCATTTAGCTATCGCAATTTTTCACTGTAATTTTTTTGTTCCTTTGGCACAAAGACTGCATGATAAATTCGCCTCTTGCCAGAGAGAAGTGAACATCCTCATTCCTGATTTCACAGCAGCAGTGCAGTAATTATCCTTCCCCAGCCTGCACAGCCATTACCACAGCTCCAGCCCCAGCTCCATTTGCAGCATCATCACACTCATTTTCCAGAGGAAAATTAAAAACATGTAACGCTGAAAAGTCTTTTTTCTGTGTTAATCCTGAAAGTAGGTGAAGGGTGGAAAACCAAAGAAAGGATCTCCTCTTGTTAATTAACAAAATTGAAACTGAAAAGGGTTCTAATAATGGCACTGAGCAGCTCCAAGAGTGCTCTGGGACATGTACATCTCTCAAAACAACTGTTTTGGGCTGGTTTTGTGCTCAGTCTGAACTTGGGGCCCCTCACCATGTGAACTTGAGGAATTCCCTTCTCTAAAACAAGTCCAACCAAGTGGTCAAGTGCCCCTCCACTTCTGTGAGGTTTTTTCTGGTTAAACCCCCACCCTTTCCAGGATTTACACAAGCAGCCAGAGTGCTCTGTGAGCAGTCCTGCATGAACCTCTCTGGCAGAAATAATTTCTGAGATAGAAAGGCATTTTATTCTGCTGCATTTATTCTGCTGCATTTTATTCTACTGCATTTTATTCTGCTGCATTTCAGGCTGGAAGGCATTGCAACAGGCAGTGTACATTCTGGGAAAGATTTTGCATCTTCAGGGAAAGCTGCAAATGGTGAAACAATAACAAAAAAAGGAAAGGTCAGATGTAGAGCTGAGTGACAAAAAAAAAATCTGATAAGAACTGCCAAAGCATATTTTTCAGCTTTGGATATAATTTGGAATTTTTTTAAAAAATCAGTTCCATTTACAAAATCAAACTATGTGGAATTCTTCAGCATTCAATCAATCACTTCCATGCCGTTCCTCTCTCCCTTCACCATTAACTGCAGTTTTAAAGTTTTGTAAGAATGATGAAGTTTTCTTTCCTACACAACTTTCTATTTTTATTTTGGCCTTCCCTCTTTCTAAGTTCATTGCCAAGATAGTCCAAATATAAACTTCAAAATTTTACAGGGAAAAATGATAGAGGAATTGAAACAAGGATAAAACCCCAAACCCCAGCACACTGCTAGCTGTTATTTTCAATGACAGGGATATCAGAGGAAAGAAGAAAACTATATTTATTTAAGCTTAGCATATTTATAATGACATAGCTTAATAGAAATTAGGTAATGAAGAGGACTTTCCATTGGAGCATAACACTCCTCATTAAATTCATGCTTGAGTTCCCTCATAAAAGTGCAATGAAGTCTCCACATTCTCATAGCTCAACATCTAAAGGTTAGGAAAAAATATCCCAATAGTGTGGTCACTTATTGCTGTTCCTACGAGCCACTAAAAAATATCCCACAACATCACAATTTTGGTATCCCTCTTAAACTGACACAAACTAAAAAGCTTACATATGTCTCTCACGTAGTGTTTGCAACAAAGCATTTTAATTAATGTGATATATTCCATAAATAGAATTTCTAGTCAAAAAATACGAGGAAATGCTTTAAAATACCTTGTCTTTTCCAATTTTCCTTCATCTCCAGCTTTCCAAAGTTCCTTCATTTCTCCCATTACTGACACCTCCCAGCAGCTCTGGTCCTGCAGGGCTCAGGATCTCAAGCCAGCTGTGAATGCTCAGTGTTTCTGCACTGCCAACCATTCCAGCACACCACAGCACCAGGATTTTCCATCAGCAAACACCTCTTGCCCCGGAGCTGGATGGGCACAGGCATCACTGTGCCCTTCCTGCCCAGCCTCAAGCCACCAGGTGGGGGAAAAGATGATCCTGGGCATGGAGCAGCTGCTGATTTGTGTTACAGGCAGCTCCTTTAGGCTCATTAAGTGCACAGCAAAAAGGACCAGAGGGTTTCCCTGTGGACAAAACTTGGCGAGGCACAGCTAAAATAGACCAAACCAAAAGTGAACGAAGCAGCACAACAAAAGATTTGCATTGCTCTGCTTTAGTTTGGATGTGGCATAACAGCACCCACAGCCCTGCCAGGTGCACATCCAGCCCCATCCTGCCCTGCCATCAAGCAGATAAAACCAACAACATCCCCAGTGTTTGCTGGTGACCTCCTGCTCCTCACCTGGATCAGTGGGTGTCACCTCAGCCTCCCACACAGCCACAGGGCTGCAGGTGGCTGAAACCCTGGGCAAGGTTTGCGTGACAGAAGCGAGCAGCTCAGCCCTGCTGAGGCTCGTCCTGGCTGTGTCAAACCTCCTGCTGGCTCTGAGTGACTGTGACAGCTCTCAGGGCAGCCTGTAATATTTTATTAGGGTTGAAAAATTACTGACAGGATATATAGAAACAGCAGACTCCAAACTTAAGATCAAGGCACAACCGTCAGCTGAAGAAAAATCCACTGATTTAAAAAGTTCAGCAAGCTCCCGGTGCATTCTGGAAATTAAACACAACCAGAATAAAAGCAAGGTGTGCAGCACTTTGCTGTGCTCCTATTAGGCCACCCACCCTGCCCAAATCTCATTTCTCCTGGAGTGATTTGCTCTTTCCACCTCCTATCTTTGCAGTGTGTCACTCCAACACGAGGCAGCTGAGCAAACCACCCCAGCCCCCTGTAACACAATGTCCTCCCTCAGCCTCTGCAGTTGTTTGTCTCAGATCTGACATTTCTCCTGCTGGAGGTCCTGCTCAATGTGCCCACAGCACAAACATTCCCCAGCTTCCCTCCCCCAGAACTGCCTTGAATCATCCATAAGACTGGGGAAATTAATGGAATGGTTTAGGCTCTGAAGGAAAGAAGAGCGAAAAATTGGGTGTGGTTGGGGGAAGGAAATCAGGATCTTCCATGTACAGGAAGGGCAACAGTGGAAAAAATTAGATGGTCAGAGAGAACAGAGAAGGTATGGTCAAAGTGTACCACACAGACCTCACTGTACCTGCCAGGGCAGAATATTGGTGTTTCTAAGTGCCTTAAACTGCAGCACAAGAGGCCTTTGCACACCTGTAGGTCCAAGAACTATTTGGGATGTAGTGATCCAGCCCCACCTCCTCAGCCTGACCCCACACTTCCCAGAGCTCAGTGGGGATCATCCCCCTGCACTGCCCATGGCAGGAACAGCCCAAATTACTGTAGCTGGAAAATTGTCCAAGCCTGGGAGCTGCTCCTGACCACCACTGCTGGAAAAGTGGTGCAGGTTTGGTTTTCCTCAAAGGAGTGTTTAAATATAAAGGTCAGGTGGTTTTTTTCTGTTTAAACTGCAGGACCACACTGGGCAGCTAAAGGCAGAGCCACTCAGGACACTGTGATTTACTGCAGCCTTGTTCTTTAACATGACAGAGATTGAAAGTCTAACACATTGTCTCATCCTCACCCAGCTGCAGTTCTCTCAGTGAGCTCCAACAGTGTCACAAAAGCATCACCAGCACTGCACCACCAAAAATATCCCAGTGGTGTCCTCTCACCACACATCACCAGGAGAACCAAGCTCACTTCACTTCCTGCTACAACACCCGAGTGTTTTCTGAGTGTTCAAATTCATAAATCTGAGCAACTGCTGGGACAGAACATGGTTGTGTGGAGTGAACACATTGAGCCTGCACAGCCTGCAGGAGCCTCTCCCCTCATGCTCTCACCTGAGGGCTGTCTGGGATGGGCTGTGAGATCACTGTGGGTGGCACCCCTGGCTCACAGCAGCAGTGTTGGTGGGGATGCTCGCTGTGCAACATTTTCTTCAACGATTTTCTTCCTTCAGCTCCTCTTTTAATTGAGGATTCAGAATGATGTAAAATAATGAGCTCTCAGTCACATCTTTCCTCTGCCCATGCAGCTCCCTCCTCCACAGTGGAACAGGAGGCATAAAAGTACAACAAAGACTTTTTTGGAGCTCTCAAAGCACTTTACAGCAGTAGCTCCCTCAAGTTATGATAAAAAAACTTTGGCACAAAAATTCCTGTTCTGATCCCTGCTTCCCAGGTCTCTTGGGGATGGTGGCACACATGATGTACACTCAAGTTTTCCAAGTGACAGTCAGCCTTGGGCCAGAGGACTGGCGACCACATTCCTGGGACTATGGATGGTCCTTCTGGTAAGTGTCACCCCAGTTCCTCTCTTTTCTTTTCAGAGCTGTTCCATCAGCCTGTTGGGACATTGCACACATCCCCTCCAATTGCCAGGAACACCCTGTGGATTCCCAGCTGCCAAGCTTGCAGCAGCACAAGCCCCCAGGGCTGTGCAGGGTTTGAGGTGTGGGGCTCAGCCCTGGGTGGCTGTGCAGCAGCAGCTGTGCTATCAGCAGGTACAGAGCACTTGTAAATAAACAGCACCCACAATTACCAACACAGATTGAGCACTCTCATTAAAGTTCAATTTAGGAACATAATTGCCATGGCATTTCTGAGACTTTTAGCTTTTTTTTTTTTTTTTTTTTTTCCCACTTGTTTTTAATTAATGTCTCAGTTGAACCTTACGGTGCAGCTTTGAACACAAGTGCAGAGGAAGGTGCAGTGCTCCTGGCACCATGAGACTTCCCTGTGGATCATGGGGAAAAGGGTTGGGAAAATGGACATGGCATAGTTTGTTTGGGTTTTTTTACCTTTCTCATTTATCTTCTAAAATCGCATAAAACTAATTTGGCCAAGACACAGCAACTGTGTTATATTGCTTGCCAGTTTATAAGAAGCTTACCAAGAGCAGGAGGCTGTGGAGAATAAAAATACCTGCAAACAACATCCCCAGTCCTCCAGAGGCATCAGCCTCTTTGGGTGGATAGGGAAAATACTTTCTTCTTGTCATTTCTAAATATAGCACATTATTTTCTTTCCATCTCAAAGCAAAGACAACAATCTTTGCTAACACCAATAAATAAATATTTCTTATGCATAGTACTGCAGGGAATTATTAGTCTTTCCTTTTCACCTCTTTCTACTGTGTTTCATAGGAGGAGTTACTACCATTTTAACAACATGTTACAAAATACAAATCACATTATATCTAAAATACAGCTTATTTGGTGTCTAAGTAATGAATATTTATTGCATGTGATGATGGACTTATAAATACATTGCATTCACGTATTTATAATATTTATATTAATATTTATAACAACTGTGTCACAATAATTGTATAATTTTCAATAGATTTAAATAATAAGGCGTATTTGTCTTCAGTAATCTATTTTGTAATTTACTGCAATACTCAGACTTCAAAATGTTGGCAAATGTCTTGCATGATAAACACTCATTAGATTATTCTCCTTCATCTTGTGCAAGCCAAGAGCCCCCAGGGCTCAGAGTGGGCACCAGGGTCCCTCAGGGCACCCTGAGCTCTCCTTGGGCCCACTCATCCCACCCACACCCCCAGCTGGAGCTGTGTCCCATGGAAATGGAGCTGGGATCCCATGGGAGATGGGGCTGGGAGCTGGTATCCCACAGAGATAGGAATGGGAGCTGTGTCCCACAGAGATGGAGCTGGTGTCTCATGGGAGATGGGAATGGGAGCTGTGTCCCATAGAGATGGGAGTGGGAGCTGTGTCCCATAGAGATGGGAGTGGGAGCTGTGTCCCATAGAGATAGAGCTGGTGTCCCATGGAGATGAGAATGGGAGCTGTGTCCCATAGAGATAAAGCTGGTATCCCATGGGAGATGGGAATGGGAGCTGTGTCCCATAGAGATGGAGCTGGTATCCCATGGGAGATGAGAATGGGAGCTGTGTCCCATAGAGATAAAGCTGGTATCCCATGGGAGATGGGAATGGGAGCTGATATCCCATGGAAGATGGAGTTAGGAACTGGTGTCCCATGGGAGATGGGAATGGGAGCTCTGTCCCATAGAGATAGAGCTGGTGTCCCATGGAGATGGGAATGGGAGCTGTGTCCCATGGCAGATGGAGCTGGGAACTGGTGTCCCATAGAGGTGGATTTGGGAGCTGTGTCCCATGGCAGATGGAGCTGGGAACCGTGTTCCATGGGGGATGAAGGCCAGACCCCAGCCCTGGCCCAGAGCAGCCTCTTCCTTAGCTCTCCTTGGGCAAGCACAGCCAGGGAAGGTGCAGTGGGCTCTGGATTAAGGACCAGCACTGCCCCTGGGTTAGGTCTCACCATGGAGGACTCTGAGATACACACAAGGAGGGAAATACACAGGAACAACCCCCCACTGCCCATATCCCTGGGGTGAGACCTCAGCTTCACCCCACACAGCTCCCCTGGGAGCTGAGCTCCTCTCCAGCAGTCACAAGGCACCTTCTTGGACCTACTGCAGTCACAAAGCTCCTTGCATTTATAATCTCCCTTTCTCCTTTCCCTGGTGCTTCCAAGGCAGCACATTTATCCATGCAGGATGTGGGGCACGGTGCAAACACCAGCCCAGCTGGGACAGGGCTGAGCAGCAGCAGCATTTCCAGCCTGCAGTGGTGCTCAGCAGCCTGAGGAAGGCCATGGGGTCCCTCATCCTAGTGAGGGTAGGAGACCTGGAAAAGGAAGGCCTGGAGGCCAAAAGAAGCAAACCCAAGGCTTCTGCCTTCCAGCTCACACTGTTGTACAGACCAGAGAATCTCCCCTGGCACCACCCAGACCCAAACACCTTCTCTAAGAAGGGTTAATTGCAAATGCCCACCCAGCCTGGTGGAAAACCACACATCTGGGAACTATTTTCTGCTCCGCTTGGGTTCTGGTAATGTCCTGGAACATGAGCTTTGGGAAGCCCTGAGCCAGCAGTTGTCACCACCACCCTTATTTCCAGGCTGCTGTCAATGTGCCACTGCAGCACCCAGCCACAGAGCAGAGCCCAGAGAACTGAAACAGCCCTGGCAGGTGGGGCCAGGGAACACTGTCCCCATGGTCCAGAGCCAAAGGGGATCCCACTGCCATCCCTTTCCCAAGGGCTTGAGGGAGAACCAAGTTTTCTGTGACTCTGCTTCCCCCGTATCAAAAGGGAGTGATAAAAACACCCCTTCCCAAAATGAGGAAGGGCTGCTCATGCTCTGCTCAGACCTCTCAGGGTGGTGTCTGTCATTCTACTCCATCCCCAAGCCATGGGCAAAGCCTGGAGGTTGTTCTGGGCTCTGGCACAAGTCAGGAGTGGGCCAGGGGATTCTCCAGGCAGGAGATTTCAGTGCCTCAGAGGAGCAGTAGATATTCAAGTTCAGACTCTCTAAAGAAAATAAATATAAAAAGCCTGAGCTGTTTGAGCCACGGAAGAACCTGAGAGCCCATGCTGAGCTCAGCTACAGGAGGCTCTGTGGGTGCAGCCCCAGCACATCTGGGGCACAGCTGGCAGGGAGTGTTAACACCATTGCTGTTAAAGAGGCCTTCACCTAAGGCAGCTGTAACTCCTCAGGTACGATAACCACTCTTCACAATTCAAAATAAATAGCATTTAACCAAGGTCCATAAAAGCTAAAGTGCCTCTATCCTAACTGCCTAATTACTGTGATTTCCCAAATGCCAGGCACTGAGAGTCTTCATTCTGTATTTCCTTCTCTGAACCTTTCAGCACTTTTGATTTCATGATTAGAAACCATCAGAAGCATCCAAGAGAAATTCTCCCTCAAAGCTCATTCCACAGGCACCTCCCAGGCACAGTGAGGCACATGGCTTTGGCTGGCTTCCTCCTGGATGCTGCTGGGGAGCCCAGCTGGAAATGTTTGCAGCTGCTGGAGCTCTTCCCCACTCTCCACGTGAGAGGCAGCCTCATGCCCAGCCAGGAGGATGCTGTGCCTGGACACTCACACCGAGCACAAGCTCCCTTCCCACTTCTCCTCCCAGCCATGGGAAACTTCAGGGAAGTTTGTCACCCCAGGGGTCACGACATTTCCTTCTCATTTGATTGCATCTGGCAAGCAGGTTCAGAAATGACAGGGGAAGAGCTGCCTCCACACATCTCATTGCCTCAGGAGTCCCTGCAGGACTTGTTATAAGCTGAATTTTGAAATCATTTAAATGAGCCATTTCTGTTTACTTGAGCCATTTTTCCCCCAGATTTTTCAGTCCATGGATATGTGCTCTTTTTCAAGTTCTGTCTAATTTGAAATGAGAAACTGCTTCCTTGTCTGCAGGTCCTTTGCAGAATAGGAAAATAGCTCATGCTGAGGGCTGTGTTGACAATGCTTATTTATAAGATAATGCTACTGGGGCTGGGTTCTTTCTGCTCTGCATAATTCAGATCAATTTGCTACAGAAAAAGTGCAAAAAGAAGGAGGTAAAGTGTGTCCCCATCACAGCTGATGGAGTTAATCCAGCTTAGTTATGCAGCCACTGTGAACTATGTGTAGCCAGGGTTGTTGGGCCAAGTGTGAAGCCAAAAGGAGCCAAGAGGAGCCAAGAGAAGCTCTGCAGACAAAAGGAGGAATTCAGGGCCTTTTTTTGCAGCCTCATTTCATGCTCAAACAGCATCTCAACACCCTGGGGCCATGAGTCCCTCACCAACCCCATCTGAACTTGAGGTCAGGGTGGGCAAAAGAAGTTGGGGTGAGGCCCTGTCCACAAGCAGGGAACAGAGCAGCTCCAGCTGGCCCTGCTTGCCAGGACAACACCTGCTGCTGCTGCTCCAGCTTGGCACTGGGACAGTCTTTTTTTTATTTCCCCTTCCCTTCTCCCTCTGCCTCCCTGTGCTCCTGGTTGGTACCTGCAGGTGTCCTGCCCCTGGCTGGCCAAGGTTGGCTGGCACTGCCTTCACACTGGGGGGGTCAGTCAGGAGACCCCCAGATTGGTGACACCACAAAATGGAAGTGGTGTCTTCTATTCTGATCAGGCTTTCAGAGACCAGACACAAGCCAGAAATTCCAGAGGTGTCTGTGAACCAGGAAAGAAGGAAATACAGCAGTCTGATGAAGGCATGAAAATGAGATTAGAATCCATCCCTGCAGTGGCATTGTGCAGCCAGTGTCCCATGCACAGCTGCTGCTCCAAAAGACTCTGGGCCATTGCTCCTTCCTGGAGTGTGTGCATTCCAGCACTTGTCTGCAAGGCTCTGAGGCGCTCCAGAGGGAGATCAGGAGGTTTTTGTCAGAGTGCACCAAGTGTCCACCTTAGCACAGGGCTCTCCATGGGATGAAGGCCGTGCCCAGCCCCCAGCCCAGCCTGAGCCTGCCTGAGCAGGGGCCAAAGGTGTGTCCCAGGTAAGATGAGCAGAACGGGTCTGTCCCCCCACCCTCCCTGCCTGGTCCCAGCCCTGTGTTGATGTCAGAAATACAACACGAGCTGCTGTGCTAACCCAGCTGTGTCTGCTGGTTTCTCTCTCCACAGTCTGGCGTGGGGCTCCTTCACCTGCTGCATGGCGGCCTCCGTCACCACCCTCAACTCCTACACTAAGACTGTCATTGAGTTCAGACACAAGCGCAAAATCTTTGAGCAGGGCTTTCGAGAAGAGCAGAACTTCCTAGACCAGGAAGCCATCAAGTACTTCAGAGAAAGGTCAGTGCAGTCAGTCACTCCATCAGGGGAGGTTTCCACGGACTCTGCTGCTTTCAGAAATCCCAGGCTCTCACCCACTCCAGCACCCATGGGTGGAATCTCTGAGACACCTGGGAAAGGCAACCACAAAAGGTCCTCCTTGATTCGGTATTTCTTAATTTTTGTGATGTTCCAGTGCCCAGCCTTCCCCCTATACTCATTAAAATCTTTACAATATGCACCCAATTCACAAAAAGCTGTGCTGCCAATTTCCCCTTCGATTTCCCCTCCCGTCTAGAAAGGTAAGATTGTGGGGACATACCAAATGTGACATCCATCCCTTCTCAGCACGTGCAACAGGCACCTCCCAGCAACCCCAACAGCTGCTGAGGCATTTTCCACCAAGCCACTTTGGAGCTGCCATCTCCCATGGTCACATGCCCACAGTCCACCCCTGGCTGCTTTGCACGACCCATCCTCTGGAGCAAACCCACACAAACACAGCAAAAAACACCCACACGGTGCCACCCACACAGTGCCACCCACACAGTGCCACCCACCCTGCCACACTGCAGCCCTGCCGGCTCCCAAGGCCCAGAGAGGCTCTGTCACTCTGCCAAGCAGCTGCCCCCTGCCCTCATTCTTTGGTGAAGAAGTTCAGGCTCTTTTTAAAGCTGTGGCTTGTGAAGAACACACAGATCCTGGGCTCACACAGCAGAGATGGGCTCCACAAGGTGATGGACCTTCACAGGATGAAGAGCTGAGAAGTACAGAAAATCCTCACCAAAAGTTTATGGCCTGAAGTGAGATAAAGATATTTTGGGGGCAGAAAATATATAGCAGGATGCTTATATTACTTATATTACTGTTTGTCAGACCAGTGTCTTCCACTTCTCTACGGTGGAAGAGAGTGGCTGGGAAGCTCTGAGGGGACAGAGGGTTTGGAATGATCAGCATTTCAGCAGCAGAGTGAGGAGCTCTCCTGATCATTGCTCCCATGACAGCTCCCATGATTATTGCTTTTCCTTGGTTGTCTTGTTTATTATTCTGTTGTTGCAGGTATCCCCCTGCTACCATCCAAGTTTTCACTCCACCCTTCAGACAGCCTGCAAGGAAAAGAGAAATGAGGCAAACAAATATGATTTTCCTAATTTTGCATTTGCACATGACAGTGAATTCTAAAAAATTCTCTGTGGGAGAAAAGAAAGCTCAGACACAGTGAGGAGGAAAGGGTCAATGTGTGCCTCAGGGTAAATCAGCACTCAGGGAGGGAAACCAGACAAATTATTGAAGTGAGAATTGCAGATAAGAGCCCAGGAGAATTATAAGGAACAGTATCTTGAATTAGATTGAGAAATGCTAAGGAAACTTGTTGAAGTACCACTGCTGCCCTTTCTGGAACAGTAAATAGCAAAATATATTAATGGCCCAGAGGACAGGAACCTTTTTGTCTCACATGGGCATTGTGGGTTTGATTTGTGTTCTTCTTGCCCTCACAACATGACACAATTCCACCCCCAACCATTCCCTCCTCGGTCACCTCCCCTCAGCCCTTCCACACATACTTGGCACACTCAGCTCAAGCATGTGGTGTTCCCTAACTTCATGATTATGACTTTCTTTTTTTATATCACATTATTTTAATTGTTGTATCTGAATACATAATAGGAAGCCCAGAGACAGTGTTACCATGGGATCATTCTAGAGATTTAAAGCTGTGCAGCAATATAAATTTTTTTATTATTTTTTAAAGTGATGGTATTCATGCTCAGCTTCACTGCTGAGCCCTGGGAGTGCTCTGGCTGCAGGGGTCCAGGCACTGTCTATTAACAAAACCCTGCTGCTGCATGCTGTGGGTGCCCTCAGTCCCACACAACTTCCCCGAGCTCCCATCTGCCTTTGCACAGATAGAAAATAAAATAAATCCTCTTTCCTTCCTGTGCACATACCCAGGGATACTTCACATTCCCTCCTACTCCTCCACCTCCATGTTCCTTTTCATACCTCATGAATAAAACCCTCCAGCCTTTCCTCCTTCCAGTTACTTTGCACATATCTTCACCCTTTTTGCCTGCTCCTTTGCCTCAGTGCAGAGCCAGCACCCCCTGGAGCACACATCCAACCTCTGTGCTGGACACACCCTGTGCAACAGGCACTTTCCTATATGCCTGCTGAAAATTAAAGCTTTATCGTTATTCCCAACAGCTCCCTTTATCATCTGGGACTCAGGGAAGGAAAGTGTCAGCCCCATTTTGCCTGATAAAACTTTTTTTGTTGGAATGTTATCCTACAGGCCCCCGCTCCCAGGGAAGAAATTTGCTTTCAGAAAAGTACTGACAGTAAAATGCTGCTAATCTTGCACGTGTTTTCTCAACATATCATCGTATTGTGCTTCACTTTAATTGCATGCAACTGCACACAACTGCAAAATATTTGCTGGAAATGTGGATGTAAGAGCAGAAATGGTCCCTTGAGAGCTCCTAGTTCAATAGCTGTGCTCCTGTCCCCAGCAGAGCAGGAGGTGCAGGGGATGAGCCCCACCATCCCATGGTTTGCTGTGCTGATGCCCCTCCAGCAGCTCCCATCCCCTCCCCTTGCACTGCAGCCTCACCCTCTGTGACCCTGCTGCTCCTCCACTTCAGCCTCCACATCCCTGCTCTGAAGAACATGGGGGAGGCCTCTAACACATGTGAATGTCTATGTACACCCCAAATTCTGCTCCACAGCCTGGTTTGTCTCCACCTTGGCCAGCACTTGGTGTTACCCAGCCCTCAGTCACTCTCACAGGAGCACATCCCAATCCTCTGCCTCCCTGTACCCCAAGGCTCTGTCTCTCACCAGACAAGCATCTCACTCTTCCTGTCACTGGGAAAACATTTCAGCAGCTGCTGAAAAATCAAGGATTTGTGGTGTTACACACAATTATGTCCTATCCAGGCCTGGGATACTTCGAAAAGTCCAAACAAAACAGACTCTGTAGCTCACAGTATAAAATCAAAAGACACCAGAGCTCTTCAGATATAATAGGTACAATAGCCCTCGGGGTAACTCTAAGAAAACCAGGTCAGTTATACAGACTTGGAGGTATTGTTCATGCTTTAAGTGTGCTATAAAATTGTCAGAATTATCTGCAAAGTCAGCTTTGAGTCTTTGTCGTTCAAGTGGTTTTCCTTCCTTTTTTCTTGTTTTCCTTTGAAATGAGTATTTGTCTATAACTTTTTCTCATCTTTTTCATTTTCTTTAGTTCATTGGATGTCAGTTCATAACTAGTATCTCTCTTCCATCCTTCCCAGTCTCTCTCTCTGCTCTGTTTCACATGAACACTCTTGTCCCATGTGGTCATGAGCACAGTCCCCTGTCTGTGGTTTACCCCAGCCAGCAGAGGAGGAACCCTCACTGTCCTCCTGCTCCCTCCCTTCCTGCTCTGAGGATCCCTCCAGATAAGCCAAAGGGACAGGAATTCTTTGTTCTCTCCCACAAAGTCTGATAATCTCTGTGACAACAGCTGCAGGAATGGTGACAGACCTTCTCCTCTTCCCCTGCCCAGCTGTTCAGTAGCTACTGTTTTAGCAGCTTTAGCTCTCCCCTGCTGTTTTGGCAGCTTTGTCCCTACGGCTGTGTAATAATTAAGACGCATTCACAAGAATTCTGCTGGTTTAGACCAACCAGCTCCACCAACACCATCATCACATCCATCCAGACAAGGGCCAGCACAGCCAGCTTACCCAGCGTTTTTCCCAAGTTTATTCCCAGTTTCTTGCCTTCTTTTATTCATATATTTAAAAAACCCTTTCAGGCACCCTCCCCATCACACCTTTCTCTTCTCCCAGGATTCTGGCAGATTTTGCTTTCAGGTAAAGAATGAACCCTTTCCTCTCTGCTCCTTTGCTCTGCTGGGAGCAGGGCAGGAACTGCTGGTGGGGCACAGCTGCAGGGACAAGGACAGGACGAGCTCCAGGGAGGACAAGGGAGTGTCCAGGCTTGGGGTGAAGGTGTGTGAGGGCTGAAGCCTGAGGTGAGGGACTTGGGGCATGAAAGGGGGGAAATCAGGGTGGGATCTCAAGTGAGATCCTCGTGGAGAGCTCATCACTGCCTCGGACAAGGAACGCAAAGTTTGTGAAGTGATGTGAGGAAACTGGAATTGCCCATGGGCCTCTTTCAGTGAGGACAAGAGCAGTTTGGGACATGCATCCAGGCTGATCAGGGCTGCAGAATCCCCTGGAGCTGAGGCCACAGCAGAGAGGGATCAGGGGGTTTTCCCACCCTGGCATCAGCAGGAGGGGGGACCCCAGAGATCAGCACAGCCCTGTCTCAGTCTGGTCTCCAGCCTCCTGCTCCCTGGGAAGCCAATCTCATTTACCAGAGGCTGTTAAACCAGCATATTTAGCAAGTAAATCTGGAAGACTCAGCCTCCCCCAGCTCACCCATCCGCAGCGCAGCGTTTGCAGCTGTCCATCAACACCCATTGTGCCATTACAGCTGATTTCACAACATTTTTCTTGCTGACAGGGCCCTTACTCTGATGTGCAACACCAACCTAAGCAGGCAGATGCTACTGGTGAAATTCTGGAGTGAGCTGAGTTCAAACTGCCATCAATAGCAGGGCAGACAAAATACCTCTGCAGGGACAGAAAATGTAGTTTTAAGTGCTAGGAGCAGTTTGAAACAGACAGCAGGACCAAAGCTATTGCAGAGCTAATAAATCAGGACTATTCCCACCACTGTGAGAACCAGAACTTTTCAAATCATCATTCACACGCCGTTTTTTTCCCTTTTTGCACATTTCTGTAACGTATCGTACTCACAGCTTGCTTCCTGTGACTCCACTGTGCTCGTGTCAGATGTGCAGATCATACCAACGCCTTCCAAAGACATGCCAACCTTTTGCTCTGGTTTCCTTCTTGGTCACCCAGGTATCTGAACAGGGTTTCAGTTACTGACCTAATGTACCTCCCATCAGCAGAGTCAGTAGCTCTTCACACAGACATCAATATTTCCAATCTTCCTATTCCCCTTTCATCAGTGCACAGCAATGAGTGCAACCTCCTGCCTTGGATTTGTTCTGTACTTTATTCTGCAACACAGGAAGCTTTATCCACAGAGCTGCTCCTTCTGGAAATCACATGGACTGGCACTAAAATGCTGCAACAGCAGCAGCACCATCCCCATTTCCAACACACACATATTGTAAAATACTGTTGGGCCCCAGTGCTTAGATCCACCCTGAAGAGGGAAAGAGTGGAGAGATGCAACCCTGAGCCCCCATTTCTACTCCCCATGGCCTCTTTACACCAGCTTTCCCCAAGAGGGGCAAAGCCAGGGGAGCCACGTCCTTCCTGAGCCCATCACGATCTCCATGGTGGGCCTGGCTGTAGATGGAGGAGCCCAGGTACGTTGGACTCTTATTGCTGTTGACCCTTCCATGTGTGTGCATTTGGGAGCAGCCTTTGTTTCTGTTAAAGGTGCTACTTCTATATTCTCTTTTCCAGGGCTGAGGAGGAGAGGGCTGAGGCTGGGGACCTGAGGTTACAGTGCCTCCATAGCTGCTCCCCAAATAGTAAGTGACCATGGCTTGAATGTGTGCGGCACACAGTGGCTTGTACTGTCCCCAGGCTGGCTCCCAGCATGAGGTCTGGAGTAGGAAGCTTTGGGAAGAGAGGTTTGTTGCTTTCCCAGACAGCATTGCCCAAGAGATAACCAACCAGCATAAGAACAGTACAGAATTCTCCAGCCTTCAATTTAGGATGTGCACATATCCTATAATTTTGTGTTATCTCAAGAAGCTGTGACTTCATAGTAGTTTAAAAATACGCTCTAATTTACACCTGTATAACTTTCATTATCACTACCTTTTTTCATCTATATTTATCGCCAATTCATGATGATGCATGCTATTGAATATAAAAATGATTGAAAGCAGCTTTGGTAGACAATAATGTTAGTATAATTAATGCCATTTCTTGCACTTTCTCTGGAAATTGCAGCGCTTTTATTCAGTGTTTGCAAAAGCTCTTGCTTTAAGCTATGGGAATCAGTGGTTCAATGTACAGAGCAATGTTGGAGCGTGGCTCCTGCCCTGCTCTGAATATTATACTTTTTCTTTACTCTCCAGGAAAGATGTGTGCAGTTTCATGCATCTATTTCCTTGGAAAGAAAGCAAGTGATCCTTCATTCAGCAGGAGGGAGCCTTGGGAGAGTGACTTGCTGGCTCTGCGCTGTTAAAATTTGGAAACTTCATGGCATTTTGCTGCCTCTGTCTTGCTGAGATGCACATCTCAGCCACATACTCATGGAAGCTTGGTGTCTGTAACCCCAACCCCTGAGGGTCCTGCTCCCTCCCCAGACCTGCTGGAACAGCTCTCCAGTCCCATGTCACTGCAGGTGGTGTCCCCACAGGCATGATAGTGCTGGCACTGCGCTCCAGCTCGGTTTGTCATCAGCTCACTTGGTAACTCCTGCTTCTTGAAAATGTCATGTCAGTCATGGACCTTTCCACAGGCAGATCCATGTCCTTCATTCTCACAGGCCTGCAAATGTCTGTTGGTACAAAATTGATCTGGGTCACATTTCCTGAGAAAGTTTCTCACCTGCCAAGCTCCTGGCGGGTGCTCAAATGTGTTTATTTTATTACTGAAGCCTCTCCAGAGGTCTTTGTTTCAAAGAACCAGTAACAAGTCTTGACAATAGGTGTTCCAAGGAATAGGCTCTGCTGGTCCTATGGCCAGCCCTGTGCCAAGTGTTTCCATTTTAAAGGACCCAGAGCTCACCCTATAGAGTGCTGACAGCTCTGGGAAAGCAAACCCCTAAGGAGGAGCCCAGAGTCAGGTTAAAGAACAGTGGCCATCCCTCAATACTCCATCAGGCTCAGCCTCACATCCATTACCTTCTGTAATGAAATCAGATCAATATTAATGAAGTGACAGGAGTGAAGTTGTGCTCTCAGTTCACAGTTTACTTACAAATCCAATAGAAGGTGCAAAATGCTCATTATCCATGCTTATTAGGGAGGGAAAACCATTAGTTACTGCTGCTTGGCATGGCACAAAGCCCTGCAACATTCAGATGAACCTCTCCTTCCTCCAGCAAGACCACCAAGCCATAACTGGCCTGGGCCTGAGCCCAGGATACTCCTTGATGCTGGTTCCAGGGTCCCACACTGCCAGTCCTTGTCACATTCCCCGTTCCAGGGGCCGGTGGCCAGCAGAGGATTGGGAATGGCGAGTGAACGGCATAAGAAGGGCTTGGCTAAAGGCAGAGCAGCCACCAAGGTCACACTGACCCCATGGGTGGTGTGGAAAAAGGGGACACGTCACCTGGAACAGCCCAACACAGTGCCACCAGCAGAAGGAATGCCAGCAGGTCGCTGGGAGCACTCCACGGACACTTCCCACAGGAGTGGTCCCGTGCCAGCAGGACACCAGGAAGCACCCTCTGGAGTTATTCCTGCTGCTCTCCTCCACCAGCACCTCATTCCCTGCAGGACCTGCCAGCTGCCCTCACCCAGGAGTGCTCTGAGGAGGTTCCAGTCTGACCCAGACTGCAGATGAGGAATACTGGCTCATCCTCAGGCATCGTGAATCTTTCTGTCCTCCCACGAAGACAAAACAGGGCATCTGTCCTTGTTGAGAGGAAAGGATCTGGGGGAGTGTCCTGGAGGAGTGAAAGAGCAAAGACTGTAAAGAGGAGAACAAGGCTGAGCAGTTGTGGAAGACAAGCACTACCTGGCCAGGTGATTTTGGAAGAGAGAATAATAAAGGTTTTTGAGCAGCCCAACAGCACTGTGGGAGCACAGGTAGCACAAAGGGCCTTATGCCAGGGCAGGATATCAGGTTCCTCTGTTGGCAAGACTGAGCTCTCTGTTTTGAGAAGTGGCCTTAAATTATAAATTCCATCAGAAGCTTGAATCCAGTGGAGTCTCAATCAGGACAATGCAGTTATTCAGTCTTGATTATTCTATATTAAACCATTTAATGTCCATCACTGAACTATAATTTTCTTTTAATAGGGTTAAAAAGAAAATTATTTTATTTCCTTTAAACCCCTTTAACAGGGTTTAAACTTACCTGAGCTGAGAACAGCACCAGGGAGCTCTAACCTGGCATCCTCTGCTCTCCCCAAGCTGCCTTCCTGTGCAAACATATGGCACTGGCCCCTATACATCTGATACCCCGGACATACCAAATTTAGCATTTCAAGACCCTTTTAAAGTCTATTTGCTGTCATTTTTGACCTTGGAGGTCTCAGTTTTTTTCTTTTAGAAGTGCAGGGCTGGAAGATCTCAATGCTCCAGCTGTGAATAGCCACTTGCACAAAAATATAGAAGGAGAAGTTTCATATCAAGATATTTTTGATGGTGTTGCACAGGTATTGATTAGCAAGAAATGCTCACTGTTATTGGGCTCCAGCCAGCAATAGTCCCTGATTTCAGACATCTGTATGTCCATGGCACTGCCACCCTTTCCTCCAGAGTTCTCCCACCATGAGGCATTAATATGAGGAGCATGGATTCCACGGGGCAAGGTGGGAGAGATGCAGATGGTGAATGTCAAATGGGCAAGAGGGAGGCAGGAGAAATATCACAAAGGGCAAAGAGGGACAGGTGTGGTGACAGAGCCAAAGAAGAGATAAATAGCCCAGAAGAGGAACAGCTGAGCAGGAAACAGCAAATTCTTCCTGTCTGTGGCTGAAAGCCTTGGTGTTATTTGAGGCAGATAAACCCAGAGTTCAGGACACCAGCTTCTCTTGTATAAAACTGAAAGATTATTCAAAATTAATTCAGTGTTAAAGAAATAATATGTCACTGTTTTGGCAGCGTGGGCATTTCAGGAGGGTCACCTGACAAAGAGGAGGCCTTGAAAAAAATAGTTTTATTCTCATGTCATCACCCTGTAGGCATTTCCCCTGAGTCCATCCCACAGCTCTTTTACCATCCTCCCACCCCGGCTGTCTACAGTGAGATTTATGCAACCAATCCCTCAGTGCTTCACTCTAAAGCATAGTGTAATTTTTTTTCTATTCAGACAAGTTCATCAGAAGAACTCTAGGTTTAAAACATGGTGAAAATGATTCATTAAAAAAAAAAAAAGAATATCCATTGGGCTTTTTTCCCTTCGGTCGTGAGCGCCATGGAAGCAAAGTGGTGCTGGATGTGCAGGCAACTTTCAAAAGTCTCCAAAAAAAGTCTGTAGCACCAGCTCAGCTGGAGAGGGCAAGGCACAGACGGCAGCCAAGGTCACTGTGACAACGGGGAACATGCTTTATATGCTGAGCAGCACGGGCTGGGAGGCGGCAGACAACAAGGGCTTGACGCATTTGAAGTGTCGCTCAAAGTTGAGCCAAGGTTTCTCCTTGTGGAGGTACCTGACAGCTGCAATCAGCTGCCTGTTTCATGTCAGCATTGATTCCAACTCCAGGTCTTGCAATTCTTCCTGTAATTTATTCAGTTCATAGTGATTCACCACCTGAAAAAACGGGTGGGGAAAAAATCCCCTCCGATAAAGCACCATGGTTACGGGTCGAAGATCCAGCCTTGCTGCACTGACAGCCATGGGAATCTCGTTCCTGTCTTCAGGCAAAGCCTTGCCCACTAGGAAATTCCAAAGCTAAAGGTCTCGGTTCTGTCTTCGTTTACCCCTGCTAACATCCAGACTGACATTTTGCTTTAACACTGCTTCTGGAGCTACCAGCTTTTCTGCTTCCGAGATAAGGAGGATGATAAAAGTAAACGCAGTCCCGTGTGGAGCATGGCAGCCCGTGAAAACTGAGGGGTGGAAAAGGGAAACAAAATAAGCTGACAGTTTATAATACATTTTTTGTTTCCTCCAGTGCACAGGTGAATTGAAAGGTTTCTTATATAAATTTCAGTGGGATTAGTTATGAAACCTGCTTTCTGTCACTCTTTGAAATTGCATCTTTCAATAAATGCTTCATCTCCTACAGCTAATCCTGGATTTATGCAAAAAACTCCCCAAACCACCCCCCCTCCCCAAAAGCCAACCCTGTCCCACACTGCTAAACATGTGAAATGAAGTCTTTCAGACTGTATGTGCACCCAAATAGCCTTTCACTTACTGTGCATATCCTATTCCCGCCTAGAATGGAGGTAGGGATTGTTCTCAGTTCAGGTTTAGATTGTTTCACACAGTGAGATATCTTAGGATATCTTGCTGTAATTTTAACAGCAAAAATGCATTTTTGTTTTACTTGCCTTAAAATGGGGTTATCTCTTGTCTCCCACGGCCCAAAGCCTGAGCTACCAACCCTGACATGAAAGGAAGGGGCAACAATCCCTCTGAGCCAAAGAACTCTGGTTTTCCTGTAAAAACCTTTTTATTCATGAGGGACTCTCCTGCAACAAGCACTATAAAGTCAGTAGGAAAAGGGCCAGCCCAGAGGCTGCAGTGGAAGAAAAGGACAGTGAAGTGGGACTCAAAGGGGAGAAAAGCGAGAGGATAAAAGAGAATGCAGGGAGGAATAAATTATTTTCATAGTTAGGCAGAAGTACAGAATAACACAGTGTGGACAGGGACCCCAGAGGGCTCTAGTCCAGTCCTGTGCTCCCAGAATGTCCAGGCTGGATCAGGCTGCTTCCTGCCTTGTCCAGTTAGATTTGAACACATCTAAGGATGGAGATCCCCATACCTCTCCTGGCCTCTACCCCACTGTTTGAACACCCTCAGGGTGAAAAAGCTTTTCCTCATGCCCAGCTGGCAAATCTGGCCCTCCAGTCCTGTTCAGCCAGTTTAAGAAGGCAAGGCACCCCCAGGTGCTCCCTGGGACACGTTGTGTGCTTGTTTTCTCTCCTGCCCTTTACACAACCCATTTTATGATTCCTTTTAGGTTCTGCTTTTATGCAGTAGCTCTGTAACTGTCTGCATTTCCAATTATAAAACCTTTAAATTTGATTTAAACCTGATAATTAAGCTGTGATTTAGCAAATTAACCCTATTGAAGCCCAGAGGTGTGAGACATGCTCTTTAGAACCTTAAATGTTTGGTGTTTAATTGCATCCAACACTGAGAAAGGTGCAGGGAGGAAAAGTGACTGTGTAGCTAATTCAGGCCGCTGATGCTGGCAGGACAGGACTTCATGCACAGATCTCACAAACCCCATCCAGATCAGGATTTGCTGCTGTCTTCCACCACAAGAATTTTCCAGATGCACAAAAATACTCAGCTGGTCCCTGGCATCACTACAAAAGCTTGTCATGTCCTTTGGCTGTTAGAAATCCTGCACCATGATCTGCACAGCAATTGCCTTTGTGTTCCCCTTCAAGGTCAAGGCATTTCTAGCTGCATTCCCTACCTGCCAGAACAGTTCCAGTCCACAGGGGTGGAACATCTTCCTCTCCTGCCATCAGTATTGACAAACTAAGAAAAATTTAGCCATCCTCTAATTCCCTGGGTTCCCAGGCAGCGCTCCCAGGAGACTGAAGCTTGAGGGCCCACGGAAGGAAGGCAGGTCTTCACAGTGGGCAGATGGGCAGAGAGAGGTGCTGTGGCCAGCTGCAGCCAGGTTTTTGTGTTCTCACAGTCATTATGCCAGTAGCTTTTATCCCTTGCTGTCCTTCCCCAGCGCCAAATCCTTGGTTCCCGCACAGCTGTGTCACTTTTGGGAAGGAGAGCGTGGATGTCCCAGTGGTTCTCACACCTAGGGTAGCTGATATGTGCTTAGTTGGCAGCAAGGAGGAGCTGGTCCTGAATTCATGTGCCTTATTCTCAAATGCTTTGCTCTTGGTCATGAGAAGCAGAAGGTTTTGTACAGACATGAGAGGCAAATCAGCCTGTGGGGAAATGCAGTTATGGGAAACAGGCTTAAAATTATCCCAAAATAGGCCTAAAATTTTCTTATAAGCCTTTAGCCCAGTCCAGAGGAAAAAGTATGTGTTTGTCTTTCTTTAGGGCTTCACAACACCCAGCTCTAAGTGTCACTAGCCCGCAGAGGAACAGGAGTGACCATAATGCTCAGAAAATACCCCCATTCGCTACGTCAAGCTCTTCCAGCGACACATCAAGCAGCTCTTCACTTTCATCAGAACCAACCAGCCAGATCTCCATGGTTCAGGATCAAACCCTGCTGGACATCACCTCCATCACTAGATTGGCCCCAGGGGAATCACCAAACCCTCAACCACTTGAGCAAAGAGATACAAATTTAGCAATATCGTGTTCCAGCCCACTGGGAGCAAGGACTATTCCAGCATCTTGCCCAGCCAGCCTCAGGCTCAATCTAACACCCAGCTCAGCCAAGCCACAGCAATACTCTGACTCCTCTCCAGTCAGCCCAGGGATCAATGCAGCTTCCTTCTCCACCTTCTGTCCTCACACAGCACAAAACCTACGAGCTTCAGCTTCAGACCACACACTGACCCCAACCAGGACAAGCACAAGGCCTCCAGCAACAGCGACTCCTGAAGAGAGTTTCCAGGCTCCTGGCTATTCTAAAACTGAATTAAAGAATACAGGAAAGGGGTTTGAATCAGATCTGGAAGATCCTGATCATGAGAGGTATGTATCCAGATTACACAGGTGTGTAAGTCCTCAAATGGCCCATGTTGGTATAGAATCATTAAGAGCCCCCCATAAAAAAAGTTAAATATCTTTTATGGTTCAGATATTCCCAGTGTTCCCAGTGTTTGTTTTCCAGTAACCACCCTGTGCTTCCACTAAACCCTGCTACCCGGGAAGCAAAATGCCCAGTTCCCATATACCCATTTAGCTCTCCAGACCTCATGACAGACCTGGGCCAGGCCATCAACCTCACCTCCTCCAGCAGGGCACAGCTTTCAGGTGCCTCCTTTCCTCCCAAACAAGCAGCACAACTTTCCCTTGTAGTAGCAGCAGAGAGAAGCTCTGCTGTCCCTTGGAGCCTGACGGAGCAGAGCAGGCTCAGTGACATGGCCAGGATGTCCCTCCCAAACTTCCACTGCCTGCTCCAACCCCAGGCCAGCTGGGCTGATCCCACTGCTCTGAACCTCTGAACTCCACCCTGTCTCTGCCACTTCTTTCCTTGGCAGGAGATTTGTAACCACACAGGAATTCCAAGCCATGGAGAAAGAGCTAGAGGATGTAAAGGAAGACCTGAAATGCCTGAAGTGGAAGGTGAGACACATCGGGGAGACGGTGCAGCCCCTGGCCGAGGACAGCAAGAGGTACAACGGCTACACCCTGATGGAGCTCAAGGCCATGGTGCAGTTTGAGGATGACCCTTACAAGGCTGCCCACAAGATCCTCACCGCCCTCTTCAGCGATGTCTACTG
Source organism: Pycnonotus jocosus (assembly GCA_013400435.1). Taxonomy (NCBI): domain Eukaryota; kingdom Metazoa; phylum Chordata; class Aves; order Passeriformes; family Pycnonotidae; genus Pycnonotus; species Pycnonotus jocosus. The sequence continues at coordinate 394,661 of VWYP01026916.1, read as the reverse complement.
GCCACAGCACCCAGGCACCGAGCAGGCCTGCAACTCCCTCTCCCTGCCCAAGCCCAGGATAGACCCAGAGCTGTACACGGTCTACTGTGACATTCTGAAAAGCATATTCCCCGGGATCAGCAGCCAGACCTTGAGGGAAGAGACACAACACGTGCAGAAAAGCCCCCAGGAAGCAGTGCAGTAACAGCAGGGCCCACAGTTTTGTGGGTGTTGTGCACAGTGTGAGCTCTGTGGTGGCTCCAGAGGACTGGACCGTGGTAGCCCCTGCAGGTTGAGGCTGTCCCTTTTAGGCATGGATTGTCTGTGAAGGTGTTGGTGAGCTCTGAGCGCCCTCATGCCACTTGCCCAGTGACACAGAGTTGGGAGGGCATCCTGCACTCTTCCCACATTTTAGAAAACAATTGCTCCTTTGGTGTCTCTTTCAATCTACAGACGTTTCCTTGTTTCCAGCAGCTACGAATGCTGACAAAAGAATCCCACGAAGGCGTCGTACGTCCAAGCAAGGGCCTTCTCCCAGCCCCAAACAGACCAACCAACCAACCAGCATCTGGGTAGTTTCTATTTTCTAGAGTGTATCATTCATTAAATGACATTACTTGTTAGAAAATCGTGCCTGTCCTTTTTTTCTATTTATTGGTCTAAAAATGCTTTGCACATCAAATCGATCAGCATCATAACCTGGACACACACTGGAATGAGACCTGGGAATTTCAAACCTTCCTCTGCCCAACTGAATCCTTAGCTTCAGGGCACAGTGGTGAGCAGCTGTGGTGAGCCCAACCAGGTTCCCTTTCAGGGTACAAACCTCTGCCGTGTGCTCCTAAATCACCAAGGCAGCAGTGGGACAGGGGGAGGTCTGTGACCTCCAGCTCTCCCAGTGTGAGGTGACTGGGCTGACAGGCCAGCTCAGATGTGTGAACCCAGCTGAAAGGTCCCTTGCAAGGGTCCCTCAAGGTGGGCACTGCTGTGGAGCCTGTCCCAAGCCATGGAGGCTGCTGCTCATGGAGCACACACAGGGAAATGGCCCTGGAGCTCCTTCCTCCCCATCTGGGAAGCAGCAAGGTGCCATGGATGAACAGTTTGTGCCCCAGGTTCTGCCCACAGGCCTGGCCTTGCAGCCCACTCTGTAAAAGGTGAGAGTGGAGGGCTGGAGGGATGTCCTTGTGCCACATTGCTCATTGGCAGTGGCAGCCACACTCCCCTGCCCCACTGGTTCACACAGCCCCTCTCAGAGCCAGTGACACTTCTTGGAAAGTGTGCAAACACATCAAACCCCAGAGCACATCCATCCTGCTGCCCCTGCCGGGCCCTGAGGAGGGCAAGAGGTAACCTGAGAGTTCAGCTCCCCTTCCCCTCTGCTATAATCCACTTCTAAAACTTAATCCAAAGATAACAGGGAGGAGGAAAAAAACAATTACAAAAACACTCATTTTTGTAAGATCGTTCAGTGCCACCACAGATCCAGAGGGGTGATGGGAGGGGGCCACAGCCACACTCTGAACCTGCTGGGCACATCTCCATGGGGACACTGACTTTAGTGGCACAGCTCCCACCTGCCTTTCAGCAGGACAGTCCCTGCTGCACTCACAAAGACATTGGTTTAACTCCCTGTTGTCAGCAATTTATTTCACTGCCAGGCTGCTGTGCAGACACAGCACAGCACTGCCCACGAAGCCTCTCTGTGCCACTCTGCAGCCACAGCAGCACCTCCAGGTACCTGCAGGGACAACAGGGTTGTGCACAGTGTGTGCCCTTGGGACAGTGGCAGCACCCAAAGGGGCTGGGAACAGCCAGCTCCCTCCACAGGAGTGTGTAGGATGATCTGAGTCACTGCAGATGTAGTGTCCCCTCAGAGCACATTCTCCAGGCTGGACCATCACAAATCCAGTGAAAGGCTCTGTGCACTGGGGAAGGGGGGTCTGAGTCTCACATAAACACCCCCTGAATCCTGTTCTGCTTTCACGGCTCTTTCTTGTAGGAAAACCTGTCCCTTTGGATGACATGGGTGGGACTAGGCTGATCTTCCTCCCACAGAACACACCCAGGCACTGTTCCACACTCATTTTTCTGTGGCAGACCAGACCCCCAGCTCCCTCTGAGGTCTCTCTTTGGAGCTCTCCATAACCTCCAGTGAGCACTGAACTGACAAAAACACATTTAGCAATATCAATCTTTATGTGTTGCACTGCCCATCCTCCCTGCCTGTAAAACCTTAATACCTTTGTTCTGTGAGAACAGACTCTGTGGTTTCTCATGTTCATGAGGCCAGACAATATGCTCAGATTTTCTCTTTTAGCCTCATTCTCCTCATGCCTCAGACCCAGCAGAATTCCATGAATTATTTTTATTAACCTTACATCATCAGGGCTGGTTCTATCAAATTGTGTCAGTTCTGGGTCCCTTTCAGGTTTCGGTGTCTTCTTCTTCAGGGTCAGTTGTGCTGTGAATCACCTCCACCCACTCTGCAGATGTGCATCACGTTTTTTACCCTGATAGTCTTGGCTTTTAGCTATTCCAGTGGAATTTCCAGGTTGTTTGCATCCAGCTGGAGCTGGCCAGTCTTGTCAGAGCTTCTATACATCATTATTATAATTATTATTATTATTTATTTTTATTATTAGGCATCTGCACCTCCTGAGCCCTCCAGTCTGTCCCAGAGCCTTGCCAGCCACAGCAGCCCAAGTGCTAAGCTGTGAGGGAAGGGGAAGAAAGCAGCAGGACAAACCCACTCCCCCTGTCCTTTGCACACTCCTCAATTCTTGCTTTCCCTCTGCTGCATTTACACCTTGAAGGCAGCTCTGCTCTGTGAAGGTGTCTGCATTATCTTTGTGACCATTTCCTTGTACTTGAGGCACCTTCCCTGATTTCTATACAGGTAGAAAAAATCCACTGATTTTCTACTCATTTTCCTCTTGTTGCTGTGCATTACCAAGTCCTTTCATCCCTCCACAAGTCTCAGATTTCCCTGCTGTTTGCTGGGGAGAGAAGCACAGCTGTCTGCCCACAATCCCAAAGAGTTTTTCTGTGTCCAGTCTATTTTTTTTTCTGTATTCACCCACTCCTAACACAACAGGAGGGCGAGGGCTGGCCGCCCACACCTGCAGAAAGAGCCCTTCTCCCTGCACAGTGCAGAACTGAGTCAGCACAACCAAACTAAGACAGCAGTGTCTTAAATATACAGGCCTGAAAGCAATTTTTTTTGGCGTTGATTTTTAACATCCTGTGCTTGCCAGAATGTGCCCTGTTACAAGCTTGCTCTGTCTTAAGGCTCTAGGTCTTGCTGCCTGGTATTCAGACAGAAAAGCAATTACACAGCCCCATTACTGTGACAGTTAAAGAGATTCAGCCATTGTTCTTCTTGGACAATTCACACTGATTCCAACCCCTCCTGCACGGCCCCTTAGCATAAATAAGCCTTCTCTCCAAAATGTTATCACCTCCACTTGTATGGAGACAGGCAGGGCAGGCAATCAGACACATAGTGAAAAATTAGCCTTTAAATCCACATTGCATTCTGTCTACTCTTCATTAAACTATTTTTTTTTTCACTCGAACACATATTCTCGAGCTCGAAGACCCAATACCCGACCAAATTACTTTCTTTCCTTTTCTCTCTTAACTACAGGCGTTACATTTGCTATTTTGCAGCCATGCCCCGATCGAGAGTCATTAGTATCACCCTCAATTCAAGGGACCTGCTGGCTGCTGGGCACTCATCCTGCTGTATCCTGAGGGTCTCAGAGCCGGGGCACAGGCTGCTTTCCCCCCTGCCATCTCCCAGAGCAGATGTCTGGTCACAAGTGTGAGGACAACAGCACTTTTTGCAGCCTCGGGCAATCTGTATTTTGCACTGATTGATTGCATTAAATAAGCAACCTATTAATGTCCCCCTGCTGTGGCTCGATGGGCTCCAGTTGGCAGAGCAGATTCTGCAGGAGATAAGTTGTGTTAAACAGAGGGTCCTGATACACACTGCTCGTGGAATCACAGAATAATTTCAGCTGGAAAGAGCCTCTGGAGGTCAGCTTGTCCAACCCCTCTGATCAGACAGCATTCCAGCAAAAAAAACTGAATAATAAACTCTGTGCTGCAAAAACTAAACCATTGCAACAAAAACAAGCTTCTAACAACAACAACCACATTAAAAAAAATAAAAGAACTTAATTTACATCTGCATCAGTGGATAAAGAAGATAAATGGCAAACTTTGTGTAGCACTGAGGTTTGGAGGGCTCTTGGCTGTGGTTAGATCTACATGCATCACAAATTCATTTATCAGCCTTCTCATTAATATCTCTAATGCATAATTGCAGTCAAAGTCACTCATTGAACCATGCATTTTATGACCTCAAGGGTTACCCCTTCGTACTGTTAATAATAATATCCCTGCATAATGCAAGTGCTTTATGCAAAACAAGTCCACCAGCTCTTCTGCTTTATGACTTCAAATACAGCACAGCAAGTTTTAGGCAACTGTCTGCATCTTTATATCAATTACAGGCATCATCTGTCCTGAATTGTGAGTCACAAGGGTTTGGGCAGTGCCATTAATTACCAGTAATGCCTTCTCCATTAATCCTACCTGAATGTCTGCTCCTCGAGGTGTGTTCTCTATACATTTATATATCCAGTGCCTCTGGCACACTCCATTTCAACCTGACTTCAGTAATTTTCACAATAAACCTACAATCTTTGTTTTCCAAGGTGAAAGTGCCTCTCGAGACCCTTTTCCATGTCTCCCATCCATCCGTTTCTGTACATGGTTCCTTTTCCACTCTGAGCTGGAGCCCTCCCCCACGGACCTCTCCCCTCCTCGGAGTCTGACAGGGAAACAAGTGCCCTATAAATCATCTCTGGACACTTATTCCCAACCCACAGGCAGGTGAGAAACGTGCAGATGTCCTGAGGGCCTTAATGCAGCTCCCCTGAGGAGTGACAAGAGTGACACTGGGGTGCCCCAAAGGGCTTCAGATGAACACACAAGGACAGAACACTGATCCTCCCAGGCACTGCCCTGAGAAATGCAGATCAGAGCTTCTTGCAGATTTATTATGAAGAGTAAATTATCTGAGTGGCCCAAAGAGAGTGATTAAAATACACATCAGTGTCTTGCTGGGTCAGTGGGTTTTGATCAGATCTCCCATTTTGTGTTAATATTCAGATACGTTACTACCCCAGAGAGATTAATAATAGTGGCTATTTCATTTCTCTGACAATATTAAACATAATGAAAAGTCATACTATCATCCCACATCCTTCCCCATGAATTCTGGCCACCAACAGATCTCCTGTTGGTAATGGAAATGTCACTTTGATTCATCTGTTCACCAACAAATCCTTACCAAACAATTTCTAGTGTATAGCAAGCCGTCCCAAAACATTCCTTTGGAAACAAGCCAGAACTGACATTCACTGTAAATTAGTTTTTTTACCACTGTTTAGGCTCAGACCATTTCAGGTAGCTTTGCTACTTACTCTATTTTTAGCAATGTCTCCAGCATACCAGGAAAGAGGTGGATCATAAGACTTTTGCTAATCTGCAAATCTGAAATGACAGTTGAGAGATGGAATTTATTATTGCACAGCTCAATGACAACAACAGAGATGACCTTTCTGCAATGCCAGAAGTCTTATCCATGCTGATCTGTGCCTTTAATTTGGGGTGGGGGGGAAGTACAGGTTATTATGTGCCAAAAGAGAAACTTTTTCCCTATTAGGACAGCTAAGTATTAAAACAGATCTGCCCAGAGAGGCTGTGCATCCTCCATCCCTAGAAATTTTCCAGGCCAACCTGCTTGAAGCTCTGTGTAACCTGGTCTGACTTCTGTAAGGTGAAAAAAAAAAAAAAAAATAAGAATGAGGTGTGTAATTGCAGAAAGCAGTCAGGGAAACCTTTGATGAATGGGAGCACAGAGCCAGGAATAATGAGGCAGAAACAGCCCCCCATGGGCATTGCAGGGCTGAGCCCCACCCTGTCCCAGCTCCCTGTGCTGGCCAGAGCATCCTCCTGCTGTGCTGGGGCTCCCTCAGCCCCCAGCCCTTTCTAATGAGACATAAAAGCTCTTTCTTGCTCAAGATGAAAGCCCTTTCCCCAGCTTGTTCCACACAGAAACCTCTGTTCTGGCAGCCACCTCATGCTGTCAGGCAGAAGAGAACCTCAGTGAAAGAGATAAAAGGGCTCAGCTGTCCTGGCTCTCGTATTTACCACAGGAACCTTCTCTTCCCCCAGCACAATGGTCCCCTTGGGTGAGGAGTCATTTCCCTGAGAAACCTTCCCAGCCACGGCAGCTTCCTCTGGGCTCCCTTTCCCTGCTGCTGGCCACGCCTGCTCTGCAGCCCAGCATTTGCCCCACATCTGTTTCAGCTGCAGAATTCTTAGCTGGGCTGACACTCCCAGGAGGCAGCAGCTGAGTACCAGTCTCTTCCTGGCCCTTATCATGGCTCTGAGGTGCAGTGTCCAGACACAAAACTTCCCCTTCCACTGCTCCCACCCCAGACTCCTCCAGGGCCACAGGTCTTTTAGGTTGTAAATGCTCTTTTGCTGAGAAGGAGACTTGGCTATTTCTCCATTCTTTTAGCACTCCTGACATTCACCTCCACATGCTTAGCCCACCACAATGTTCTGTCAAAAACCAGTGTGAAGCTCCTTTCCCAGTTAGGTCCAGAGAACCTGAGGAAATCAAGCAACGGAGCTCTGAAAGAACAAATTCCATTACCCCAAGCAGCACTGCTGCATTTCACTTCCTACATTTTTCAGGGCAGCATTTTCCCTGAGGAACAGATCTGGTCCATCCCCTCACTTTGTGTTTTTATGCTTCTCAAACTCCATTCCACACACCTCCTGCACAAGCAGGACCTTACCTCAGGTGTCACATTGCTGCCAATAAAACGCTGGAGTTCTTGAATGTGCTGTTTCCCTCCATCATCCTTTTGGATATTTTATTTTACAGTTGGGTGAGAGAGCTGCCTGCTTTAGTAACTGAGCTCTGAATGCTCTGGTCTAATTGTCAAGGTGGTGATCAGTCACAGGTTGGACTCAATGATCTTGGAGGTCTTTTCCATCCCGAATGCTTCTGTGATATCTTAGAGGGAGGAGTGAAGCGTGAGCTAATCCTATCTGTCTGATATATTTCCTTGGATTTATAGCTCCCCAAAATGCCCATCCTGTTTACACAAACTGCATGAAGTCAGTGCATGCTGGCATTTTTGGAAGTTCCATGAGTGATAGGACAGAGACCAACACAAAGGGTTTGTGAGTCAATTGATTTTAGACACACCCTAAGAGACCTTGAGCCAGCTGAAAGCTAAAGGCAGGATCTCACTGTGGCCTCACTGCATAATTGAGATCTTCCAGAAATAACCAGGACACCTGGGGAAGGTGGCTCACAGGTCCTGTGGTTTTCCTCTCCTAATTAGAGCCAAAGCAGTGAGCCATGTGGGGGCTCACGGGGTGTTGGGAGCAATATTCCAGGCTGGGAAACTCCTACCCTGCTGCCCATTGGGATGGTCAGTCCTGTCCTTCAGCCAGCAGCTCAGGAAGGGAACACCAGAGCTGCCAGAGAAGCTGTACAGCCTGATCTCCCCCTTCTCCAGCAATTTCTAGGTCAGAAAGAAGGAAGTCACCAGTTGCAAGTGTTTCCTTTGGGGCCCAGATCTTAACACTGCAGCACTTCTCAGGGTCCTGAGCCAGGGTGAAGGGAACTGATGCTGTCAGACAAGGGTGGAAAATTGATCTCTTCCAAGCAAGATTTAGAGGCCAGTTGGACAAGAAATTACTCCAGCTGGGCACTCGGTCCCGATCTCTCAGCTCTTCCTGCAGCTTGGAGATTCACTCTATAATTGCTTTCTTAGTCCACATTTTATCCTCAGCTGACAGAATTCCATTAGGGTGATACAAGCTGTGTGATAAAGGGATGTTTGTGTCTCACATGGGCTGTAAGTCATTTCTCAGCAAACAAGCAAATAGTCACAGAAATGGGCAAAAGAGGCCACTGAGCCAGGAAGTCCCTTCCTGTGCTCTGGCCAGCAGGGCCTCAGCCCACAGAGGGAAGCAAACACCCTCCCAAAATGTCACACTGCTCCCTCTGCTCTTCAGAGGAGACACCTCCAAAATGAACAGCTCTCCTGCAGCATTTCTGGGCACACAACAGCCCAGCAAGCACACAGCACTGCCATCCCCAAAAATCCCTATTTTTATATATCCCCACACAAACAGGAGCCACAGGGCTGTGACACAGGAGGGGGTGACACCCCAGATCAGAGAGCAAGGGCTCTTCATACGGGAAATGTAAGAAATGAAACTAATCCTGCAACACGTCTGAGCATGTATGTCTGGAGAGTGTAACAGGCTGGTCACACCAGCAAGGCAGAACAGTGACTCTGAGCAGCACTTTCAGAATGGTTTTGGCAGACAAATTGACCTTCTAAGCATGGTGATGCAGATAAAAGACAGTCATGATGGAAAAAAAGCTAAAAGGGAACCCAGGAAGGTGCCTCAAATGCTTGCACAGTTTCAGCACCTGCAATATCTGGTGAAGGACAATGGTGAAGGCCATCACCACGTGGTGCCTGTTGGAGAATGTTGGAAGAGATTTGGGTATTTCAGTGACTTTTACCAGAGGAGCAGCTCCTGTTGGAGCTCAGCCTCCTGGATCAGCAGTCCCAGAACACAGAGGGCAGCCCAAGGTCCCTACACAAGGTTTGGATTCCCACCACTGGCTGTATTCTCCAGGATGGTGCAGAGCTGCATCCAGCAGTGAGGACAGCAGGAGCAGGAGGGACTGGGGAATGCTTCTCTTACCAATCAATCAAAGGAAAGCTGACTTCATCCCCTGCACGTGGCAGAATCCAGATGTCAATAAAACCCTTCGTGTTTGCTCCAACCTGGCTTCTGCTAGGAAGTGAGCATTTCCTGGAAACTTCAGAAAGCTTAAAGACTCCCCATTCAACCTCCTCCATGCACTGCTCCCCCCTCACAGCCTCACTGGCAGCAGCTCCAGTCTCTGGCCATGGCAGGGTGTTCCAAGACCTCCATCCAGTCCCTCAGGGGCACTGTCAGTGCCACCAGCCCAGCACACATCCCTGACTGGGAGGGCTGGGCATCACCAGGGGAATGACACAGCAGGGACATGGTACAAGTACAGCAGGAGCAGATTTTACAGAGAACAGCACCACCTGAGCAGGATGCTGTAGTGCAATTCATGTCCCAGGCCAGCCTAAGCCATGAGCAGGGCTCAGTTTAATTCAGCTGCTGGATGTAGCTCCTACAGGTTCATGGATGAGTGTCCTGACTCAAGAATACACAACTTTCCATGTCTTCTGTGCTGCCCTTTACACTCTGCATCACTGCTTGTTCCCTTATCCATGAACAGGTGTCTCTCCCTGCTGCTTAAATGCTCCTGGATTAAAGCACAAAAAGGCAGAAATTGAAAAGTTGCAGGCCTTCCCAGGCATTTCAGATTACACTATGAAGACTGACAACTGTATCTTTTTCTAGATCAAAAAGTAGGCAGCCTGGCATGTACTTCCTCACAGATTATTTCTTTATCCTCTGCCCTTCTCAGTGTCACTGTGGGACAAACAAATTCATTTCTGTTATCTTGATCCAAGCCCTTTAAATCCAACCACAACAGGTAAAGGTGAGCAACTACGGCATAAAGGTCTTTGAGGGGCCCAGATATTGGAACTGGGTGAAACTTTAGTCATTTACCTCAAAATCTTCAGCAAGAATTCCTATGAATCCTTCCTTATCCTCTGCTGTGCTTTTGACAATGTTAAATGATATTACTGGGCACATCCTTGCTGAATTACTCCTGCTGAAACTGTGCCTGACATTGACTCAAGAGCTCCATGGGGATTTTCTTGATTGCATGTTTACTCTTCCTCTTGTCCCTCCTGTAAATGCCAGTCTGACATGAATGTACTTGTGAGTAGTTAGTTTTTAAAAAAAGGTGAAAAATGGAATAAACCCTTTTTTTTTTAACCCTGATTCACTGAGGAATGAGTCAAGTGTCTATGTTTGAGTGTCTAGGGCTGACTAGGACTCTTAATTATCTTTGGTTATATAAAGGGTCATTACATCTCAGCTGCAATTAGGAGGGCAAACACTGACAGCTCCTACCCCACAGAGATGAATGAAGTATTTTCTAAACATTATGTTGCTCTCTAGAATGACTGACTGGAACCAAGGACTCCATTAGGCTGTGTCTTGGTGGTTTTTGTCATCCCAGACAGCAGGCTGGCAAACCCTTCTTTCACACACAGACACTGCAGGGGAGGATGCTCCACAACTTGACAACCTTTTACAATGTTTTCAAGACAATCATGGTCTTTCCACAACGTGGCAGTTGTGGGGGATCTCCTGAATGGCTACAAGGGCTGCTGGGAGAGGATGGGAAATGTTGCAGCCACTGCACTCCGTGGCAGATGCCAGAGCAGCTGCACTGGATACAGATTTCCAGGGGCAAAAGGTGTTGAAAACTGGCTGCAGTCACCAACTGAGGTGAGGAAGACTTGGTGGCAGGGAAACACAGAGAGAACCGTGATCCATCTGAGCTCGACCAAACAGTTTGCAAATAATTTCCCAAACCTGGAGCATTAGGGTTGAAAAATCGTTAGCCCACCACGGAGGACTTGAGATGCTCCAGACAGGTACAGAGCAGACAGGTGTCACAGGAAGTGCTCTCCCCCTCATACCTTTTCAGATCAATAAGAGAGATGCTGTTCAGTGCCAGGAAACAGCAGATTTCATTTCTCTGCACAGCCAATGCAATTTTCTCAGAACAAACAATGTGACAGGCCCCATCCCATGTAGAGATTGCCCACATGACAAATCTGTGATTGCGCCTTAAGCCTTGAATACTTTGCTACACCCTCTCCCCTTCCAAATACAGACATTTGTGTCTGCTCTGAGCCCTTCCAAAACCCCTCCTCTCAGCTCCTCCTCTTTTTCATTTGGACTTGCTTGTTATATGATGTGGAGCAAAAATTAGCACTTGGTTTTTGGTGGAATTACAGCAGAAACAAAGGAGGGGGAGTTCTCAGAACAGGAGGGTTCTTTAGTCAGTGCAGCTTGGGAAGAGCCCTTAAACAAAGTACAATGTATTCACACACGCTATTTTACATTTAATAGTAAAGTAGTTTGTATTTAGTACAAAATAAATTCTTTTGCTCCATCAGTACACAGAAACCTGGGAAATGCATTGTTATCTTGTGTCCTTTCAGCTCAGGCAACAGCAGTGAAGTGTTAATAAGCAAATATACAAGATATTCCACTCATCACAGGGCAGAAAGGGAAGCAGCACAGTTTGATTCTAAACTGAGCTGCACCAGCATCTCTGGTTTATGAGTAAAAGCACATCCTGACTTCAGCATTCAGTTCTCTCTGGAAACAGTCACAGAATCACAGGAATGAGCAAGTTCTAAATGAGAATCCATGGAAGAGATTTATAGGTTGTCACAAACACCAAGTTTTCAGGGAAAAGTACATTTGCATAGCAAATCCTGCAGCATATTTATTTCGTTAGAGTTTTATTTAAATGACTACATGTGCAGGGTATTTTTTGTTTAAAAATGCACTTCTCTCCTTTCCTTCAGCTAATTAAAAGGCATTTACCATTTCTCAGAAGTGATGATCTGTTGCTGGCAACATCTGGTTAGTGCAGCACAGAGGCATGGCCTCCTTGTTCATATAAATTCAGGCAAAATAGGAGGAAAAAACATTGTTCTGTAGCAGGAGGACTCTGAAGGATGTGCAGAGTGCCTGTCAATGGCACTCCAGGCAAAACACCTCACTTGCCTTTTCCACGGTAGTGAAATGATGAAAGAAATAATTATTTCACCGCAAAACATGAAAAGGTGACAGCTGAAATGCACTTATTAAACCTTGATAAAGCCACTTCCTAAAAGCATCCATCACATTTCTGCAAGCCCAGTGGAACCTGTCGAGGTGTCAGAAACAGTGGCAGCTCCTACAGACAACCCTGGCATCAAAGCATGCCCAGAGACAAGCAGCTAAAGAGTATTTCCTCCAATAAGTGCATTTCCCAGAGAACTATTTACAGGCATCAGAAATAAAGCAACACCTCCTTGTAGTGAGGATCTTCGTGATCATCCAGCTAGGATTTAGGAATAAAAGCTTTAGAAATAATCTAAAAAACCTGTGGAGAATCCTGCTTAACCCAAGCTCTCAGTACTTGGCAGAACAGCTGTCAGCAGAAAGGTTCTCACTCTCTCCTTTGTGTTCCTTCTTCCCTGGATATTCAATTAAGAGATAAGGGAGAAAATTCAGACAGATCATGACCAAGAATCCCCCAGGAAACTGAATTCATGCTTTAGATTTCATTCTGAAGAAAATTCCCTGTAGCAAATAAAACTGCCTCTCACAAGAGGAGGTGGTTCAGCAGCAGCAGACATGGAAAATCTTCCATTTGGATATGCATATTTTGGAATCTGGATTGCAGTTACTTAGGGCTGGATGCATTCAGGACTTTCCTTTCCCTGTTATCTTTTCCTCCTCTGCAGTCCTTTCTCACAGATGCAGGTCTTGGGGCGCAGAGCTGTTGAGGAAAACAAAGGGCTGCTTTAGGACTGTACACTGACAGTGAAGACATGGAGTAAAATGAGGAACAAAAATGCCCATTTCTCTTTCCACCCCAGAATGAAGCTGAGCTACCCTTCTCAGAAATGTTCCTGACACTGACAGTGAGTGCTGCCAGCTTTTTCAAAGTCCCATGGAATTGCTTTCCTGTGCAACCTGCTCTCAATTCAGGGTTGACACTGTCCTGAGCAGGAGGCTGGACCCTCTCTCAGAAAGGGAACCCCCTGAGATCTCCTCCAACCCAAATCACTCCACAAATGTGTTATCAACACCCTCTGTGGCTGATACCAGCCAGGACTGCAGAGGTGACATAGAGCAGAGGGTAACAGGACACCCTCAACTGGTGACTTCAGAGCCTCTGTGTCCTCAGTGCTGGAAAAGATGTGCTGACCATGGCAATGAGAGCTGTTCTTTACTGGACAGGTCTGCTCTGGAAGCCAGGATGCCATTCCAATGGAAACAGAGATACTTTTGACAAGTATTGTTAAATATAACAACTTTCAAGCTGTTTTTTTACAGGCAATGGCATTTCAAACCTTTCTCCTACAGAACTGTTATTAAAAGCCATCAAATAATATCTGTAACACTTTCTAGAGAACTAATTGGAGAAAGTGTCATGCTCAGGAGAGAAAACCAATCAAGAATATACCAGCTTGGCTGAGAATTTGAAATGTATTTAGGGAGCTATTCTGAGTAATTTACAATGAATAACTGGTACTCTTCAGACTATAAATACAATCTACTCTTTCTCCTTGAGAAAAAAAGAGAGGTTGTCTTTTTAATTATCACTTTGTAAGCAAAAAGACCAACCAGAAAGACAGTGGGAGGAACAGACTCAACATGTTTTCCCCCTTGTTACACTCCCTGTGATTCTGGGTTTGCTCAAGGAGCGATGAGCAGCTGATTCTCAAACACATCTGCACCATCTCTGAAACTGCTTACAAGGCCAGTGGGGATGCAATGAGCTGATTATTCCAAAAGTTATCAATGAACCTACACAATTAACAGCCATTTTCCAATTATCTTCAGCCAGTTTCTTTGCTGAGGATTTCTGCATTTGTGGTGCTGTGGAGCCACAATCACATCATCCCCTTTCAGATTTAGATACAGAGTAGAAACCCACCAGATGATGAAATTTGCAGTTTGTCTTTCCATGACAGAAAAAGCAGAGCTAAATATATATGAGACTTCCCACTTTTCCCAGTTTAGGGCTATAACAATGCTCATTATCCACACTGTGTCTGCAGGATTGAGCAGAAGAAAAATGTGGAAGACAGAACTCACCCGGATCAGCCACAACTTGTTTCTTTTTGCTGCTGGTGACAATCTCATTTTCATTCATCATTCGTACATCCTGATCCTCCACATGATTGCTGAAAAGACTGAAATCAGTACAGCAGCCAAAATAATCAACATTTGGGAAAGTTATGAGAGTTGTGGACAAGGATACCAAAGAAGGGATGTCTGCAGTCCTGCAGGCTGAAGAGCTCCACAGCAGAGCCTCAATACACAGAATTATCCACATAGGAATTATCCTGTCCTCATCCACCTGAAGGATTTCTTGCCAGTTTTAATTAGTGGCATTCATTCAGGCACACATTCAAATATAAATATCATATTCACTCTACAATTTTCAAGCCTGCCTACACAGCTTGAACCACAAAGCAAAGTGAGATTTTAAATCAGAGCTGTACAAAGGGGGTATAAAAATCCTCGTATGGAACTTCCACACTGCTTTGTAACTCTGAAAGAGCATTACTTCAAACTTTTCTGAACTAAAAAAAAAATCATTTACTGAGACAAGTTTTGCTTGCAGGCTGCTGCAAAATTTTAACCGTTTCTTTTTGGGAAAGAAGTAATAACTTCAAAGGTAAATTAAACTAAACAAATTACAGGGGAAAACATGAGCTGAATTGAAAGGTAAGGAAAACATCAGTAATGACATCTCCCTTTCACATAGACCAAAAAAACCCCCATTTGTGCCTTTGCAATAAAAAAGTGTATTTTTTCTTTTCCCTCCAAATACTGCACAAAATGAGTTTCTGTTTCTGAAGAAAAATGTAATGTCTCTCAAACTGCCAGAGTGAAGCAGGAGAGCCAAAACTGAAGCAAACCAAAACTTACACTATTGATGATAAATAATATCAGATGCAAGTTCAGGTTCATAAAATACTGAACAACGCCATATGAAAGAGAACAGGCCAACATCACAAACAACAATAGCTAAAAGCTCCAGAGCATTTTTAAAATGAAGGGATATTATCCAGCAGGCTGCCTATTGCTGCTGAAGTACCCTGTATTTTAGTAGGGTGGGAGGTGAAAAAAAAGAGAAAAATGATTGCAGACCAGGCTGGGGAAAAGAGCAAGAAAACTCCTGCACAGAAGTCTGGAAGAGAAGAGGCTCAGCATGTTCTCGACTGGAAAAGTGTTTGTGACCCCAAAAATCGCTCTTTAAAGTAGATCAAAGGACATATATATGTCTTATAAATATGTGCAAAGGAAGTTATGTGAAAAAGATCTGTGATTGCAGCTGGTCCTTCCCTGGTTCCAATAAAATAATTTTACTCATAGAAAGATCTGAAGCTGAGGAAAGTAAAGGTTCATTTCCCATCCTCCTCCTTTTTCTATCCCACTGAAAATTTTCATCAAAACTTTTATTTCCTCAAGGCATTTTCATTTCAGTGACTTTTTCACTTTGAGAAATTGTTCACCTCCAAGTTTTACCATGACAACACAGCCACTTGTACAAAAACACGAGTCCAACACAACACATCCAAACAATAATAATTTATTTAACCTCTGACAGGACCAGTGGCCAACAGCCAATGCTTTAGGGAAACACAAGAGAACAAACCCTGTAGGCTAATCTGAATTTCTGTCTTTATTCAGGGCATCTCATGCTCCTTCTGCTTATTTCTAGATGTTTGAATATCCTTCTGAGTGGATCACACACCATTTATCCATGCAAAACTTGCCTTTTTTTCCAAGTGATGCATGTGCAAAACATTCTATTTGTCAGCTGTCCAACATGTAAGGAAGTGTTCATTTCTATAAGCTTTCATTTTTCCACTTTTCAATCCCATTTAAAATAAATTATTCTTTCAAATCTTTACTTTCCTTGCCAGGGACTGTTTTTGAGACCCTACCAATCCTGACCTAAATGTAAGTGCATTTTTCACTGCATTTCATCACATTCTCCATGAGATTGCCAACTTAGTGGTTTTAAAGCGTCATTCCCCCAAATGCAATTCATTTCTCATTTTAGAAGTTCATTATTTTAGACTGTTTATAAAATAGTAGAATTCTGGCTCCTTAATTAGCATCTGTGTCAAATCAGAGTTTATTTTCTTTAATTTTGATGCTTGGTTTTTTAATGAACTTGCTATTTTTTCCCTGTCTATGTAATATCATTGGGATTTATTAATCCTTCTCTAAGAAAGCCTAACTTTTTAATTTTCTGTTTCCAGGCTTTCATGAAAACAGATGTAAATATAAATCATGAACACTAGGAAATGCTAAAAGATGCTTGCCAACAAAGCTGGCAATTTGGTCCTCATATCTAAAAATCTACTTATTCCTCCTCAAGCGGGGCCAGGGAGGGAATTTTCCTCAGCAATACACACACTGCTGCTATCAGTCACATCAGAACAGTTTTTAAAGCCCAGCTCCTTTGTCCCAGCCCAGCTGCACTCACATACCTGATGACAGTTCTCCTCTCCTGGTGGCAGATCCTCTCATCATCTGTGAAGAGGATGGTGTGGTAGGGCACCACGGGGTCACACGTGGGCAGGATGCCTGACACCACACGGCTCACCATGTCCAGAATCCCATTGTACACCAGCAAATCATCCACCAGAAGCTACAAACGTTGAAGAAATAAACCAAAAATCCATTGAGAAATCAGGCCTTGCTTTCAGCAATTAACTAAAAAGCATTTTGCCCTATTTGTTTCACAAATCCAGTCATTAATTTAGTTTTTGTTCCTTAAAACTTCCATTTCTCTCTATTTGCTGCTGGAGTTTGATTTTTTTTTTTCCTCCCAAAGTTTTTTATCTTGTCACTGATGTTTTTTAATGCAGCTTTCAAGTAGGTAATTAAAAATGTATTTCGTGTTTTACATAATTGCCATTCTATTCATTGGAGTGAATCACTCTTAAATCTTGGAATTAATGAATCTCACCTCACTTCAGCTGTCTAAAACTTAGGTGTGTAGTTCAAACTAGTCTTCCAGGCCTACTCTAATGTCAAGGGAAAAAGGCAAGTGTTATCTTCTCTTAAGACAATTATCTAAGACAAAAACCAGATAAAATTTTCTTTCCCTGGACAAAAAAAAAAAGGAAGGACTGATGACTGGCACAGATTAGTCACTTTAATATTAAATGCAGAGTTAAATGAGATGAATCCCATCCTTTGAGATTCCATGGAATCACACTTCAACAAACTGTGAGAACTCGTTCAGAATGGAGCCAGCTGACTCACCAGGACATGCAAAATGCACAGGAAAATTACTTACACCAAACTCCTTCACACCTCTCTGAGGCGTCTTGGCATAATTCCATAACTTGATCATTGACACGGTGGTAGGTACATCAAAAATGACATATACCCTATTCACCTGTAAAAGAGAATTAATTTATATTTAACAGCACAAATTCCCCAAAGAAATTGAATTCTCATGCATGTTACATCAAAAGAGGTTCATATTTAAAGAGAGATAGCTGGAGGAGAGATAACTGATGCTGAGGATGGTAGTTCAGCTATCATCCCTGCTGAAAATTCCCAGATGTTGGCTCTACCCCACAGCTGCTCTCAAAAGCACAGAAGATGAGATCTAGAGCATCCTTGTCATCCTGGACTGCCTGGAAATCAGTGGAGGGGGATAGAGAAACTTTTAATGAGTATTTCATAAACCAAATACAGACACGTCCTTAGGGATAAGACAAGCTGGTGCCTCTTCTGTTCTGTCCTACTCTGCATGGAGCCTGCAAGAAAGATGGAGATAGACAATTTCCAAGGGCTTGGAGTGCCAGGACAAGGGGGAATGGCTTCCCACTGCCAGAGGGCAGGGTTAGATGGGATATTGGGAAGGAATTGTTCCCTGTGAGGGTGGGGAGGCCCTGGCACAGGGTGCCCAGAGAAGCTCTGGCTGCCCCTGGATTTCTGGCAGTGCCCAAGGCCAGGTTGGACGGGGTTTGGAGTAACCTGGGAATGTGGAAGGTGTCCCTGCCATGGCAGGAGGTGGGACTGGATGAGCTTAAGGTCCCTTCCAACCCAAACCACTCTGTGAATCAATGATTTTATTCTATTCCATTCCAGCTCTTTCTACCAAATACAAATGGAATCCACCTTTCTATTCACAAGACTAAAATTTCTCCTGCATGCTCCAAAAGCTATTGCAGAAATTTTCCTTTTTTTGTGTGTGTGAGTTATACTACCAGGAATTTAGAGACAATCCTCCAGATGCTTGCTAAACAATTACTGCTTGAGGTATTATTCATCTGCCTTTCAGTGACGTTAATGTCAAGATGTTAAGACCAAAGATTAGGCAGGCAGGAAACCAATCTTGCCTGTTACAGTTAATTCCATGCTTTTCCTTTTATGAGCCACTATATCAACTTTGGATCAACATATCTTAAGCTTCATCTTTAGCATCCTCTGAAGTTTTAATCCTTTGATGTACTAGAGAAGATACTGTAGGTGATATTAAATCATTATGCTGGGGTTTTTTTTACTGAAGAAAGAAAGGTAGATTGGATCAATAGAAATGTTTGCATCTGTGATTTTCCATGAGACAACTGGAGCATTGTCTCCAACAACAACTCTTAGTCCCACAGCAAATGATACATTTGATTAAAAATCCACTCAAAGAAAGAAATAAAATGACAATCAGTAACAAGAGAATAAATAATTCAAATTCTGCTTATGTAAGAAATTAATTTGAAAAACAGGAAATCACTTTTAGAATTAAAAAGGAAAAGACATTTAGGAAGGAAAAGAAAGGCTATAATAGCAATTCCCTTCAAGCTTTTGAAGCTTCCAACACATCAAAAGTTAAGGCAGCTTTCCAAGCAGCCTGCACTGAGGATAGGAGCATTCCCAAGCTCTGGTTCAGCAGCCCAGCTCCAGAGGCTGAGCATCAATAGGCTGATTGCTCCACTCAGCACCTCCCGCCTCAACAACCATCCCAGGGAAGATGGAGGGGGGAAAAGTACTCTGTGGCTCTTACAGAGGTGCAATTTGTCACAGTTCAAGGACAGAAAACACCATTAAATCACTTCTGCCTCCTGCATTTCACACATTATCAATTTACCCTTTAATACTGGTATTTTGAGCTCTTCTGCAGTACTTTGGTGTCAGGCAGAACAACACAAAGAGAGAGAACTCCAGGGCCTGTTATTTTCCTTTATCCCAAGTGAAACAGCCTCTGCAAGGGTGTCTTTTGTAAGGACATGAGCACACTCAGATGGCTGTCAAATCAATCAGTCATCTTTTTACAAGAGACATCTGAGCATCCCATCAAATTGCCAGGATTCAAGGTGTGGGATCTGCACAGCAGGAGCCTCAAGCATCACACAGACCTTCCACTTCCTTAGGAAATGCAAGTGCTCACTATTCCCAAATAGACTTAAAAGCTTTACCTTGATTATAGCCCTTCATTACAACACATCATGATATAAATTCACAATTCCTCGCTTTTAACATTCTAATTAATAACTGCAACATCTGGAGTGAGGATTTTGCCAACACACTAAGTGATAACTTACCACATGTCAGGTTTATACTTTGTTTTCTTTTCAAAACCATTCTCTTGTAAGAAATAAAACCAATTAATAATGTCCATTACAGGCTCCTAAAAATGCCCTTTCCCAAAACAAGGTCAGAAGTCATCTAAGTTTATTTACTTTTCCTGTTTAGATTTATGATATCCCAGCTATTAAACATGGGACTTCTAGAAGGGCTGAATCATTTATGGCCTTAGGACACGAAATACTCAGTCTGCCATCCCTAATCTACAAATTCGAATTCAACACAGATAATGAGATTAAAAATAACTTCTGACTGCTGGAATATTCATTGCATTTTGTAAAAATGAAAAGCACCAGAAAGGTGTTTATTGCACAGAATTCCTTCATCAGTATCTTTGTCACAGTGACTCAAAAGTCATCTCTGGATAATCTTCTGCTGTTGCCCCATGGAGAGAGGAGATTACAAACCTGGGAAACCTCCAGTGCTGCTGCCCATGCAGTGCAGAGAGGCTGCAATAAAAACAACTGCTAAAAAGCACTGATTTAGCACCTGGTACTAATGTCAAATTCAGCTATGAATTCTACATGCTCCCCCTTTCCTCCATGCTTCCAGTTCCATCCACACACATCAGTAAAACAGAATGAAAAGGGGAAATGTACCAAACCAGGAAGAACTGGTGCCAGCCACATGTGCCTGCCATCCGTGGTGTCGTTCACTCTGTCAATCAGTTTGTCTGGAGTCCGGATGTCTCCAGACACATCATCTAAAACGTTGACACTATCTGGAAAAGCAGCGATATCTGAAAAGAAACTTTAAGCATAAATAACCCAAAAAAGGGATCTTTCAGAAACACCATATTTAAAAGTTGATGCTCTTCCCAATGCCATGAATGAGTTTTCACCACTACAGCAATACACCCAGGACTGCACAGCTGAGGAACTTGGGGGCACATATTTAAAAGCAGGACAACCCTTAGATATCCTGGCATTCCAATTTATTTTTTAAATAGGAATCAAGTAACTAGCTGCATTTAATTTATGCTCAAATACGTACCTATGATTTCATCCTCAAAGTTCCATTATCAGGAATAGGTACTTCCCAGCTTTTTGGTGACAAAGCCTCATATTTTTATCATAAACTTCTGCAAATTCCTCATATAAACACCTATCTCAAGGAGAGTGTCTTTGCAGGAGGCAGTCATCAGGCAGACTAGGTTTGGCTTGAGTTTCTCAAGGTTTGTGGTAAAAATCAGTAACTGTCTAATAAAACCTTTTTTCATTTCTTTGAGAGGGAAAGGTTAAACCCCCATTGAACAGGCAACCAGATTTTCTCAGTAAGAGAACACTTACATTAAAAACATATATGAATGTTAAAGACATGCAAAGAAACATGGATGGATGCCATGAATTATGAATCCTGAGCAATCCAGTTTAAGGGACATTAATTTCCATTTAATTTCCATTAATTTCCCCCTGTCCTGCTTTCTAAAAGTCTGCAAGTATTTGTAAAGAATTGCAGGAATGACACAGCAATGCCTCAAGTGTTTAAGAAAACCTTGATTCAGTAGTGAATTATCACATTAAATATTGCACTAAGACAAACACACTCTTTTGGGATCCTGATACATCCCACACACAACTGCCCATGTTGATCATCTAAAAGGAGCTGAGGATTCCTTACCTGGCACTGTTTAGCACTGTAAAGCTGTACCACTTGAAGATCCCTGGTTCTTAAAAGACAATTTGTTACCACTTCTCAATTTCAAAATGTTTCTTGTCCATTATAAATGTTTCAATTTCAGAGTGTATCATACAAACTAAAATAGCATTTGGGGAAAAGCCTTTATTTCAATGAATTCCCTAATAATTAGGCAATGAGGATCCTTAGAAACAAACAATTCCTGCAGCATTTGTGCTACTTATTCTTTTCAGGGGGCTAAGAAATGTTCCTTCCATGTACTGAAGTATGGGAGTTGTATGTTGGGGTATGAAGCTTTCAGCTCTCAAAAGACTTTAGCACAAAGTGTAACCTTGATGAACATTAATCTTCCCAACATGCCCTTCATTCCCTCTGTTGGATATCCAGGGAACACTGAATCAAATTCAAACTCTCAGCCCTGATCTTCATGACTGCATTGGGTGTCTAGAACAGCCTAAATCTCCAGAACAAGAGTTAATGAAAAATTTCTTTCTTGAGGCTGAAAGATTCCATTAAAAAAAAGCACTGAACTCAATCTTTCCTTATGAATTTATAGCTCAGCAAACTTTCTGGTCCTTCCCCACCACAGAAGAAATGTCAAGAGCAGAAAATACGGCACCGTTCTTTAGCCTTTCCTTCTCTAACTTTGTCCTGCTTTGTTGGTGCATCCCACTGAGAGAAGAAATGTTCTGGAAGTATACAGAATCCATAAAAACCTACAGAAGAGAGGTTCATCACCCAAATCCAGAGAAAGACAAGCAGAGTTAATCCCACAGGACAACCTGGCAATGTGGAAGTGACAATTTGGCAGGGAGTGAACTGTGCATCAGCGGGGCCAGGGGTGCTTGGTGTGCAAAGGATACTGTTCTCAGTCAGCAAGATTTGCTCTCCGTGTTCATCAAACAACTCCAGCCCATTCAAACCAATGTAGTAGGGATCACCCCAGCTGGTCAGGAGCTGGAACTGGAAAATAACTGAAAAGCAAAATGCTATTAAGGAAAATATCAATACAGAAGCTTTGTCCTAACAGACCATTTAATCTGTAGCTTGAGAAATGATTGTGCAGCCCACCATGTCAGACACTCTTATTTCCAGTTCAGGTGAAAAAGCTACCAGAGGATCTGAAAACAGGCCACATGTTTATATATGATGTTTCACTGATTTGTTCTATAGCCTTACTTTATGGAAGCCTTTCTCATATTCTTGGTATCTTGTTAACACCTTAAAGCACCCGAAATGGCTGGATTCAAAAAGCTCAGGACTCCTAACCACGGTATGTAACTCTAAAACATTCCATATGACAAGGAAGATGACAGGAAAGGATACAACCACAGGGCATTAATGGTGCTTCATAGTCCATACTGGCTTGTTCCAGTGTCCTTGTAGCAGCCCTGGAAAAAAAAAACCAAAACAAAACCAAACCAAGACAAACCAGCTTTTTTATGTACCATTGGCTCATTCAGAAAAGAAGAGAACAAACCCAAAGAACTAAACCTCCACAGGCACCACCCCAACCCCTCCACCTGTGATGATGGCCCAGACTCCCCTCAGACCTCAGTGAAATTTGATCAGTTATAACCAAGTGAAGCTCTGCTCTAAGTGCTCCATGTTTTCATCCAGGAGCCTCACACAGTCAGCTCCAACAGGGAATGGGGAATGACACTACAACAGCAAAGAGAAATCACGTGGTTCAGACAACAAAGACATCCTGGTTTACCTCCTGTGTACTTTAGGAGTTGGCTGGGGCTGTAGATAGTCAAGAAAGAGGATTTCTTGAGCAAAGTCAAAGTGGCAGTTGCCTGGTCCCTTGCGGATAAGGAAGCCCTCAGTGGGGGAGATGCTGTGCCCATCCAGCATCACATGGACCACCTTAGCCTGGTTTAAAAGAACAAAACACAAGATGACATGACTTACATTGAAATAATTGTAAGCAATTATTTTAATTGTTCACTCCATTCACTTCAGAGACCGAAATCATTTTATTTAGCTATATTTATTTCATTCCTCTAGAGGGTGACTTCCTTTGGCAAATGAAAGCCTAACCCAGCAGATACCAGCTGCAATCCATAGTGTCCATGTCATCACTGACATTGATGGGAATGGCACAGGTGAGGATTTGGGGGGAAAATACTAAAATAATGTATCAATTAGTGCATGGCACTAGATCTCAGCAAACTGAAGCTGCCCTTCTGCACAGAGAGGGTGGTCAAGCATTGGCACAGGCTGCCCAGGGAAGTGGTGCAGATCCCATCCTGGAGGGATTTCGAAGAGGTGTAGGTGAGGCACCTGGGGACATGGGTCAGTGCTTGGCAGTGGGAGCTTTACAATTTGACATGATGACCTTCCAGCCCTTTCCCAACATAAACAATCCTCTGATTCCTGAGCCTGCAGCAGTATTTACACACACTAATGGGAACGCTCAGCTCTCAAGTCCATAGCACAAAGGCAATCTGAGGAGACATCATGCACCTGAATGTTCTGCTGAAGCAGCTGGGATTGCCCAGCCCTGGCTGGGGGCACCCTTCCAGAAATCCCACAGCCTGGTGCTCTCTCCAGAGCAGACTTTGGTGTTTCTGCTGCATTTACAGCAGCCTGTATTTCAGCACTTCTATTTATCTTTGTGGAAGGTGGCACTTGGACTTCTCCAGGACCACACAAACTCCTCTACCAAGCAGTGCTGTGTGTAACCTCAGGGCACAGGAGTAAAGAAAAGGTACCAGACAGAGACAATTGAGCTGTGGCCACCTCAGAGGTGCCAGCACACCTTATCCAACCTCTCGAGACCAAAGTGAGTAATTCAGGCATATTCATTCAGATGATGCAGGTGTCCTGGCTGCTTTGCCCTCCCCCAGCAGCAGCATGTGGAGCTGTGTCCATGATCCCAGGTGCACAACAATTCAATCACCAGCAACGATTAATCACTGAACCTTGCTCTCTAATATGTTAAATATAACATAATGTTCATCACCAGCAGCATTTACTGCCCTGGGTCTTTCACTAAGTACCAGTTAGTGCCAGACTGGAGGGGGGGCTCAGTTCATTTCCATGAAGATTAATTAGGCAGCAATGTTTAAATGACTACCAAGTGTGGAGAAATAACTTTCTGGCTTCATCTTGAATACACTTGGGATCAAATAAAGGAAACATCTTTTTTTCATATAAGAAACTCTTCTGCATGCTGCTTTTCAGCTGAATAAGTCTGCCAGGCTAAGGAGAGGAAGTGAGAAATCCACTGAAATACACTTTCCTAAACAGAAACACGTAGTGAATGGGAAGTCTGGAGAGTTAGAGATGGAATCTTACCTATTACACCACAGCTGCTTATATTTATGTGCCCTTTACAGCCCTCATTTCTAAGTAATTCTCATCATCTGAGGAGGCACTCAGCCGTCCCATATTGCATTTTACAAATGGCATAACAAAGCTCTCACAAGGTGATTTTTCACAGAGCTGCAAATAGCAGCCAAGTCTTCATTCTGACAGTCACTGCCATTACCCTCTCACACTAAAGCTGTGAATAGAATCCCCCAGCCTGCAGCTGCCTAACAAATCATTGCATCTCACACCCAGGGACTGATTCCTAGAAGGAGCAGCGATACTTCAAGAGACAGATGTCAGGATGCCCTGGGTTTACAGCCTAAAACCTCCTTTCCTGCGGCCCATGGACCTTGCATCTTTTGTTTGCCAAATAATTTATTTTATCCTTCTACAAGACTGCAGATATGGGCTCCTCCTTTAAGTGGTATCCACTAACTCCTATGGGACTTGCAGTATTCATGCAGGTACACACCTGTATCAGACTCACTGCTTTTTTCTACCCAGCCAAGTAAACTGCTAAAAATACATCTTTCTTCTATTTTGTTCTTGGTTTGGCCTCTAGAGACCAAATTCCATGTTAGATTTTAGAGACTTAATAAGCACTGCTCAGCAACAACAAAGTATCAATAAGTTACCAACATTATTATCACCCTAAATCCAAAACACAGCTCCTGGAAAGAAAATTAACTCTCTCCCAGCTAAAATCAGGACACAAATGTCACTAAAAGCCTTCATTTGTACAGGGGGTATATTTAGATGGTAATGCTCAAAATGCTCCAGAACTCTCCCATGTGTCAAACATGCTGGGAAAATGTGATGGAGCACAAATTCAGGGACCCTCTGTTCAAATCTCTGGATCAGCTGCAATTTAACTGAAGATCACTTTTGTCCTCTCTCCAGTTTAATAAGTGCCAACATTTTTATTCTTACTTATTGCCTGAATTTGGACGTCAAGAATGCCAAAGTTGCCTTTTGAGGTGGAAAATCTGGGAACAGGTGGATTCCTAAACTGTCTGTGCAATGAACAGTAACCCCTGTTTGGTTATCATTATCATTACATGTGTAAGTACAGCAGGGAAAGGAGGAGCAGCCAAACCCAGAGTGTAAAGGTGTAAAATCATCTCCATCAGCTGTCAATTGTCAGTCCCTATGATTTAGTACAGAAAAAAATAATATAAACCAGGCAATTTGCAAATTAGAGAGGATTTATGTTAGACAATTTTAGCTAAATTATTTTAGCCAATCTGCTTGAAGGTGGCAGCTTTCCATTTATTAAATGTTAATATTTCAAAAGACTCTTCCTGGAAAAGTCAGTACTGAGTGAGGGGCCTTCTGAACCTGAACTAAACAGAATTTCTTTGGATAAGTTTCCCTCATGTCATTCCCTGCATTTCAGGAAATATAGAATCATGTAGTAGGTCTAAATACAAGATACTGAGAAGATACCACTTCAGACTCATATATCCTGAAAATAATATGTGCTATTGTATGTGTCTCTTAGAAAAATCAGCTGTGAAGAGTTCTTTAAACCATCTCTGGCTTTTTTTTCTTTACTATCTGCTGTTTGTGGAGACAGGAATGCATTATACCTGCCACAAAATCCAGCCTCAGACAATCTAGAAAGATTTATGGTGTTCCATTAAGGCAGCTATATTCATTCATCACAGTACCAATTTTCCAATGCACTGCTGTATATTTTTGCTGGCAGTGCTCCTTTTCTTTTACTTACCCCTCTGTAGGTATCCTCTGGAGATTTATTATAGTTCCAAAAGCGAAGCCCTGCAATACTTTCAGTTTTATCAAAATGGATTGTAAGCAGATGATCTTCTCCAAAAGAGAAGGGAATGAGCCACATATGGTCATCCTCCTCTGTGATATTAGTCCCATCTATTAACCTACAAAGAGAAAAGTCCATTAGCTGCACAAAGGGAAAAGCTGGCTTCTCTCATCAAAAGCAGGGACTTTCCTAGGGTTCATTTTATTCTAGATGCCACTTCCAGCTTCCAGGGCTTCTCGTGCCCTTGTGCACGCAATTAAAAGCACAGAAAACATCAAAAATAGCATGCAAGTATTGAACTGAAGGCAGTGGGGGGAGGAAAAAAAAACCCTAGTATTTTTTTTTAGTTAGGTCTGCTTAAGGCAAAACAGCAATATCCTTAGGTTTTCCCTATGTGAACAGGGACAGGCAGAGGAAAGCTCAACTGCCTTTGTAGCAAAGTGGCTGAAGGCAGAACTCAAAGCCAGCCACAATATAATTTATTAAAGCAGCTCCACGCCCAGAGCAGTGTATCTGGCACCCTGCAGGGTGTTTCTATGCCAACACAACTCTGCTGGATCTGAGGAGGAGCTGGATGGCAGCTGGATAACCCTGAGCAGGACCAGGGTTTGCTCACATCCCTCATGGACACAATTAGCCACATCCCTGCTACTTCACAAAGCTCCCAGCCAGCAGGACAGTGTCTTTTCATGACAGCACAGGCTTCAGGCTGACTAAATAAAGTTAAATCTGGTATTTTCTGATATTATATTCTTCTGCCACAAACTGTGCCATACCAAGATGGAGTAAAGGAGAATATGAATTAATTTTCCGCTGTAATTACTTTGGTACGCTGCCAAAAAAACTAAGTATATACTTACTATTTATTTAAAAGTTTAATGGAAGAATGAGTGCCAGACTTGGCAATTCCTTAAAGAAAAAGATTTGAATAATGACTCTTTCACAGAGGAACTGATTAGGGAGTCCGTGAGAGAAGAGATAATTCTTGATTTGGTCTTGAATAGTACACGGGCCCTATTCCAAATGCCACAGTTGGGAGCACTGCAATATAGTCAAATTCAACATGCTTGCAGGAACATCCAGAGCCAGAAGAGCCTCTATATCTTGTGCCCAAAAAACTTCTCCAGCAAAACAATCAAGAATGTAAAAAAAAAAAAAAATATATATATATATATATATATCCCACTTACTAAGAAAGATGTTAGAAATAAGGAGGATTTGAAAACTCAAAACCAGCCTGGCTCAGTAGCAGGATAAACAAAGTTATTATGGACCATCTTTCAGCAAAATTCATGATCAGAAAAGCCCTAAATTGATAGACTCATAAACTCCAGAAGGTTAAATGCGTATGCACAGGCCAAAAAAAAAGAGTCTGAAGGCTAGCAAGCAAAAGATACAATAAATAAAATCCCTCAAATACATCAGGGGCAGAAAGCTTGCCAGAAATTCTGTAGGATCAACATATCACTAGGCTGCAAAAGGAGCATTCAAAGAGGAGAAGGCACCAGCAAAAAAGGTAAATGAATTCTTTCCATCTGGGTCCATTAGGGTGGGCTCTGGAGAGACTCTCCCACCAAAATCTGTTCTTTATAGGGGATGTCATGGAAAGATTCCTTAGATCAGCAACTGCCTACAGAGAAGATTTTCATCCAAGATGGCAAAAGGAACAGGAATTACATACAAGGAAGGTTGATACGTGCATCAGTCAGATTAGCAGAAATTACAAACAACAGAGTTAGTGTATGTGGAGATAAATAAAACATTTTAAGGAAGACTCCAGAGCCTTTGCAAAGACAAGTCCTAATTCATGAGCCTGATCACAGCCCATAAACATGCCAGCAAGACAGGATTACAACCAAAAATACCCTTTAAAATGGAGAGATGAGTCAGACACAACAGGATGCAGCTTCAATAACATCTAAATGCCAAGTCCTCTCCAGATCTCCAGCCTATAATTTCTATACCGCTGCCATTTAGATGCACAAGTTAATCTTAGGAAATATACTTGTCAATGAATAAAACTTCATTAGAATTGCAAAAAAAATTTAAAAAAAAATTTAAAAATTTCAAAAAAAGAATGGCATCTATTGGTGCAATTCCCCAACACATCCTCACTCTTTGCTAACGTGAAAATTTTCCTTGAAATGATCCAGAAATCCTGCATAAATATCACTCAATATGCACAGACAGATGCTACAGAACACCCACATTCCTTCCTGGAAAGTTCTTGGCAGAAATACCAACCAGGCATGTTCTCATCTCCCAGCTCAAACACCATCTTTTGGAAACATCTCATTCATGTTTCCACAACAAGCTATTCCTGGACAGCCTGTGAATTCCAAGAATGAGCAGTGATGGGATGAAAATCATGCTCAGATTAACATGTTTTAACATTACAGAAGTTGATAGAAATCTGTCTCTTTAGAAAATCTGATGTAAAATGCATCTCAAGCCTTTGGTTACTTACTTTTCTAACGTTCTGGAATCTCCTGTGTACTCTGGAAGATCATTTAAATCCTGGGGTGAAGCAGAAATCTGCTCTGCACTGATTTTTAATGCTTGACCATCCTTTCCTATCACTTCAAGTCCTGTCAGTCCCAGGTAATGACAGTCTCCCCAGGTCATGGTAAAGTTCAGTTGCAGGCCTACATAAAAGAACATGTATTTAGTGTCTCTGTAAACTTACTGCTTGTAGTAATGAGCCAATATAAACAAGAGTGCAAACCCCAATAATGAGCAGCATGGATATTTTGTATAGATTAAATCATTTTATATGCTGGAATTGGATATTTCCTGCTCTGTTTGTCCACCTCCACCTAACAGCAGCTTCTTTTAATCTGTGTCAGAGCCCTTTAATGTGCTACCAGCACCTTGTTCATTTGAAATTACACAACTGCTGATCAAGCAGGTTCCCAAGTGCCTCATCACTGGGACTGCACACTGACAGCCAGCCACTGACACATTTAAGCAGTTATATGACAGATTTTGTGGTTATGCAGACACAGAGAAGACCCATTAGTCTCAGGTCTATCCATCATCTTTCACCAGCTAAGTGACTGTATAAATTAATATAAATCCAGCCTCTCAGAAATCCATACATTTTTAGAGAACACCTACTCACAGTCAAAGCAAAGAAAAAAATTTGGTTTACTAATGTTTTTATGTTGGTTTTTTTTCACATCAGAACTGCACGCTTCAGAATGGAAGCATTTTCATGGGACAGCATCAGTGAAAAGCAGAAATATTGATTGGGCTGTATCTCCAGAAAATAAACAGGAAAGGAAAGCTGGATGGACAAAAGACTGAATGTGAATCTCCTATTCTACCTGTTTTATGCCTCACTGAAAAGAGAGAAATAGCATGTACAGATATAACAAGTAAAATTCCAATCTGATCAGCTTCCATAAAAATCCATCCCTGTAAATTGAAAATACCTTTCATTTCACACACTACAGAAACCCACAAATAATCAGGTTGGGTAATGTCTAAAGAAGCACCAGTAGTTATGATGTTTGTAAAACAAACAAGCATTAAATCTCTTAAACCATCCAGCCCCTAAAAAGCCAGAACAAGTCTTGATACGCACAGAGATTTGCTTGTGTGTAAGACCTCATCAGCATTTGCAGGGACACAAAGAAATAAAGAGCTCTGTCAGCTGACAAATCTGGAGCTGTGGCTACACTGCCAGCAAATACAACTCCCAAGGCCAGTGCTGAGACTAAAGCTGCTCAGGGTACAAGCAGGCAGGAGTTCTCAGGAAAATCAGCCTGTCCTCCAGTGCAAAGCTACACTGAAGCAGCCATCCATGCAGATTTAGCATTCCCCAGAGTTTGGGATTCCTTCACAGACTCTCAGGATGACATGGGGGACCTCTGGAGGTGTCTAACCCAGCTCCAAGCTCAGAACAAGTCCAGCATTAAGGCTTTCAGGAGCTTATCCAGGGGAAGTTTTCCTGTCTCCAAGGCTGGCAGATTCCAAACCCTCTCAATCCAGTGTTGGATTGCTCTCAGGGTGAAAAACATTTCCTAACACCCTGCTGGAAATTCTTGTCAAAGGACCAAGAACTGCTCCTGAAGCTTTTGGGCTATCCACAAACAGCCTGGACAACAGCTGAAAGGCCCACAGAGAGCTGGCTTGGTACAGGATAATAAATCAGGTACTTAAGCAGGGATATAACACTGATCTAGCTTTACTGTAGGGTTTCTATTGTCAATCCAATCTAAAAAATTCAGTCAGTCTACATAAATACAAAGGATTGGGAGAGAATTACTGGGTAAGGGATACATCTATTAGAAATCCCATTCAGGGACTAGGCAAATGGCTAATGTTATTTTTTTAAGATTAAAAGCCAACTGTTACAATATAATGTTGTAAATGCTATAGCAAACAAAGCTTCTGCCTTAAATATTCAATGGCTCTTCTTTATTCTAGACCTGGCATCTGTCACAAAGTGCTGTATGGCTCTGAAAAATCAGATAATATGTTTGGGAGGAGGCTGGCTGAGCAAGAAGTAAATGTAAGAACTTACATTTTCCAGTAAATATTCCTGTTTCCTTTGGTATGCCTTCAGAGACAGAGTCTGGCTGTTGAACCTAAAAAGAAAGTCAACAGGTGCAAGGAACAGGTTCATATTACACTTACATTGACTGCTTATAAAGCGTGATATTTGTACCTCTTTCTTTTTGTATCTCAATCTCCCCTCTGCCTCCCCACCCAGGCTGTCCTGCAAATAATGGCAAACCCATTATGACCCAAAATGTAGAATATCAGGTGGGTTCTTCGAAAGCCAAGACTTTGGGCAGGTTTTTTTGCTTAGTGCACATAGAAATGTGAAATTGGAGACTCCATAATGTGAGGTACCTCTTCCCAAAGAGGCTGAAATCCTGAAGTCACACTTATTCCCCTCCAGACTGCCATCAGCAAGTGATAATATGCTGTATTTGCAATATGTTGCAAATCTGTTGCAGAGACAAGGAGTCTGGAAGGAAGTCAAGACCAGAGAGTGCCACCACAATTTCTTCTCAAGAATTAAGAGGCAGAACAAACAAGCAAACTTGTCCAGAAGCTTGTGCTTGTGCTCTGGAAATGCTAATTAAAATCTGCCTACGCTATTCAGAAAAGTGAAGAAACAGATGACAAAATTTGCTGATCACACTGGGGCAATCGGGGTAGTAAAGACAAAAATGGCAAAGGATTGCAGATAGAATTCACTTCACTGAGTAAATGTGATAAAATGGCAAATTCTGTTGTCTGTGGACAAATGTAAAAATATTACACACACAGAAAACAATCTTAACTTCACATATACCAGTATTGGCTCCAAAATAAATAATAGCAGATTAGAATGAAATCATGACATTTTTATAAGTAGCTCTATAAAAACATCAGCTCAATCCTCATTAGTAGTCAAAAGGCCAAACAGGAAATTAGAAGTCCAGACTTTTTCTCTTTAATTCATCATTAGAAATAAACTTCCTGTCATCCACAGTACATCAAATGGATCTACACTGTGCCAAAGAAAAATAAATAAAGACTTGTCAACACTTGTCTTCTACTGTTCCATTAGATCCCTGCAATTTAAGCACTGATCCCCAGGATCTCCTGTGCTCCCAGACTGCAATATCCTCCATGTGGCAGCAAATGTCCCTGGGGGAATGAAGGTAATTCAAGTGAGACTGAACAAGAAATGGGCTCTGAAATAAACCCATAGAACCTACAAAGTGGAAAATCCCTCCCACTGGAGGTACCTCTCTCACAAATCAGTTCTGTTTCTCAGAACAATTCTAAAACTCCAGCCTGGGAATTAAAATTTGCAACTTCACTGAAAATCAAAAGCCACGGACACAATCAAAGGCACTGGGTTTACTGATTGCAGAATAATGCTTTCCCTAGCAGACCATAAACCATTTGTGCCAGGGCATGTTATCACCTCTTTTCTCCCTTTCTTATCTACTCAGATCTCTTCCTGATGATTCTATTCCACCGATGCCCAATATATTTTCTTTCAGATATGGTCTCATTTTCTACTATTTTAACTACTTCTGCTAGTGAGCATTGTCCTAGTTGTGTTCTTAGACTCTTATGGCTAAAACAAAACACCACCATAATACAGGAGTTATTGGAAAAGCAATAAAAAGTAGAAAGAATTACCATGGTCTTACACCTGACCACACTGTCCAACACCTTCCCTGTGAGCAATAACTAAAGTAGGAGCAACAATTCTGGAAAAGATTTAGAAGACTAACAAAAGGGTATAAATCTCTTGAGTGGCTTGAAGAAGGGAGTGGGGAATAACTGTTTAGTTTCTTCCAACAGAAAACCTAGAGAACATTAAATGAAGCTAACAACAAACAGAAAGAGGTTCTTCATGCCATGCAGGTTCAGCTGGGAAATGTGCCACGGAGCACTGCAAATTTTAAAAGTGCACATGGATGAATTAATGCAATAAAAGTCTGTGGCAGGATATTAAACACAGAGGTTGAGTTTAAAAGTCCTTGTGAGACACATTTCTAAGGGCTGAGTGAGTGTTTCAGAGAACCATCACTCTGTGTGCTGTTCTTTCTTTCTTTCTCTCTAAGCAGCCACAACTGGCCCCAGAGTTGAATCAAGTGCAGTAGCCACAGGTCTGATCTGCTACAAAACCAACATGTTAAGGATTCCTGAATTCATGGACAGACAGATGGCTATGGATAACACTGACAGAAATGTAAGACACTTCTGTAAGAGCTTTCAGAGGGTCTTTAGTAAAACACAACATTTGATCTACTGAAAGTGCAACAGGGAATAAAGGGGAATGATCAACAGCAGGGGCTGCTCAAACTGGTCAATACTGGTCTGACAACGTTAGGCTGGGGAAGACAAATTGTGCAGTGGATCTGTATCATTCTGGTAGCATAAACATCCCCCTACAGAAATCCTGATGGTACCAGCAAATACCCAGTGACAGGGAGATCAATGGCTCAGTCACAACAGCCTTTGTTATTCCACTGCTGACACAGCAGCTTCAGAGTTAGACCAGGGGTGTGAAGGGCATCAGTGCTGAACAGCAAAATGAAAGGCAGAGCCTGTGTCTGAGCAAGGACCAGACAGTCCAGGTCCCGGTGAATGCTCTCAATAAACACATGATTGGGAAAAGAAAGGCCAACTGCACTTTGCCTTCATGAAATCCTGCACTGCACAAGGTTCTGAGCAGTTTCAGACACTGCAAGCAAAAAATGGCATCAAAATTACTGCAGAATTCCAAGGGTTAAAGGCACTGAGTTGTGGTCTTAAGAGAGAGATCAAATTCCAACTCCACTGATCTCCTTTTGTCTCATGAGCCACCAGGAAAAGAGGACAAGACTGAATGAAAAGGTTTGGCAACCACATAAGGCTCATTAGGAACCATGTATCCCTGGGAAGATTTGGCTGGAGCAGCTGGAATTCGGATTGATTTGGATCTTTGGATCTCCTGACAGACTCACAAGTGAAAGTATGAACCCTAGAAAAAGACAACCTCACTGATGCAACAGAGGGTGTTCAGGAAGATCCTGAGAAAGTAGAAAATTTTAAGGAAAACAGGTCAAAGACTGCCACACACCATCTTGAGAAAATCCTGTGGGATCTTTGCTCAGGCACTGGACTGTTGGGCTGGAATGGCATCAGGCAAGAGCTCAAATGATTGGAAATACAGATTTCCTCCAAGGAGTGGAATACCTTCTGCAAGGACTAGAAAAGAGGCGTTTTTATGCTGCAAAATGCACCCAAACCTGTTGCTAGTCAAAGAAAGAAAAAGAGGAAAAATAAGGGGAAGATTGAGAGGAAGAGACCTTTTCATTTAACATCCCTAATTTGTGGAGGAAGAAACCAGCAATATGAAAAATATGATAAAATCTTTTGGTTTGGAGTGCCAGGGAGCACAGCTACTCATGATAGGAGTAACTGTATGGGAAAACAGTGCAGAAACCTTCAGGAGTACCCAAATCATAAAGAACTCCTCCTAGTCTCTGTCCAAGTAAGTAAAGAAGTAGGCTTATTAATTAATCAGGGAAACCAACATTAGGAGGACTTTTAGGGCTTTAAAAAATAGCATATATCATTGATCTGGTGAAAAAAAAAAATCTTTAGAATAGTCATAACTGTGTTAGTTCTTCTGCAGTTTTAATCCAGCCTGGACATGTGTCCATTACTTCCATGTTTCAGACAATTATGGAGAGTTTTGAACATAGAAGCTCCTACCTGTTGTTCCTCTGTTCTCAACCCTGCTTGTGTAAAAGGTCTCTCATCTCCCTCCCTGTCTGCAGTTGTTGGCCTCTTCAGCTCTTCCTCATACCTCAGGGAGCTGGAATCTCCCAGTTCTCCATCATATGTCTCATCATAGCAGTAAATGGCTTCAAGAATATCATCATCAGTAGTGAACAATATGGTATCCCCAAAGTGCTCAGGAGCTGAAGGCAACACACAGAATTAAATGGAGAAATAATGCCAAAAGAATACAAAGAATGAGAAAAACTATTTTTAGTCTTTCTTTGCATTTATTTTGCAGCAGTGTTTAAAGATAATATATGGCAAATTGATACTGACTTAGGCTGTAATTAGTGTTTCACTCTCCAACTGGTACTTCACAATGGAAAAACCTAGAGAATTCAGTCAATTTTCAAATACATATATAAGAAAATGGGGAAAAAAGCTTCCCAATCACCTTTTCCAAAAGACCATGTGTGTGAAAACAAGCAAAAAGCTGCAACTTTGAAATTTCTAGTGCCTACCTGATGTGATTGAAACACAGACACGTTGCTAAGCTATAGTTAAAAACAGAGATTAGCTCTGTATGCTGCTAAAATCCCCAGTATCAGTGAAGAATGCATTAATGGGCTTTGCATTATGGTTTTAAATTAAACACCACACAAAGTGCCAGTGTGCTTTGAAGTGGAAAGTGATAACAAACAAGCTAAATGTATTTTGTTTGTATTGTACTGCTGTTTGCACAAGGAAAATAAGAAATGATAGCCTACCTCCAGACAAGGTTCCTGAGGCTTTGGCAATCTCTCCTTTAAAGATGCACTGCTCATCCAACACCATGATAATGTCTTTCACACCTCGGAAGGAGTGGATGCGGGATTTATTGTAATTCCAGATCCTAATCATGGCTACCTGACAGGAATTCACAAAGTCAATAAAGACAAAGTGAGGTTTTCCAGGGGTGAATGGTGCCAGCCAGAGGTGCATATCATCCTGGGTCCGATTCACCCCATCTATGAGGTTGGTTACTATCCTGGGATCATTTCCATAAGATGGTAGAATATTTATATCAGGGGGTTCAGCTGTTATTTTTGCAATCTGAACAGGCTCTCCTTTAGAACTGAAAATTTCAATTCCATTAAGACCAACGTAATGTCTGTCTCCCCACGTTGTTCGGATGTCTATCACCAAGTGCTGCCCATAAGGTAAAACAGGGATTTTAAAATCACTTCCATCCTGCATCTCCACAGAATTTTCTTCCTCTTGCCTCTTGGGTAGTGTTTGTAGCCCCTCCTTTCTCTGATATTCCCCAGGCCGGTTGATTTTCTGTTGATGGAGGAATTCATCAAAGATATCCCCTTGAAAATCCATGTTGGAGATCCGACCACGGTGGGAATAATTAAATTTCACCAAGGAGTTCCAGGACTCCTGCAGAGTGTGTTCTTGCTCACTGCACCACTTCATTCTAGAGGTTGCCACGTCCTTGATGGGAAAGTCTTCATCTGAAAACAACATTACAAAGGCATTTAATGTACAAACAGCACTGGGAGCAAACCACTCCAACACTGACTTTGCAAAATGATGCCTGTGAAGGTTCTGGCTTCTTTTTTTTCCTTGCCAAGGTCAGGATTAATACACAGGAAACGTAGGTTTTGAGTCTGGACTTGGATGTTTATTATTTCTTATCTATTTACAGACTCATGAGCCATGAGCTTTAACTAGCAAGTTAGAGAAACAAGGTAAAACAGAGCACCTCTAACTGCTTCCAAGGTTATTTAAGTGATAATTACCCAATAACAAGGTAACCCATATGATTTATACTGTTGACCCAATATTGACCACCAAAGGCCCACAATGCAGACTTTTTTCACCCAATTACAGAAAACCACCCAAACCCATGAAGTAGAAGGAAGAAGAAGGTTGAAGAAGAAGGACTTAGACAATGCCCAAAGCCCTCCATCTTGACTCACATGTACTACTATATACTCAAACCCCAAAATCTAAGTTTCCAGAATTCCAACAATGCAGTCCCTCACTGGGAAATTCTCTGACAGCAGCACTTTTATTTTGCCTCTCTATCATGAAGGCCATACAAGGTCCCAGTTCCCTCCCCCACTCAGATACAATGAACAAAATCACTTTTACCTATGGAGGAGCAGAACTCTTGCCACGGCACAAACTGAAACTAAGTTTGAACTGTGAATTCTTGCCTCAGCCCTCAAAGAAACTGGGATTTTTGCCCAGTGACACTTATTGTGTGGCTGTCACAAGAGTTTAAATCATCCCTCTGCATTTCTGCAGCTCTTTCATACAGCTGGGAATGGCTGAACTGGCTAATGTAAAGCATTACAGAAAAAGCTGGTTCTTCCTCTCAAAACGAGCCACAGGTATATAAAGAAAAGTGGTGGGAAAAGGAGGAGGTTCAGCAAACAGGGAGGATGAGGTGAGCATTGCATTCTAGGCAGGTAATGTCCAAATATTTTTCTCACTTTCAGCAAGTGTGAGATGTAGAAGGAGGATAATGAGAAGATATCCAATGGGAATGCAGCGAGGACAACAAATCAGAGGGGCACAGTGGGAGCAAAGCATGTTCTCCCTGGGGCTGCACTGGGGAACTGCTTCATTTCCATCTCAAAACAATTAAGAACAGACAATAACCAAGATTTTCAATAAAGCAGTCACTCATGTATTTTCTTCAAATAAATGAAGAAAAGGAAGTGGAGTACTAAACAATTACAGGCCCGTGGGCCAGATTTTACTTCTGTACAGTGTCCTTGGGTGGATACTAAAACAAATGGTTATCAAGAATAAATGCCAATTGCTGTGAAATGCAAAATAAAGTTTTCCCAAAAGACTGCTCAAGACTAACTTTTAACTGTGTTTTTGGAAATACTGGAAAGAGGCAATATTCCTAAACTATCCATGGCCAATAATAATTTACAGTGGGGACACAAGAGATAAAATTAAGAATTTTAAAGTAGATTGGCAACTACCTGGAAAAGGGTTGTGTTCCAGAATGAAAGGCTGGAGACCAACCTGGCCACTCCTGCTAACACCATAAGGAAAATGCAGACATGAGGGCAAGGTTCTTATTTCAGAGAATATCAGACATTTGTAAGTCCCTTTCTTGCTCACACCCCTACCAGTACAGATACCCCAGAGCTGGGTGATCCCCAGCAATACATCCCAGAGCCTCACATTTCACCTGGAAAGGTACTGTACATGTATTTACCCCTTGAAAATGTCAAAGCTTGAAAATTTCAGGATGAGCAAAGTACAGAAGAGTATGTAACATCCACTGACTTTCCTTGTTTAGGAGGGTTTTTTCCCTTTTCTTTTCAAACATGGAATACTTCCAACACTCCAGAGGTTCCAGTTCTGAAGCCCCTCTAGGGCAGTGCAATGGGAAGTTAAGAGGTTTGTGAGCTACTTTAAGGAGTGGTAACAGGAGAAGTGGAGCTCTGAAAGGAAAGCAGAGGTGCCCCAAAAGCAGACACCGATGGCTAAAGGCTTACAAGGTGTGGCTTTTTTCTTTTAAAAATCTAAAATGCACTGTTTATTAATGACACCTCAAACATCCACCTCCCCTGTGGGTTCAGGAACATCTTGAACCACCAATTCAGCTTCTGATAGCAACACACACCACACAGTTCCTCTCAAAACTTTAGTAAACTACATTTTGGGGCAAGACTACATAGAAAAAAAAACAACACCTTTCTTCTCCCTCTGTTGTGTTAATCTCTTTTTTTTACTCCCTGCAGTTATAAACAGCAATCATATTTCCATGCTGCAATCACATGCTTCATTCCCCAAATCATTCTAAAAGTTCTCCTCTGTATCTGTTCCACTTGGTAATCAGCTTTCCTGAAAATGGCTGATCAGAGCTGCAGTTTTCCAGCCGAGGTCTCACAAGTGCCTGTGTCGAGATATTGAGGTTTCCCAAGCACCCAAAAAGCCTCTGCTGATCCATCCTGGGAGTGCCCTGCTCCAATCACTGCTCACACCAGCATTTCAGTCAATCTGCTATCAGCTACTCAAGCGTGATTCTTCTCTTCCTCGGTCATTTGCAATTGATGATTACTCAGCTTACAACTTAATTTTTGGTTATTAGTCCCCAGATGAGCCTGCAAGCATTCCACTGAATTGCATTCCATTGCTCCAGTCCTCAAGTTCATCATTCTGTTCAGTTCTTCAATATCCTTAACTCATAATAAACCAAATTATATGATATTTGCAAATTTTATCAGCGTACTCCCACCATTTCCTTCGCACATTAAACTGGTTATCAAAGAAAAATTGATGTTTTTATAGCAACATTAACTCCAGCCAAGCCTGTACGTGCTGTTCCTAATTCCTGTTGTTCTTGTGAGCCATTTAGTGACCAAAGCCATGCTGTGCCATCCACAGGAGCCACTGAGCCTTCCCTTTGTCCCACCCTCCACTGGGAACTGCCCTTCTCCCAGCCCCAGGTCAATTAAAACCCAGCACTCTTAAAAGGTTTCCCTGTTGTTAAAGCTCTCTCAGCTCCACTTTAGAGATGGCTTTACCCTGCACACACAGCAGAGAGAACAAAAGCTGCAGGGTGGCTACAATTTCCCAGGGACTAAAACACATCAGGAGCTTTAAGCACCACAGGACAACCTGCTCTGAGCAAAATCAGAGGGCATTACACTGGAAAATTATAATCCTCATCTTATAGTTTACATTGAAATTCCTAATTTATCTCCATTTTCACAACTGTACAGAACTTCCCACGGTGGGATTTATTTACAGTTTTCACAATGTCAAGATTTTTAATGTAACAGATAAAATAAAACGTGTAAAACACATTAATGGGCTGCAGGGAGTGGGGTGGGTGAAGGGCAGGTGAAACCTATTCTAAACTCCTCTATTCTTCTCTCCTTTGAGGTATAACTTCAGATACACTGATGAAATCACTGTTTTCTCCACAGAGGGTCAGACAAGGAAAAATTCAGACATTCTAAGTTTAGAAAGAACCATTTTCCTCATCTTTGTCTGAAAAAATCCCTGCAGTACCTGCTGTAGAATTTGAACTGGCACTCCTTCATTTAGGTACATTTTCTGTCCCTTGTCATCCTTTACTTTCATGTAAACACCCAAATTCAATATACAGCAAGACACATTTTCATGTAAATTGTTCTGATGCTCAATCACCCCCAAAATTTCAATGTGTAGTTCTGTAACATCTTATTCTGTAATATCTTATCCTGTAACATCTTATTCAAATTCTCTGGGTCTTGTTGTTCTTGTTGTATTAAACTCTTCATTTGAGAGAAGATACTGAATGCTCAAAAATTACAGAATGTCAAGAGTCATTACAGAATGAAGGGTGCAAAGACCAGGAGTCAGAGTGACATGGCTTGAAACTGAAAAAAGGAAGACAAAAATATATCCCAAGCAATGGCAAGTTGGATGAAAGAGAGACAAAGTAGAATTTGTGAGTAAGAAATTCTACTTTTCTGTTATTTACACATGTTAAAGACAAACATATTATCTCATGTCCTGAAAATTTCATAGCCATGGATTGCCTGATGTTGGGATAGAGTGGAACTGGGGAAGTTGCACAAGTGTCCTCCTCTTCCCTTGGGACACACTGCTGGATCCTGCCAGAGGCAGAACACAACTGCACAAAGCTGGATCCTCCAACAGGAGCTTTGGGGAAGGAGACAAGGATAATCAACAGCACAGAGCAGACAACAGCTAAATTTATTAGAAAGTTCTTAATAAATAAGAAAGGTGTCTGAGGGAGAGATTTGTAAAGTTATGAGCAGAGGAGAAAAATAAGGGTAGTTTTCCATTCACTCTGAATAAATTTACTGAGCATCTATTCTCACCGAGAAAAACACAACGTTATTACACAAATAAACTGCAAATTTGGGATGTAATCTTCTTTATCTTTCTGCAAATTTTAATTGGTATCAGCAAACATTTGCTGTCTGCAGGACTGTCAAATTTTAGAACATAATTTACTGAAATCTAGTCTTCCAGCTGCTCCAAATAAATTAAAAGCCCCTAAATCAGAACGTAAATTTTTCTGAAGAGTGTTTCATATCAGGTATAGGACCAGGAGAGAGACAGTATTCTCATGAGGAAAATATCACAAATAGCCAAACTAATATCCCCTGTCTAAACTTCCAGGAATCTCAAGAGATCCCTTCCCACCTAAAATTGAGTTTGTGCTTCTGCAAAACGGAGAACACGTCACCACTTGTACTAAGGTTGCTATTGTGACCTCTTACCTTTGAGAGCAGAATCATCTTCTCCAAGATTTGTAGTGTTTAATCCCAGCTTTTTACCAGACATGACACTTCTCCTTCCACTCATAGGGTACTGTAAACTGCAGCAGTTTTTGTTAGAAAGGTGGTCAAAAACGTCCAAGTCCACAGCAGCATCCTTTCTGGTCAGCATTTGTGATCTCCCATCTCCAGTTGCATTTCTATTATTGGGTCCTCCCAGTTCATGCCTCTGACATTTGACATCCTCACTTATCAGATCTGAGAAGTTTTTCATTATTTCATCTGGCTGTGTTTGAAATCTTGAGTTGAAATTCTGCTCTGTAGCAAGCCACGGAGGCTTCTGCCTACTGGAAGTAACTTGATTATTCTGTGTTACCTGGGAAGAGGGCTGTAACCAAGAAGGAATTGCACCTGCAGAATCAGTCAGTTTTCTTCCTGTTAACTTTTCCATTTGCTCACTCAAACAAAGCTCATCATCAGACTGAACGTGCTCTGGAACTGCTGCTGCTGCTGCCTCCTCTTTGGCATCTTTTACACAAACTTGAGATGGGAACACTTTTAGATCATCCTCTAACTGAGACAAACTTTTCTTTGTAAAGCTGATTGAGTTCATCTTAGGCTCAAGAAGATTTTCTTCTGGCAGAGCTTTCCAGTTCAGTGAAGCACTGTTTGATTCTGAGCATTTAAAATGTAGCTCTGTTGTCTTGTCTGGGCCTGCAGGTGCATTTCCTTCTTTCCTCTCAGCTGAGGGAGATGCTGAGGTATCCTGCTTGTGATTTCTGAGGTCAATTGTAGTGTTCTGGTCAACAAGGAGATCTCCAGAGCCCCTCTCTAATTCACCATCAAATACAAGGTTCTCATCAACATACAGCTTCACTTTCTTTGCTCCAACATCAAGGTCCTACAAAAATAAAGGTATGAAGATTTCAATCAAGCTTTCAAGCATTAAATATCACTGCTCTGGGACTCTGACATTTGAACACTTAATCAATAGACAGATGAAAACAATTAAACCCTGTATGTGCTTTTGGCTGCTTTTTAATCTAAAGCTGAAACTACTAAAAATTACTGTGGAATATATGAGATTTTTTTTTTAGAGGACTGAAAACCCTGCTAGACACTGCTATGAACCACTTTGTCTGACAAGGTTGGATTATTTAGAAAGGCTTGAGGGAAGAAGCCTAGACTAAGTACAATTATATTTGATCAGGATATAAATTCCAGAAGCACATTTTGCTACAGCATCCCTAAGATTCACCACCTTCACCACATGTTCCACAGTGAAAAACCACCCAGATCAAAGCCACCAAAGTTAAAAAGAGTTACAGAGTTACAGAAATGCAGAGCTAGAAAGTAGTGAGGAAAAAAAATCATCCAGTCCATCTCTCTCCACTGAAGAATGTAAAATAACCTACATCATTGTGAAGAAATCTGATTTTAACAGTTTTCAACTAATCTGCTTTGATAGCCTATTCCAACACTTAACTAGCCTTTTAAACAGCAGGCCTTTATCTCAGACACAATTCTGCCACTCACAACTTTATCTCTATGTTCTCCTTCTCTCTGGCACTCACCAATACGTGATTTTTTTATTCCATTGAAGTTAGAACTAATGTTCTTTCTATTCTCCTCACCATTTCAATATAACCTTTTCTCCCTCTTGACAAAAATACCATTATCTTCAAAGAAAATACAGAAGATGAGACACAATCCATCTCCTTTCTGTTCTCTAACTTGTCCATCTCGTGGAGTCTTTCAGAGACTCTCTGTTCTTTCCTTCTTTTTGTGAAAACTAAGAAGCTTTTTGTGAAAGTGAGAAGTTTCAGTTTCATTCCTCTTGCTCATCTCCAGCCTGTCACTTCTTGAATACTGATTTAAATTTTCCTCTGCTCCCAGACTAAACCAGTCACTCCTTCCTTCCAAGCACAAAAGTCTCTGGTTCTTCACTCTGGAAAACACTGTTTAAGCCTTACAAGTTTTCATTTCTTCCATCCTGTTGCCTTCCCAATAATACAATCTCTGAGGCCAAAAAATGCAATATGGACCTACCCAGAAGAAAAGCAGAAGATGCAGGCATGACAGGAAAGCTACAGGTGAGGGAGGGGAGTGGGTGCAGGAATGCAGGCCACATTCCTGACAGGAAAAAGATAACCTTCAGTGAGTGCCCAGTGAACAGCTGTAAACCCAGTTTAATTGGTCATTATAGCCTGGCTGCCTGTGGAACTCCTGTAGGATCATAAAGTGCTGTATTTCTGTGCTGA
Organism: Pycnonotus jocosus; assembly: GCA_013400435.1. NCBI lineage: Eukaryota > Metazoa > Chordata > Aves > Passeriformes > Pycnonotidae > Pycnonotus > Pycnonotus jocosus. The sequence goes on along the minus strand of VWYP01026916.1, from coordinate 351,786 downwards.
TGCACTCAGCCATAAAACTGGATATTTTTTCCCCTTGAATGAGCACACTGCTAGATTGATCTGAGGATCAAAACATTTCAATAATTACATCTGTTGAAAACTACCTGCATGGCTTTGCCTAGAATTATGATGGGGAAGAGAAAGACCATCAGGATGTCCCAATAATGCTATTTGTTAAAATTTCTGTATGTCTAAACTGCCAATGTCCTCTTTAAATGCTAGAGATACTGGATATTCATCATTGAATTTGGGAAAACTGGAACATTTCTCCATAACATTCCAGCTCTGCTGCTGTTAGGAGCATCCAGCCCTTAGTTCTGCATTTGCACATGGAAACAGGTATGAACTGAAGGGGACCACAAAAATACAGAGGTACATTTGAAAATGTCATTGGTACCTTTTCAAATTAAAATCAGCAACTTCTTAAGAGCACCTGGTTTTGAAATGAATTCCACTGCACTCACCAGCAGCAGAGGAAGTCAGGAAGACAGAGAAAACACTACAAAATTAGACAGTAGAGCTCATTGTCCCTTTTGAAAAAGGGACAGTCAAGCCCAAAAAAGGGTCACTCACTTCAAAATTCTTCTCCAGTCAGTGGGAGACTCTATTCTCTGATGCTGTGGAATGTCTGGGATAGGTATTTTAGGAAGCAGCAAAGGTGTCTGAACAGTACCAAGATGAAGCAGCCAAGTATTTCTAGGATAACAGAGACAGACTGGACTGGGACAGGCATTCCAACAGCTGATAGCTCAGATGAGCTAATGAAAATCTGCACCAAAATCCTGAGCAGACTGAGCCTCAGGGAGGAAAAATCTGAGCAGATCTCAGCAACTCCAAGAACAAACATATGCAGGCACAAGACTAAGAACTGCTCTTTTTCATTCCCTCCCACCCCTCTTCTGAGTTTCCAGTTGCTTAGTGATCTGTTCTGGTGGAAAAGATTGACAGTTCAGCTTCTCCAGTACCACTGCTCAGCTCTCCTCAAGCGTGAGGCTGGAAAAAATCCCTTCCTCAGGAGTAATCCCACCCTGTAAACAAACACTCAATACTTCATCCAAGGCAGGGCTTTTCCCTCCTGGAAAAGTAAATAAAAGGGCACAATGTCTCACACAATGTCTCAGAACAAGCAAGTAAGTATGAGCATGGTCAGAAAGAAAAAAGATTTTGTCAAAATAATTCTGGTTCCTTTTGATGTTCCTTCCCAGCTCGCACCCTCAGCCCTCCCAGAATGTCTGCTGGGATAGTGCTTCCCAAGGAGAAAATAAGGATGGTATTTCTGGCCATTTCTGTGATATCTGTGCACAAAGGACAGAGCTTAAAACCAGATGCACTTTTCTGAGAATTCCTCCTGGACAGGGGACATGAAATTGCTTCTGCCTGACTTTTCAGAAAAGCACGAAAAAGAAGAAAAGAAGTCCAGAACCAAAGAAAATTCTTCTACAAAACTGATTGTGCTGGAAGAAAGCTGCTGCATCCTTACAGACAATGCACCTGTCTGTATCCAGGCATAATCCAGCACTGAAAAAACCCCAAGAGAATGGACAGGAATACAGGCACAGAAGGAAGAAACACACAGGCAACCTCCTGAAGAAGAGAATTATTCAACTGGAGAGCAACTAAGACCTTAATGCATTTAGGTATTGATTCCATTCCCAGTTTTGTGAAGACATACAACAGACATTAGACTGGATCTTTGAAAAAAAGTTTTAATAGCACCAAGTTAATCATGCAATTTCAAGGCTATATCAAGCAGTTACACAATGCCTCACTGTTGAAGGTAAACTTAAAAAAAACTGGCTGCCCTTACACTTGTTCTCCTCCTGCATACCAAAAATCATTTCCTTTTTTACAGGTCTCATCTGAAGTAAATAAAGGCAACATGAAGCATCCTCTGAGACCTTCCTTGTAATTCAATGACTCAAGGAATCTATGACAATGATGTCATCTGACTTTTACAGCTTCCTTCAGACACATTTTTTCTTTTTCCAGGCTCAAGTTCTGAAATTCAAATATACAAAAGTACCGGCCTGACTTAATTTTGGCCTATTTTTGGAAGCAGTACTTGGACATCTCTCACTTATGTGGTTTTTGAGGGAAAGAAGGCAGTTAGAATGACTCCCAAAATCCACACAGAATTCTGGCTCTGGATTTACATTAGCAGGAAGAAAATTGTTCATTCATTGTATTTTGGAGTTTTTATACTTCTTAGACAAAACTTCCTCATGACAAATTACAGAATTAGGCAGAACTGCTTTGTATTATTCTTTCATCTTAAGGATAATGAGACATTTCTTCAGCAAGGGTAAACTGCTGCATTTCCACCAAAATCCATAGGATTATGCTCCCAGTGGATTTTACACATTACCTCATAAGCAGGTTATTAAAGAAGCAGAGCCTTGAAACACAGACAAACATTTCTGTGTACTTCCTGCATTCTATTCAGTAGATTTGGTAACAAATCATGCCATTACCTCCAAGAACAGCAGCCCTTTCACACACTCTAATGATGATGGAACATCCTGTAGACCACATTTTAGTGAGAAAAGCTATTAAAATTCCAGGAAAAGAAATATAAATCATGTTGTAGTAATTTTGTTTTAAGCTGTCCCTTCCACGGCCATTTCCGTATGTATAAATTACCGTATGTGCTTATATAAGAACATGGATGAGAGCAGAACCAGAGGGATAAAGCTTCTTATTTATAATCTAGGACAGCAAATCCTCTTTGATCCAGTACCTGAGATTTTTTTCTTAACACTGCAGTGTACAAACAAGAATAATATTCATGGTGACATTCAAACACACAGACAAGAGACCATCTGCCATCTGCCATGATATGTCTCTCTTGTAACAGTAGATTACTTGGTTTTATTATGAGCACACAGCAGTGGACTTTTTAATTGTCCCTGCCCAAGGAGGGGGGCTGGAACTGGATGATCTTTAAGGTCTTTCCAAACCAAACCATTTTATGATTCTCGTTAAAGTGACAAACTCCAAACTGAGCCTGTTTATATTTATAGACAACAGAAAACACATATTTAAGAAGGTATTTATTTACATTGTGATTAAACAGCTGAAAGCCCTGAATACTGAGATGCACTTACCTTTGTATCTTTATTTCTCACCACAGTAAAGGATTGATGACAGGACGTGCAAGCCTTTTATTAGGTCTTTAGCGATCTCTAATAGCTTTGAAAGCAAATGCTCTTTGTTCCCATGAAAACATTATCACTACATTGTTAGCACTTACAATTAAGGCAAAAAGCAAATTTCACAACAGACAGGGACACCTCATAGCTCCTGCTTTATTACAGGAAATTGTATCTACTTTTATTTCGTGCTTTTAGAAAGAAAATCACGCTGTATTTCCCTAGGCAAGACAAGAGCAAATATACAGAGGAGTTGAGAAAAGACTACTTACACTGGGAGTTGTTGTGTTGTAATTCCAAATCTTGATCTTGGATATACCAAAGTCACGTGAGCGGGTGGGATTGCGGATAACAAAGTAAAGTTGGACGGGTGGGTGGAAAGGGCACATCCAAAGGCAGCTTTCCTTGGGGAGCTAAAAACACAGACAAGCAGACTGTCACTAATGCTCCTTCTCCTGGAGCAGGGGGTTCTAATTAACTCCCCACCCCTCAGCAGAACAGGCGGCCATGAGAAAAGTAAACGTTTCATAAAATCTGCTACATAAAGAGCAAGACCTCAGCCTCATTTCCCAGGAGAAAATCCCACTCTCCCGCCTGCCAGACAGCTCCCAACAACCTGGCAACGAGCTAAAGGTCAGCTGCCTGCTGTCCCAGGAGACATCTGCACGCTCAGAGCACAGGCAGAGCAAGCCCAGTTTATTTTTATCAAATTAATCAGCTTTGCTGGCACTAGGGGGGATCACTGAGCACAATGGACATTCTACAATCATTTTACAATTTCTTTGCTTCTGGTTCATCCCCTTGGGAGCGGAAGGGAATCTTAGAGAATTTTACTTTACTGCCTGCATCTATTTTAATCAGGCTTTGCAGATAATCAGCTTCACTTACAGATCTATTCCTCAGAGCTATACTGGACTCTACACTGGAAATTTTCTAAGATATCACAGAATTCCCAACATGAATTTTACATACAACTGGCAATCAAGAGATTTGAAAGTACCAAGAAATGCCTAATTCTGGACATTGTTAAGAACTGCCACCTCTACATGTTCAGAATGTAAGAAAAGGATGTGACAGCTCAGAAAGAAGGAAGTTTCATAAACAAAATGTTGAACATTTAGATATGTCCAGTGTTACCCCAAGACAGAGATGAACCAGGGCACAAAGTGAATACACATAATATACCAGTGATATGAAAGTTGCTGATAAATTAGTTCCCCTTCTGTTCTCAGTGACACACAGCACACAGATACACACACAGAAGATAATAGGCACTCTTTTTCCACACCTTTCTCTCTGAAGTGAGTGTTTCATGTTTTTCCTGAAGGCATTAACCACAGAACTGTCCTCCAGAGTCCTTTGGCTGTGTGACTGACAATGGTGAGGGTGCCCTGGAGCCTGTTCAGAGCCACCAGGAATAGATCCACTTCTCACCATGGTCATCTCTGTATTCCAGATTCTCATCGGTCTCTGCCCCAGACCCTCTCAAAAATCCTTGGGAGACTGTTTCTGCTTTTAAGGCCAGTTTGGACCACAAAGTCATGAGAGCACCAGACAGATTTTATCCTTTCTACTTAAAAAGAAAGAAGCCTCTTGACACCAAAGAAATCACTGTTAACCCAACCCCAGGGTCAACTTCAAAGCTGCATCATGTTTTTGAAGCCATACTATGAACAAGAATGGTTAAAAAACAATTTCCCAACTGCAGACAACATCTGATAAGCAATCCATCAGAGAGCAGATCTCTCAAGTCAGGAGCTGACTCCACAGAAATCAATAGGTTCTGGCGTGTACAGAGAGCCAGAGGTGCCTTCACAGGAGGATACCTGATTCAGCACCAAAATGACCTGTTCCTGCTTCTCACTGGTTTCTCTGTAAAACTGCACAAGATGTTCCAAAAAACAGAGGTTTATCAGAGCCAGGCCGAGTGTCGTGTCCTGAGTGAGAGGCAGCCATGGAGATCATTTTGTTTATCAGGGGAAATAACTGATAGGGCTGAGGTTACACAACCCCACAGGTGTAACACTGACCATGAGGGTGTCAAAGACCTGACACCAGAAATTGAAGGCACCTTGATGAGCCCATACCAAAACTCAAGAGCCTGTGGAGGACTCTCATGTTTTATCCCAAAGAGTGATGTCACGTCTTTGCCTTCACAAGAGGTACTTGAGCCTGGACTTACTGTCTTGGAGCTGAAAAATCTAACCCAAAAATTCTTCAAACCATCAGGGTGAACCTGGTCTGTTAAGGAGTCTGAATTACATTTGAACTGGGCCAAGGAAAGGGGACAGTAGACACCTCTCATCTTAAGAGTTTGTGGGAGACTGGCACTGCTTTCTGTGGGCACTGAAGGTGTCAATGATGGAGAGTAAAGGAAGCCTCAAGTACTGTGAAGAGGAATGACCCAAGTCTAAGGGTTATTCATGGGGAAGTAACACCTTTGTGATATATTTACCTGTCCTTGTTATTCTGAGGTTTAAAAGACCTCAATCTGTGTATAAGAATCAAAAAGGTTTGTGGAAAACAATTTCAATAAAATACCTAATCTATGACTTACTAAATATTATCATAAAATCCCAGATTTTGGGGTTGGGTTGGAAGGGACCTTAAAAATCACCCAGTTCCAACCCCCTGCCATGGTCAGGGACACTTTCCATTGTCCCAGGTTGCTCCAAGCTCTGTTGGCCTTGGACACTTCCAGGGATCCAGGGGCAGTCACAGCTTGTCTGGGCACCCTGTGCCAGGGTCTCCCCCCCCTCCCAGTAAAGAATTCCTTCCTTATATCTATCTAAAATGTTGAGAGCACTTGATATTCTGCCAGGCAATTTTTTCTTTTACAGTATATTACAAAATACAAGGAAGGAGGTAGTTTAAGTGCTCTTCTTAAAAGTCTGCAAGGGTAATAAATAAACTAATAAAATAAAATCCTTCTTCTTCAATAAGAGTATTCTCAAAGACAAAAGTACACCTAAATGATCAAAGATGGAAGTGTTTTAACCATGGTAAAATGAGTTTTCCACACAATAAGTTTTTATTTCAAGTTTTTGTTCAGTTGAAAATGTTCATTGCTTGGAGATTGATTAATTTATTGGGTTTTTAATGCATCCTAAAGCTTTCCTGTATGATCTGAAATGTACACAAACTGGAAATGCTGCTCTGCCTTCTGAAGGAAATCTGCAGTTCAGGCACCCCATTCCTACAGCCTAAGAGCATATTCCCTGCCCAGATTGCATCTTGGATGTAGCCTCAAGAGAGGAGATTATGGAGTCACAAATCAAGGGAATATATTAATCAGTGAAATATAAAAGCTCATTACTTAGGAATAATGGGATCTGTAAATGTATGAGTAATGCTGAGAGTAACAGGTTCATAATGGCTTAATGAATGTGTTACTACATAATTTATAAATATCTAGAGACTCTGAAAGTCACTACTACAACTACTACTACTACCTTTCCTACTGAGTGTCACCTGCCAGTCAGGACAGCCTAAAAAGAAAAATGGGTATTTATGAGATCCAAACTATAATTTTTAGGATACAGTAAGGAAGATACTTCAGATCTATTTTCTATTTTCTATGTATCTTCAGTATTATTTGTCTGGAAATAATACTCCATAAGGAGTTTCAACTCAATTTCAAAATACTGCATATTTGTCCTCTTTCAACTCTCATCTACCTTGTGAGCAGAAAAGCACCATTAGCACAAAATGAGCTGTAATTTATGTTTTTAATGGACTATGTCCTTCAGTATCCTCATCCACTAAAATCATACTAATTTTTTTCCTAGAATCCTTGCTCTGAAGGCCCATGAATAATGGCACAGAGTGAATGTGCAGCACAAATGAAACTATGGCTGTAGGAAGGGCTGTGGGCATTTGCTAATTCTTTCACAGCAGTCACTGTCTCTTGCCCATTGTCATCAGTATGGGAGCACCTCATGTCTCCTCATCTTACTATGTCACAAAAAAGCCATGAAAGACTTTTACCTGCCATGTATTTTTCTTACTCTCTTGTTCAAAACTACCTACACAGCCTTATATTTCCATTATTCTTCCCTAGGTAAAAAGAGAACAAGGGAACAAGAGAAAACTGGCACATTTTCTTTATAAATTTACTTGGATTTGTATTATCCATCTGAAAAAAAAAAAATAGCAGTGAAGCTCCTGTACCTTGAGACCACAAGGATTACTTCAGTTCTAAAACAAAGTTGGAACTGAATACCAACATCTTGAACAGGAGAGCTGGATGTGTTAATAAGAAGCAATATTTGTAGGTTTTTTAAATTATTGGATAGTTGTAATGCAGTCAGGTTCAAAATGTTTCTGAAGAAAAAACCTGGAGACAGAGTGTTATAGGAATATTATAATGAGAGATTTCAACATCCAGGACTAAGCTGTCTTACATTTAAGTTCTTATTGACCAGGCAGCACAAATCCCCTGCGTTGTCAGCATTTCGAATGTCCACGTCATGAGGAGACACAAAGATCCTCTCGTTGTGTAAATCAAAGAATTCCACCTGGCTCAGGCCCACATTTGCTGGATTCCCCCAGTTGGAAAGAAGTTCCATAGTCACATAAATGGCATCATGTACTTCCATACTGGCTGTCAGCTGGACCAAAATGAAATATGGTTAAAACATCAGTGACCAACCAATATAATGTGAAACAAAGGATTGTTCAGACTGCAAAACCGATGGGTCAGAAGCAAAAAGATGGCAAAGTCAAGGCTATTTGGATGACATTCCATCAATCATTTTGGGCTACACCAATTCTGCCACATACCAACACTCTTAAAAAGCCTGAAGAGAAGGCAACTGACTCTCTGTTCTCTGTCTGATTCCTTTGTCATTCTGATGAACAGTGATAAATTCTCCTTTCTTACCCTGCTGTAAGTTTATTACTTGATGTAAGGCAGAACTGAGAGATACAGCTCATTGAATATACTTTTATTTCACTAACACTGGGAAGCACCAGTTATGGTGTACCTATGCACAAACCTTCTCTCTCCACATGGAATTTACTCCAGCTTTGCCACCAGCCAGGGATCTGTCACTGTCACAGGCAGAATGGCTCCCACGCTCTGCAAAGCCTTTCAGGAATCTCTTCTTTTGTCTGAAACAACATATTCTGGGTTATTTCCTTGTAATTCCTGCATTTTTAAGAAATAATTGATGCAAAGGTGAAGAGATGACAGGATGAACCCCACAGGAAAATGCACCCACACACTGAATGACAACTTTTGCAGCACTCCACCTCAGATACACAGAGTTTGCTTAAAAAGCTGGGCTCCAGTTCCCAGATGGTTCTGAGGCAGTGTGAGAAGAGGATGCAGAGGTGATCTGAAAGCAATAAAGTGAAATGTTGGCAGATCCTGCTCCACAGAAACTGGCCCAACTGCTTTGCTTGCACAGTGTCTCAAGTATTTCAGACTATCAGGTGTACCCATTGGATTGGTGGCATTCTGAAAATATCTCTGCAAAAAAAGGAAGTTATCCTAAAGCAAATATATATAAATATATACCTGCTTCCAAAAGGGCAGAATCTCTCCACAGCTCTGGTGACTGAAGTCCTTGTCAGGCGTTTTTCTAGAGGTTCAGTCTATGCAGAAAGAATAGATGAAACACAAAATGTCTTCTAAGTAAGAAAAAGATGAACATGTTTCATTCAGATTGTTCTCACCAAACAGCATCAATCTGCACGTCTGGAACAAGTAAGAATTTGGGCCTAGCTCATCTGGAACTCTGTACAAAGTTAAAGCACATTTAATGGAATTGGTCTTGATTTACAGTGAAAGAGCTGAGCTTGATCTTCTGTGTGGAAGAAAACAGAGGCAAACTCTGAGGACTAGAAAACACACACACATATATAAATATAAATATATCTACAAAATCTCATTGTACACATTTGGTAGGACTCAGGGTTGCCAAAGCTTTGGCACAGGTATGCTAGACTTTCTCCTCCAAAATCATGAACTCTTTTAAAATCCCCAAACCCCTCAATTCTATTAGCATAAAATAATGATTTCTTTTTTAAATAAAGAGCCATCAGTGAGATACCTAAGAGAAAACAGCAGAAAAGTGCTGCATTCTTATAATGCATGGGCTCTTTATTTGACTTTACTTAACTTTTTTGTTGATTTTTGTTGACTTCCTTGCTCATGAATTTTTAATTGTTTTTAAACATGGTTTCTGGAGGTAAGAGATGAGCACACATTGGGGCAGAAACCCCTTCCCAGCTCGTCCTCAGGGAGATCTAGCAGTGTACAGGAGAGCTCTGCTCCAAAAGCAGGGAGCAGTGCCCATATTAATGAGTCCTGAAGGAAGGCAGGATTTATTAGGATGGAAATCACACATTGCCTTGTTTCAGGAGCTTGCAGGATGAAAATGGCTCAAGTGGGCCTGCAGCTGTGCATCTGGCTGTATAGACACATCATATGGCTGCTCTATCAGTTGCTCAGTGATCCCTGTAATCAACAGGGAGCTGTGGGATGCCATCCTGAGGAAGCAGATTAAAGGAAACAACCCTTTGGAAGAATAACACAAATTAAATTACACTTAGGGGCCATCACCATTCATTCATACACAATCCTAATGTGCAAGAGATTGTAATTCATGGGGGTTTTGCTACTTAAACAAAAAGTTCTCTCTGGTTTTTTTTGGTTGGTTGGTTGGTTTTTTTCCATACCTTCTGGGGGTTTGTGGCAACTGCTTGCCTTTGCAGATCTCCCTGGAAGAACTCATTCTCAATCTGCACTGCTTGAACAACAGCTGAAACAGAGAGGTCAGGATCCTTCTCACACACACCTTTCCTGGTTACTGAAAGGGATGTTTCTGGTCGACTTAAGGGCTCTGGGACCAAAAAAAAAGGGAAGAAATACTCATTTGTTCAGGACATACAAGTATGGAACATTCTGAACTTCCCAACATCTGAAACTTCCCACTCAGTCACTGACAGAGGGCTTTGCAAGCAGTCTATAACCATCCCAAAGGAAGCTGAATTCCCCCAATTTGACTTTGTGTTAAGATTCCAAGTCACATCTTCTTTAGGCAACAGTTAAAACAGCACCATGAGAAGAGGAAAACAGACAAATTGGAACCATAATTTTTATGCTTTTAGATTGCTTTGTTCTGGTATTTAGTGGAAATGCCTTGTAATAGTCCATTGAAAGGAAGTATATATAATTTAAGCACAGCAGGAGTTTGTAATTGGGGTGTTCAGCTATTTTGGAGGAATTCTCCAGAGACTTCTAGCAAAACAAAGGGAGTCAGGAGTTGCAATTTACAAGGCAAAATAAATGACCTTATCATTTAAGCAGTCATCACAATGCCCACACGAATCCCAATCTTCCCAAACTTCATGGAGAAACAGAAACATCACAGCCTAGAAACAGGTTTGAAAGAAAGGAAATCAAATTTAACAACAGATGATGTGAGACTGGACTAAAAGAGAAGCACAGGGGTTATATCTGAGGGCTTTAAAAGTCAAGGGAAGAGAAGAGACTGAAGTTTTACAGACATTTAGAGTGAGGGGAAATACTGAAGTGCCAGAGCACTCTCAGTGCTGTAGGGAGGAGAACACAGTGCAAGTAACATGAAGTCCACCTTGAAAAGACAAGAAGTTCAAACTGAGCTGAGATTTGAGTGCATTCACTCTTTGCACATACAGCCATAAAAACTTTCAACAAGCATCAGTCATCTCTGGAAAAACAGGGATAGCATAAAGACCTGCTTATTCTTCTGTATTGTACCATCCCCCTGAAATGAAATTAATTTAGGATTTATCACAGTAGTTGAACAGAAACAGCTCCAACCAGCATTATTATAACCTGAGAAAATGCTGCACACATCTCTGGGAAGTCAAAGCAACATCTGCTCCAACAGATGGTGGGTGAGGGTCTCAGAAGCTACAAAGGGGATTTATTCTGGAGCCAAAAAGAATTAACTTCTTTTTCTCTGTTCAGTTTCCTGCTAATTAAGAAACTAATTATTTGGCTTTTCAAACCTAGTGGCCTTAGTGCTTTCTTGGGACACATCTGGATTCTGCTTTTTTGAAAAGAGCAGCTTGACCAGAGAGTATGGCAGGTCCAAAAACTTCACCTCAGACCTTTCAAAACTCAAACTGATCAGACTTGTTCAGTTAAGGACTGCACTGAACTACAACTGCATCACAACTTCAGCCCCTGCATTCAGGGTTTGCTGTGTTTTGCTGGGGTTTCTCCCCAAGTAAAGACCACACCTTAGCAGCAGATTTTTAGAATAAGCAGCAGTAGCTTCAAATTATATTCTCCAGTCCAAGAAAAGTATTTTCCAGTATGGTTCTAGATACTGGCATATCTACCCAGCACTGCACACTGATCTCAGTGTTCAAGGTGTAATTCAAGTACAGTCCCAAGCACCCACAGGGCTCTTCTGTCATGCTGTGAAAAACTGTGCCTTTACTGTGGTAGAGAACTCTGCATTTTGTATTGCTACAAATGTGTTGTGTTAAACTCTTCCACCAAATATCAACTGCTGACTGGGAGAACACACATTTCCATTAATACCACAGGGAATAGACCTCCACGAGGGAAGTGGGAAACACAGAGCAAGTACTGAACAAGGACTGAAAGGGAGAGGGAAAATCTTGTGTTGTGGAAGCAAAAAGAGAAGGAAAATAGTAAAGATGTGGCAAAAGATTGAAGTGTACAGGCTTTTATACTTTATCACAATTTCACTGAAGTCAGAACATTCAAGAGGTTAAAAATAACAACAAAAGCACAGAAAATCCCACTTAAAAAAAAAACAGGCAAGGGACTGACAGCTAAAAAGTCACATAATGACAGATGTGTGCTGAAATTGCATCTGAGCCAGAGGGGGAGAAAGTATGAAAACTCTCCTTATTGACATAACATATTCTTATTTCTTACTAGAACAAATTGTTTCATGTCTGTCCTGGTGGAAGAGCTCAGCAGAGAGTGGCCGAATGCCTTTATTTTTCAGCATGACTGGTTTGACAGGAATGTACACTTCAGCACTGTCCTTTCTTTTAGCTGAGAGAACCCTCACTGGCTTCACTTCTGCAAGATAAGAAGGGAAAAGAAACAATAAACTTTAAAGTTACATGGAAGCAGCCAGCCCAGGAAAAATTATTGGCTTTTAAATGCTAAAGTTTTGCCACTTTAATTACGTTGGCGTAGTTAAAAATTGTAATTTCCTTCCCTTTCACTGACACTGTTCTATTGATGTATAAGCACATATGGATGGCTGGCACTAACTCAGTGAAATAAAATAAAAATAGTATTGTAATGTACAAGATATCTCATCTCTGCCAGATATTTACCTGCATTGCTGTCAAGAAAAACAAAAACAAAAAAGAAGCCCCAAGTCATTTGTTAATACAGTTATACCAAAGGAAATTCTTAAAATATGCAAGTTTAGAAGTTTCAAAGAGGGAGAGGGCTGCCTAGAATAGCTTATATAAGTACTTCTTCACCTTCTGATTTGGGAATTATAAATGCCTCCATTGTTTCCATCACAGCTCTGAAATTTCTCTCTGGACAGAAAGTCCTGCACTCTCCCAGAGATTTTGTTCTCCCTGCACTTCCATCCCTTGCTCCTGTCTTTTCTTCTGTCTCTCTCCCTATTCACACTCCACTCACATCTATGATAATGAAATGAACACTTCTCTGCTTAATTTATTCCAAGATTGTTCCCCTGAATTTATGCAATTAACTATAGATTAGGGAAAGGAAAAAAAAAGTAAATAGTAAAATAAACAAAACCAAAAACCCCAAACCAATTACTATACTGGAAATAAACACGGAGGGAATTTTGAGGAATACTGAAGGTAGGTCTAGTTCTGGTTTCTGCCTGAACTCTCCACCCTTTGTTAAATCATCTTTGAGACCTAATGACTGGTTGTGGGTTTGGACACTGAGGTCTCCAAATGAGACAGAAAGAGACAAAAAGAAATGGCTCATGTCAATCACCAGGGATGGACAGCACACACTGGGACAAGTATCCAACACCCAGGATGTGAAATAAAGATGAAATTGGGAAGACTTGGCTGCCTGAATTACTGCAAAAACAGTTCAAAAATATACCTAAAACCATGGTAATTTCTTGAGAAATCGCACAGTCTGAGACAATCTTAGTTCAATTGTCCAGAGCTGGTGATGCAGGTGCAGTAACCAGGTCTATGTCTTTGGATTTGCCAAAAAAGTCTTAATGAGGTACAAGAGGATGCAAGTGTCCCAAATCAGGAGATCAAAACAACAGGTTTGCTGAAGAGCATAACTTAGGAGGATGTGGAGTAACTCTTAATGATCAACCTCAAAAGTAATTCCCTCCAAGAATGATTATTGTAGCACTGTAGTAGTGTGGAAGACACAGACTTACTGCTTTGATCCTGGTTGAACTCCAGCACAGTTGGGGCACCAGAATCAAGGCCAGAGCATCTCCCAGCATCCTGAGGTTCAGAGCCTTCCTTCTGCAGTGCCCCACTGCTGTCCAACTGAAGGCCTTCAAAGCCTGTAATTGCTTCCTCAGTGGGAGATGGTTCTGAAAACACATCCTCTTCAACAGAGTCATAATCATCACTAAGGGAGTCTTCTTCCATCCTCTGCTCTTCCACACTGTGCTGCAAGCTGCTTCTCAATTCCTGCTACAATATAAACACATCTGTCAGAAAAGCTCCAACTGGTATTTTAAAATAAACCAGAGTGGCTGCCTTTTCCTCCCCAGGAGAAAAAAAAAAAAAAAACTTCTGATGAACTCAGAGCTGTGATGCAGCTAAAAATATTCCCATTCCTATGTCATGTCTTGCCTCCTTTGATGAGGGCTTGTAAAGAAAAATCATCCTACAACTCCTGTGCTCCTTCTCATCAGTATCCAGCAGGAACATTCTGTAGACCAAGGAGTTTTTATGAGCAAAACCAATTTTTAGGAATAAGTTACAAAAAGCAAGTAAAGGGGGAGAGCAAAGGCATATATTTGTGCAGTCTCACAGTTGTGCCTTGCTATTTGAAGAGTAGCTGCAAACCAGAATTTCCAAATGCCTTCACAAGACTGTCAAGCTCATGTAGCAGCAACTCCTTTTTAAGCACGTGATAGATGATAATAGTCCTGCCTTGTACACATCTGTACTGCAAAAACCAGCAGAAAAAGAGTTGGGGTCTAACGAGCTAAGCTCCCTGTCTGCATGGAGTTTTTTGAAGTGGACACACTGTAACAGGATTTTATGCAAAAAAATAATCTATTTTGAAATTTACTGTGGAAAAAACTGCCCTGCCTCTCTCATCACACACCACAAACAGCAGAGATGATGCTGGAGAGCTGTGTGCTTTCATGAATGCAAAAGGAAAAGAACTTGCATCTCTTAAATGCTTTTTACCCCTCCCCTGCTTTGTTGGTATTAGAGTTTTGAGATAAATACAGGTAAGCAAACTGTATAAAATGAAAACCTGAAGCTACCTTAGGTACAAATGAACTGTGACAGTCTATATTCAGTTTGCAATGAAAGCTTCAAGCTGCTACAGATTACACTTGTTAGGAAATCCATGTTGACAGAAATATATTACAAAGAGCAGACAAAGTCAGGTTCAAAAGAGGGTTTATATGCAACCTGAGCCTTGATATCGAGCATGTCTTTATGACAGTCAGAACTAATATTTCCAGCTCTTTGACAGGAAATTGTACAAGCTTTCTTTTCCTTTGAAACCTCTGCATCTGCATTGTAACAAGACATTCAAAAAAACACATTATAGCCCCGGAAAAATCAACATTACTTCCACCTTGACTAAAAAGAAAAGTGGGGGGGTTGTTTTGAAATTATTAGCTTCTTATTAAAAACATAAGGTATAAATATCCATCAGTGCAAACAAGTTACCAATTTGTAGAGCAAAAAAATAATCATCAATGCAACAGCAATATAGGAACGAGAGAAAGATGCAAGCTAGGAAAATATGCTTGGGAATTTTGTCTGATATCAGTGGTAAGATCTGTAAACAATTTCATTTATAGATGCTACTCCACTACCCAGAAAAGCTTTATTTATGCCATTAATTGGTTAGGCAGAAAAACATTCATAAATTTTGGTTCATCGATTCATTTTCTTTCACATTTGTGAAGTGCGCTAGAACAAACTGCAATTAGTGATCAAATGGAAGGCTGCACAGTCAATATCACAACAATCCTTGATGCAAAGCAACTGCTTTGATTCTAACATTTTCAAATAGTCTGGTTTTTGTCAGGCAAAACAATGACGTGCAACAATTTTAGCATCGTTAGTTAAAGACTACCCTAAAGGCACCAAAAGCTGGTTCAGCTTTCTCTAACCTGATACTCAGGAGTGATGTCCACTTGCACAACCATTAAGTGAACTGAAAGAGGCTCCCTGCAGGAAATACCTCAATTCAACCCAACCAAGACAGTATTTCACCTCCTAAAAATAAGGTTAAACATCTTGTAGTATTGCTGATTGAGACTTGATTTTTCAAGAAGTTTTACGTTTCATTTTTTTCCTTCTTTTTGTGACATCTCATCAAAGCAAAATTCTCTAATGAAGACACCACTCCAGACTGGTTTGGGTGCTCCAGCTGAGGGTGATGCTTGGGCACAATCACATTTCAAATGACATTGCCATGAACAACAGAAAGCAACTGCCAGTTGTACCTGGGACAGAGGACCATCATCATCATCATCACTGCTGCTCCCCACACTCAAGCTTTCATAAGTTTCAAAATCATCAGAGTACTCCAGAGATGGTTTAATGTAGAGTTTGCTCCCTCCTTCTGTTTTAATCGCCACAGTTTTCTGTCAAAAGAAGTTCTCAAAGAAATTAGATTTCTTCTGTGTATCAGGAGCACAAAAAGACTATCACACTTTATATATATCACACTTTATATAACAATAGCATGATCAAGCACTGCTTTTCCCCTCTGTTCCACAGAAGGTTTCTGTCCTCCCTGAGCTCACCTTTAAGCCTCTGAGTTATGGTTTAACAGCCCTGGTCAAACTCCCCACCTGCTGCTGCTGTGCCCAGAGTGGGCAGTGATATTAAACCTTGCTCTTTATTGCTCCTATACTCCTCTAAGCATTTTCTAAGTGCCAGGGGCAGAGATGTCCCAGAGGGAATATCCCAAGACAACTTGGGTGAATTCTTTCAGTGAGTCTATCTTCCCTCCTCATAGCATCCTTTAGCACAGTCCAAGTGTGACAGGTTTGGCCAGGAATTACTGGGTCCTCTAGTTAGCCAAAAAATCCCCATGGAAAATCACTGGGAAAGGAAACTGCTATCTGACACAACCTTCTTCTCAGTCTGTGGTTGCATTTTTCCTTAGCTAAATAACTCCAGTTGTTCATAAGGATATAACAACTCCTATCCTCCCATCCAACTGGATAAAATACTTAAGGAATCATCCTAAGCTAGTCTCAAGTAGCAACCAGGTTTTAGTACAGAGCCACACATCTGGAAAATTCAGCAAAGAAGTCCTGACAGGCCATAATGGAAGATGAGAAAATGAATTCAACTAAGCAGTAAGGGTGGGAAATAAAATAATGCAGCCTTAAAAGCTTGAATGTGCAGTATTATGTGAAAGAAAAGAAAACCTGCATAGCACAAACACTTGATCCACAGAGCCAAAGACCTCTGATCCCATCACTCAAGCACAGACTGGACATCCAACCAGGCCAATGGCTAACCGAGTAGTGTAATTACTTGGGTGACATGTCTCCATTGTTCTGAATTCACACTTCTTCTTTTAATTAAGTCCTTGACAGGTTAACTCAGATCCTTCTTTAGGCTAAAAGAAGATAGGTTTGTCTTCTGAGAGTTCTCTGGTGAACCCACAACTATGGAGCTGATGGCTCCAAATTTTTTACAGATAGGATATTTTTATTTATATGCATTTCCCTCTCTTATGATCTACAAGAATTTATCACAAATTACAACTAAAATCATGCAAAATACATTTCTTTGTCCCTCAATCCTGTTGCAGGGTACAGAACAGCAGTAACAGGCAGGGATGTCTCTCCAAAATGAGTTTCTCCATCCTTTGCACTAAATAAATTCTCTAGGGTGCCATCAGAGCTATCCAGCAGCAGCTATTCTGCTGGAGGACACATTGAGCCACTCATGTCCAAGCTACAAACATTTCTGTGATGAAGGTCACTGAAAGCAAACCCTTTCAATGAGATTTGCCTCTTTAGGCTTCCAAGCAGACACAACTGTGGGCAGGGTAGCATTTCATGTTGTCACTAACCAGACCAGTCCCAGCTGCCCACCCTGTACCACCTGCAACCAATTTCCCCTAAAGTCATTTGCAACCTAAGATTTAGTTCAAAGCCCCATTTCTTCCACCTGCCCCATACCTGAAGCCAATTCCTGCGTTGTGTCTTGCTTGGGGCAGTCTGAGTGCTGTGTTCTGGCAGCCCACTCTCTTCTAGTTGGGCTGCTTCTTCAGCAGGGACACACAAGGATTAGAAGACAGGAGAGAGAAAGCAGAAATACAGTATTAGACAATAAACAAACACCTTCATTTGTGGGTTCATGGGTTGTTTTTTGTTTTCTCCCCAGCTGAGGACAGAAGAATAAATCTGATACCTGAATGGAATCAACAGCTGTAAAGACATCCCACATCAGACCCTGGCCAGTTCCAGCAGCAGGAGTTTTGAACCTCTTCAGGGACAGTTATCATCAAGTGTTTTTAAGAGAACAAATTCTTTTAAGATACGATAGCTTAACAGGGGAAGCCCCATCTTTTTTGATATGAAAATATAGAAATACATTCTAGAACAGGGGTACACATCATTCTGACCCCCAGCTGGGTAGAAAATAACCTGTCTGAGGAAGCCAACTGAGCTCAGAACCCAACTACCAAAGGCAGACTGACAAACATGGCTCTGGTGAACAAGTCATATGCTGGGTTTACAAAGGAATTGTGTGTATTCACTCTTAAAATCACGGAAACACAAAGTATTGGCAGATTAAACAGAATGTATTGGATATTTAACATACTGTGCAGTGAAGGATTCTTCATGTATAAGCCATAAATGAAGGACAAACAACCATTATCCTCCATCTCTAAGGCAAGAAGAGTTGGTTCAGGAACTTCTGCAAAAAATCTCTGTATGGTCAAGAACTAAGGGTCTCTGTGCTGGAAATGACCCCAACTTAGAGTGGAACAATGGATTTTTGAGGAGATGAACTGATTGAGAGAAAGAGACAAACAACTTGCAGGTCACATCAGCGTCCTCAATGGAACAAAGGCATCACCAACACTCTCAGTAGCATCCTAAATAAAGCCATCTCATTTCCTATGGCCAGGACAGATTTACAGCTTCCATTTCTTCTCAGTGGAGAAAAACAGCTGATGCAAAACCTTTTTTCTTTAAACCATAATTTAATGGTCACCCTAAGGCTGCAGGAACTGGCACTACCAATAAAAGAAGCTATTGTCCTACAAAGGTCATAGAATCACAGCAAGATTTCATTTGGAAGGAACCTCTGGGGGTCACCAAGTCCAGCTTTCCACTCAAAGCAGAGCTTACTTCAGAATTAAATCAGGTTGCTCATTACAGCTCTCAATACCATATTTTGGGGGGGATGAGTTGGACAATCCTACATGTACCTGTGCAGTGACCTGTTCAGAGAACTGATATGGCAAGTTTTGACTGTGGGAAAACATAAAAGATTCCTTTTATTTATAGCCCTTGGGCAATCTGGTTCACCAGGAGACTGCACAAAAGCTGGTCCAAGCAGACAGGAGGGAACAGGCCCAGGGTAGGACCATCCTGGGGGAACAGCATTTGTTTATGTCCATTTGGAGTGATCACAGCATTACAGGATGTTGTTCTACTGCTCCAGCATAAAATATCTCTCTGTCTCAGAGGCCCAAAACAGGACTTAACACAGAGTAGAAAAGGAATGGAGTGCTGCAAGGAAGAGAAATAGCCCTTCCAACCAGAGCTCCTGCTACTGCAATAGGCTATTCCCAAGGAACACCAGAAATCCTTGGAGTCAGCATTGGTGCTGATTGCTCTGCTGCACTGGCTCTGCTGGCACTGAGGGTGAACTGTCTTGAGCTTACACTGTGAGAAGCATGCCTGGATTCAGTCACTGCTTTGGGAGAGAACTGCAAGCACCTTTTCCTTGCACTCTCTGAGAATCCATCTCTTCAAATCAAACCAGAAACCCCTCAAGTGTGCTGCAAATATAAGTAGGAAAGGGGGAGATGGCAGGACTCATGTTACCTCTGCTGACTACTCCATCCTCTGGACTGCTTGAGTGTCTGAAGAGACTCTTTACAAGTCATGGTGTGACAGGACAAGAGGGAATGGCTTCACACTGCCAGAGAGCAGGGTTAGATTGGATATTAGAAAAAAAATGTTCCCTGTACGGGTGGTGAGGCCCTGGTACAGGCTGCCCAGAGAATCTGTGGCTGTCCCATCCCTGGAAGTGTTCCAGGCCAGGTTGGACAGGGTTTGGAACAACCTGGGATAGTGGAAGGTGTCCTGCCCATGGCAGAGGGTGGAACATGATGAACTTTAAGGTCCCTCCCAGTTCTGTGATTCCATGACTCTACTTAGTGATGGATTCATGTGACCAGGTCTCTCTAAGCAAGGAAAAACAGTAATTGAAATCCCAGACAGAGGCTGATGCAGCTGAGCGAGTCATCTGTGCAACAAACATTACTCTGAAACAAAAATATCCTTCCCATGGGATGGATGGGATATGAATACCAACCAATACCTGTTTGGGCACACAGAACAGGTCCACTGGTGTCCTTCCCTCAGAGATTTGAGCTGTCAGTGCCTATTTGACTAAGCAAAGACTGAGAAGTACATCCTCAAAATATTAATCCTAATCCAAGGAGACCCCACACTACCCTCAAGCCACATATTTGTGACCACACAGACATTCACTTGAACAACAAACAGAATTGTGAAACCATGTGTGGGTTATAGACCCAAAGAAATGCCAGCACAGCTAGAGCCCAGCTTCACTACCCTCCAACCCATCATGTACTTTAATTCATTACCAATCCTAAGCATAAAAACTTTATCAATCACTATTATCAGTAATTACTCCTAGGGAACACAAAGAAAACAGTCCTGACAAATAGATTTATGATGACACTTTCAGGAACCACAAAGAGGGATTTATGCCCGTTCTGGATTATTAAGCACCACCCATTCCTAATTTTTCAGTGAAGACTAATCCTATAGATGGATGCTTTAGGAGTAACAAATGATGCAATAACTCTCATGGGAGATGGATAGGGATGAAAACTCAGTGCTGTATCTCAGCTAGGAATCATTCCTGTAAGTCAAATCATATTCAATCATTGTGAAGAAATGCCTAGAAATGAAAGAGACCACAAAATTGCAAAGGTAGAACCCCCAGACACAAAGCTCATAGAGACCAGCAGTGACTCCCATTCTGGACTCCAGTGGCAAAACCAAATGGAAGAGGAAAAATGAGAGGATGATGGTTCAATTGGTATCTTTCACTGCAGCTTTGTGTGTTTAAAACAACACCACTGGAGAGTTAAGAAACAGCAAAACACTGAGTTCTCTTCTGCAGAGCTGGTGCTACAGGGTCTGATTGATGGAACTGAGGAAAGGGACAGAGACTGTAACTGGAGTCTTCAGAGATCCCTAAGACATGTATTCTACCTTGACTGAAGAAAATGGCTTTAAGGGACCATAGAAATAAAGAATTTTAGTTAAACTGAGATGTAACAACTGCACAGCAGAACTTTAAGAGGAAATTTCTTTTGACAGAGTTCCACTAGAGCTGCTGCCACGATATCCCTTCATGATTTTCAGAGCAAAAAGTCCAAGACGTTAATTTACACCCTCTTTAGCTACCTGAAAATGTATCAGCCCTGTGTGACAGAGCACCCAATTTCCACCATTTCCCAGTATCCAAGAACATGACCATTTTTACATCATTACACACAAGGTTTCACTTTCACAGAGAACAGGGCAGCCAGGGGACAAGCTGATTCCTCATCACCACCACACACAACCTGCAGGAAATTAGACAAGCTGAACACACCTAAGCCTGCAAACAAGTGGTATCTGCCCAGTGCAGCAGGAAAACAAATGAAGGAGATGAATTAGAGCCATGGTTGGAACAGTTATTGAAGGAAAAGTTAGTTTCCAGTATTGTTGAGATTAATAAACTTTCAATCAATACATTATCATACTAGGTAACTTTTTTAACTCTTTGTCTTCATTTTAGGTGAAAATGAAGCTTAAGCAGGTTATCACACATTAAAAAAACCACTCTGAGATAGGTTGTAGCAAGTGTGAACACAACTGACTAAGGCTGGTAAACTGCTTTACACAGGGATTTAGTAAAATCAACTTTCTTTTCATTATGCTAAATAGATTAGAAGGCCAGTAAGCTCATACTTTATATTTTCATGCATGCAAAATTATTCCTGTCACTGCACTGCTCTCAATGACAGACAGACTTAAAATAGAAACAAAATACCCATTTTTCCATAAAGCCAGCTAATCACTGGGAAAAAAAATGGTCGATTTTCTTCACTTCAAATATTTAAATAAAGATTAGCTGTCTTTTTAAGACAACTATTATAGCTTAAACACAATTTATGAGCTTAATGAAGTTATTACTGAACATAATTTGATTACAGTCTATGTCATCAAATGTCATTTGTACTCAGGACACCAGATTTGGATAACACTGAAGTCCATCAGATCTTAAATCCTCTTAATGGTGTTATGTGTCAAAGATATACCATTATTTTCCCCTGACAATTTATATACATTTCTAATCTTCTACTTTTAGTTAGAGCTGTTTAACAAATGAAGAGGCAGGGAAATTAAATGTCAGAATTAAAGAGGGATCGAGTGAAAAATTGACAGGGTGTTGCAGAGACTATTCCTTAAACACAGCCAGCTCAAGCACTCTGATTTCCATGGGATTCCATCCCACCAGGCTGCAGTGGTGGGATCACAGTGACCTCTGTGAGTGAGTGCAGGCTCTGCCAGGGCTCCCATGGCACTCACCCTTTGTCCTGGTGGGTTTGGGTCTGTTCCTCAGGAAGCTGTGTGGGGTGATTTTCCTTTGGTACTTCCTCAGCTCGGAGTTAGCTCCATTCACATACAGAGAAAATCCTTTCTCCAGCTGCTCCAGCCTGATTTGCACGGGATCTTTTCTTTTTAACTGCTCCTGCAGCCTGAAGGAGAAAGGCCAATAACTCATCCTTGCACAGTGTATACACAGATGGTCAGATCAGCAATAAATACAAGAACACACTGTGTCACAAAGCTGAAAAATATGTTCCCAGTTCAAGGAACCCTTTCAGAATACATCTTCCAGGGTCTGTTCCTGTTCTGTAACGTGTGTATGAGCACTCATGCAATGTGACAGATGAAGTTTGACCAACCTTTTCCTTTCTGAGTTTTTTTCCATGTTGTTTCTTATTTCAATTTTTTTTTTCCATTTGGTATTTTGCATATTTAACCTTTCTTCTTAAAAATTTTAAAGAATTTCACTTAAAATTTCAAAAAGCTTAAAAACTGTTGGCATCTTTTCAAGAATAAAAAAAGATGATCTGTGCTCTGAAACTGGAGGTGGAAAGCCCCCAGCCAATACTGCAGTTAAGAGATACCAGAAAAATAAATGCTGTGTAAAGTAATATCAAAATAATGCCCTTCAATAGGCTCAGTTTCAGTGAAGCAGCTGCTCTCCCTCTTCCAACTCTCATCCTCCCTCCTTTCACCATGGGTTACACCCAGTCCATGCTAATTCCTTTGGTGAGGTGCCATGCAGGCCAGGAGGTTGGCATCCTGTGGGTGACAATTTGTGCATTCACCTGCACCACCCGGTTTCCCTCTGACTCCAGGATGGGTCAATCCACAGCCCAAAGTCTCCCAGATGTCTGTGTCGTGACACAAGCCACCTTTTCCCAAGAGCACATCCCCAGCAGTGAGAATTAGAGCTCTGGTACCAAGGATGCAAGCTGGTTTAACCATTAAATAAACTGGTTTTATCCTTTTCTAAAACTGCTTTAGGATACTATATAGGAAAGAAACTTGTGGTCATTTATTGGCTGTTTTTTAACATAATTGTGGCTTCAAGGTATTTTTACCCAACCAGTTTGTTATAGAATTGGATTTTTTAACATAATTGTGGCTTCAAGGTCTTTTTACCCAACTAGTTTGTTGTAGAATTGGATTAGAAATCTTATGGCTTGTGTTAAAGGAAGGAATCTAGAAAGAAAGTTCTGCAGACATCTCTAAATTAAGCTGTGAAGCTATGTCCAGGATATAGTGACAGGAACACATGAACAAAGAGAAAAAGAAATGTTTGAAACTTGTCTGAAAAACACTGGAGTTTGCAAAGGCAACCTGGCTGTCCTTATTTCCCACTTTTCTTATTTCACAACGTAACAACTGAGCCTCATAACTATATCCTCACACAGCAGGAGCTGCCAGTTGCTTCTGAATCTACAACCTCTTGCTCTATAAACAAATATATTCCCTGTCAGCTGTGGAAAAAGTAACTATTTTATTAATAAATGTATTTCTATTTTAAATGCTGAAGAAACATTGTGATCTCCTCTCAAAATAAGAACTTTTAGCAAACAAAGGGAAGAAGAGAGAAACACCTGAATGTTTTAAGGCTCAGCAAGTCGAACTTTGCATCACACCTGCTGATATTTGATACAATACAACAAATATTTCATATCCAAATACGAATCTTACCGGTTTCTCTGCTGAAGGGATATTAAATATTCGTCATGTTTTTCATCAAAGTCAGTCACCATGTCTTAACATAAACCTGAAATGAGAATATAATGGTTGCACTGAATGATTTATTATGGAGTACCACTGGTTTTGCACCTTCAATAGATGAGAAGGCTATAAACTGAAAAACATTCCTCCTTCAACCATGCATAAAGCTGTCAGGGCTGTAAATAAAGGTCCTGAAGAACAGAGGAAACAGTAGTTGTTTGACTTGTTTTTCAGAACCCTTCACAATCCACTGAAGAACCAAAAAACACTAAAAGTGGACGGCATATGCTATAACAAGTTTATAATGCCAAACCTAGCAAGCAAGACAACTCTGGGGCACAGCAGAACAACTGTGCCCACAGCCCAGCTGTGGAAAGAATTCTCTGAGCTGCTACTACTCGTTAGGTCAGTTCAACCCACAGTTCATTCACTGCTGAGGCTGTATGTATTTGAAGTGTTTAAGGAAAGATTTTTACCTGGCTTGCCATTCAGGAAATCTGAATTTTTCCAGCAATCCTCACCACACCGCTGCTGCAAGTTGTGCCGGGGTGTGCTCTTATGGTCTCAGAAGTTTAAATGTGCCACCAGCACGTTTTCTTGAGCTCTGTATCAAAGAGAGAGCCGCGTGTTTTATCTCTTATCGAGTGCAGGGCAGGTCTGCCTGAGCCCGGCCCGGCCCGAGGCACGGCTGGAGCCCGGCCCCGCCTCGGCTCTGCGGAGCGGGGAGCGCGGAGGAGCCCCGGACACAGCCCAGAGGGACAGACCCACGGACACAGCCCAGAGGGACAGACCCACGGACACAGCC